>CM057089.1:5850000-6300000 GCA_029959045.1 Taenioides sp. WSHXM2023
GCGCCGATTGGATGAGGAGGAGGTGCGGCAAGCAGCAGGGAGGAGTATTTGGAATGAGAGATGAAGGCTGAGGAGCAGGTAAACTCTGGAGAGGTAGTGAGGTAGATGGGAGTGAAGTTATGGCTAGCTCCATTTCTCTTAAGTAAATTTCACTGTACCGTTATGCATCACACAGATACTTTCTGAATTTGACAGACAGATGCACATAATCTCTCCAACTCTGCTTTAGTAATATCTGTAATCTAATCTGGATTGTGTAAAGTACTAAAGACATGACTGTACATAACTTCTCATAAATGTAGCTTTCATTATTGCACCACTTTTCATTTCAAATACTTATCTCACCTCACTCTAATGTATGGAAATGACATTTGAATAGGCCTTTTATGTGCTAAAGGAAAATAATGACTGGAGCTGATATGAAATGTTGGAGAAGTTTTAAAGAGTTGTTTTTCAGATGTACAAGTTTCATAAGTCGGCACATACTGAAGGAAGTGATCACGTATTGAAGTGAGCAAAACAACTTTTATTGTTCCGTCAACACACTGGCTGAACAAAAGGTTCTGTTTTATTCAGACTAATAGAACAGCAGTCGGCTAAAAAGGATTTACAGGTGGTTTGATGTGGTAGAACTGTAATACACTCCCATGTGTTTGAGCAAAATGTGTCTTGCTCCACTACAAATATCAGTGGTGGAAAGGAAACAAAATACAAAAGTAAAAATACAATACTTACGTAACATTTGTAGGTATTTGTACTTTACTTATGTACATTTTACAGTGTATACTTTTACTTAACTACATTTGAGAGCAGGAATGTGTACTTTCTAGTCCACTACATTTTAGATCTGGACTAAAAACTACTTTTCTTTATGGTTTGAGACCTGCTGAAAAAGCTGAGATTATTTTTTAGCACATTTAATTTGAGTTAACGTCCCAACTTTGAGTGAACAAAACACAGAAAAACAGCAAGAAAATGTAAGAAATCAATTGAATCCCTTAAATATTTTTTTCAAAATCACCACATTTGATGCTTTAAAATGACAGAAATCTCTGCAAACTATTTTACTCTTTACTCTAAAAGTTATTTTTAAGGCACTTTAATAGTTTTACTTAGGTAGATATTTTCACTGATACTTTTACTTTTACTTGAGTAACCTTTTGCCCCTGTATCTGTACTTTTACTTAACTAACAAAATTGAGTACTTCATCCAGCACTGATATATTGTATGAGCAACTCTTGAGGTTTGATCTATGTTAAAATGTTGTTTCTACATCACAAACAGACCTGGAGTTGTGTTTTGTTTTCATTCACACATGTTTAACACACAAACCTTGCAGATTTAAATGAGTTCTTCTCTCAAACAGAAAACACTCTGTTCCACCTTGTGATGTCATGTAATTTTTGACAAAGCAAGTTAAGACAATGTAATTTTCTTTGCACTTTTTGACAAAATACACAATTTACACACAGGATAATTGCACTTTTTTGAGGTGATTTTCAAACATGTAGTTGTAAAAAAAAAAGAATTCTGGCCATGTAACTGCATAGCTATATTAAAATCATAACAGTTTAGCTTTAAACATTTTAAATTAATCTAATCTTGTGCTAAAACTGATCTAAAACAGTACTAAATTGCATTGCGTAATGCATACTAACTTGTACTTTTACGCAAGTACAAAATTGGCAGCATAAATTCCCAGAAGTCTTTCCACCTCTAGATGTCACCATCATTGTTTGGAGTAGCTTGAGTTCCACTGTAGCCAGGATTCAAGGTGCACTATGTAACTTTTTGGTTGGGGGTCCGTCACCTTCTTGTTTCTACTTTACATTTACTTACTTTCTGCTTTGTATTTATTCAATTTCAGGTGGTTTTATAGACCAAAACCTAGAAAAACAGGCATTCTGACTGTAAGCGGGTTTGCCTCTCCACAGATCTGACCAGTAACTTGGCATGGTTCGGCCGCGATGATGATAGAAAACCATGCTGTGAAAGAATCCAGGTAAAGCGATAACATCTCCAAGTGACGGGACCCTCCAAGTGAGAAAAGTAACACAATGCGCCTTTAAAATATGAATTATAGTGTTTTTTTTCTCATCTATTTGTTTCAAATGTCGTCTGTCATTAAATATTGGTCACCATTTTTCCCTCAAATGCTTACATCTCTCCATGAGCCCAATATCTCCTTCCTCAACCTCAACATCCAGTCCTTTACACCAACTTTCACCATCCAAATTGCGTTCCCTCTCCCCACTCCAGTGTGCACCTGCATCACTCGAAATAAAAAAAAAAAAGAAACAAGACTGCAACCACATTAAAAGCTTATTAACTAAACCAAAACGTCTTTATTTCCTTTGTGCCCGAGGAAGCCTGCCAAGTCGCATTTACTTTACTCTGCCCACGGCTCGAGCAATTCCTCTGCGATCACAAGGGCCCATTAATAATGCCTCTCTTGTAAAGCGCTTTAATTAAAAGTACATTTGAGAGTTGACTTTCTTCCTGTTGTAATGGGAAAAAGCAAAGCGCATGAATATTTTAGAGCTTGTTTTTCCGCAGTACGGCATTAGTCATCCCAGGCTTCGCAGCACGGGACATGTATATATATATATTTCTTATGATAATAGCTATCTGGCACCGCAAAAGAAATATGGGAGATAAGCGTCAAAAGGGGATCTGGCGCGGTTATTTCACGGCACCAGAGCTAATTTTGAAAGACAAATTTCTGCTTTGTTATCGCTTCAGAAAACTAGAGGCGGACGATCTATCTCCTTGAAGTATAGCGAGGAGTTCAAGAGCTGGTTCAGAGCGGTTTGGGTTCTCCAGAGAATACATGCTACACTGGATTAAGACCTGACAGAGGATTTTACACTGGGAGACTCAGAACATCACATCTGTAACATGTTGTGTATTAAGTGATTTAGTTCCCCTAAATTAATTCCAGGGATTTACAATTAAGATACTTAATTGATTTGTTTTACTGAAAAAATAATAATAATAATAATAATGATTGTAGTATTTATTTTTTCAATTTTTATACAGACTTACAAACTCTTATTATTTTATATATTATTGCTGCTTTTAATGTAATGCATTTTACTCATCAAAATTGAAAAAAGCTACCAAAGTCAAACTCCGTAAACCAGTGACCATAAGGCTAAAGGTCCTCTAAGAGTACAAAATGCATGATTTATATAGCACAAGGAAAGTTTTTGCCACTGGCGCCCCCTGTGGCACTTGATATTCTCAGCGGTCTCACATCCAAGTATTAACCAGACCCAGCCCTGCTTAGCTTCTGAGATCTGACGAGATCAGGTTTTGACAAATCAGAATGCCCAAAAAACACAGAACATATGAGCAAGTTCTGAGCAGTCAAACTTTATTCTATAAATCACTTTCCTCACACCAAATGTAACACAAAGTGCTTTATAGTCCATTTTAAGCAATTCCAAATGTCCTTCCACCCAGCCACCCAATGCCATACCATTATACTACACACTCCATGATTAATTGTGCTGATGTGACACTGTCAAATCAGGTCCACACACACACCAGTCCTAACTAGAGTTTACCTATAGGGCTAAAGCACTTCAACAGCAGAGGCAGTATTTTCACTTACTTACTTACAAACCAACCAACCCTGCATTGTACTTCCACCACCACTGTTTTCAGGAGTAATCAGATTACTGAAACATAAACATCTGATGTGAGCAGTAAAGTGATTTCTTTCTGATTCTTCACACCTGTGCAGGTTTGACAAGAAAACAATCAAAATTGAAAACAAATAATAAAGTCTTCCAAAGACAACAGTTACTCAAAAACCCACGATAAACCCACATGTCACCAGATGTCTTTGATAATCACATTTATTTTGTGCATCAGGGCTGAACCATTTGGGAAAAATACACATTAAGAATTTTCTGACGAGCATTGCAATTAGATTTGAGTTTTTACGTTACATAAAAGATTTTAAAAGACTGTAATATGACTAATATAAGAATTAGCATTTGTGATTTACTACGTGTTGTATTGTGCATATAAACACACACCAAAAATCTGATCTAATTACTGGTGTATGGGTTAGAGTTATTTTAGTTATCTGAGTCCATGTTAATATACCCACTGACCTCTAAACAACTTTATTGAAATCCAACCAAATTTTAGTACTTCTCTCAAACAAAACGCATCCAAGACATCTCAGCTCTGTTATATTTTGCTCTGTCTTGTCAAATGTGTCAGAAGAACAGAAAGCTGCATCCAAATCCCACACAGAGAAGGTCTTATAGATCGGTCCCCATGTGGCTCCATGGACTGCACTGCGCATGTCTTGCCTTGGCTACTGTGAGTTAGCTTCGGGCTATCTGGCTCCCAAACACATGCATACACTGCTGATTGGGTACCTCTAAAAATATGTAGCGTTGATATGTAGGAACTGCTCCACTGCTGAATGCGCTGGCGTTTCTCAGTCCATGCACGTCAGAATAATTATGTTCAGAAACGTAACGAGATCCTTGCTCACCTCCTTATAGATTAAGATGGACTGAGAGAGGGCAAATTGACTATATAATCTATTCTACACATCATTAAAGGTGAGCTGCATTTGTTTTTTTCTGGTTACTGGGTTGTCATAGAGATACTGTTTCGAATTTAATGTTCCACCATATGGCATCGGATAGATCTACCTAGTATTTTATCTGATTACAGCTGTTTCTATTTGGAAATAAAAATCTTACTCTGAGAATCAAATCAACTTTAGGTCTAACGTGTCTCTTTGCCTGGATGCTTCCATAGACCATATAAAGAAGAGGACTAAGAGAATGTGACATCACCCACAGCGTTCGGCTCCAGTCAAATGAAGCTCACGAGGCTTGCAGTTATATATACAGTCTATGGTGGCATCATAGACGCGGCGTTCAAAGTTCATGCTATTGTCCACTTAGGAGCTCGGCTGGTTCAGAAACATTTTGGAACATTGGAGCCAGACCCGTGTTTTTTTTTTTTTGTTTTTTTTTTCCAATAGCTCCAACAGTATTAGCCTTAAAAATTATGAATAATCAAGAGGGTGTCAGCTGTATAATTAACATGCAAAACTGTCATCGGAGCTAACCACTAATCAACTTTCTGAACATGTGTGGTTCTGGTAAACATCCAAGTTACTGGTGAGGAGACCAGATAAATGACAGGAGAAAAATGACATAAATATCCTGAAATAAACATGTCATATACTTTAATATGGGGGTTGGCTTCATCATTCATTTGTTTGTGATGGAAGCCGTGGATGGAGCCGAGTAATCGAGTTGTAGTGCTGGCAGAGATTGGTAATTTCACATCTACAAATGTCTATGGGTGGCACTTCCATCTGATCTCCATGGAGATGGATAGGTCGAGAGCCTTTCTGTGGCATATTTCAAGCAAAGCAATGACATCGCCATGGAGACACGTTAGTGGCACAACCTTTACCAGAATAGTAATATATTCTACCTTTAATGTACGTGCTTAAGGAACATACAAGTTATAAAGAGAATTATAATTGTGTAATTTAAGTAATGGTGGTGAACAGGAGCAATGAAAACTGTATAAGCCTGTCAAGTAATGTTTGGGAATCAGGAGGGCCTGGTGCTGTCCTCCCAGAAAATCATTTTGCTCCTTCAAGTTACAATAATAATGCTTCACTCAAAGACACTTTACAACACATTATTCATTCACTCAACACTTGATTGCATTACTGTAGCTACAGCTGTCCAGTAGTGACCTGACTGACGGCAGATTACCAATCTGCATCCTCAGCTTCTCCGATCAGATCACACAGCACATTCAAACCAGGCAAGATGGGTCAAGTGTCTTGATAATACACTACAGTGCATCTGGTATTCCCAGAGGTCTCCCAAGTACTAACCAGGTCAAACCTGTATAGCTTTTGAGATCAGAAGACAAAGACAACCAAAATGGTTCTAGACTTTCAGTCAGTCTTTATTGGCTGAAAATTGGTAATTATAGAAATAAGAAATAAGATGGAAAACCAGTGGATGTATGGTAAGACACTTGTTTAGGCCTATGGTGTAGGTGTGTTTACCACACTGAGCTTCACGGTGTGTTCCCGTGTGTAATGAATGCCTACTACTCCTGTTCATTCATAAAATGTACAGTCCATGTTTCCTATAGTTTCTGATTGGCTGAATCATTGTGCCTTGGACCAACTGCACGTCGCTCGCCTTCATCTGCAGTGACAGGTAACGTCCTGTGTAACCTCTTCATTCATAAAATGGCTAAATTCTTATGCATCTGTCCCTTCTAGTCGTACTGTTCGGCTGCACTTTCTGCTCCAAACCCTTTATGCACAGTGGTGTGCCTTCAGCAACAGGAAAAGGTAAACACATCCTAAATATAAATTAAACTCCAAGCTATGAATCAGGCTGTATAGTTGGCACTGTGCCAAGGACGACGCGAGCCATTCTACACCTCGTCATCTCAAACTTCCAAAATGAGCTGCATAAAGAGGATTCCCTGCTGTTAAACCTGGGATTGTGTACTTACCTTATTCCATCAACAGAATGTACTCCTCTTTCGTTGGGCTTAGTTCCATTACCCTTCCTTTGAATACTTTGATTTACCCTTTAATTTGTGGAGTCCCTAATCTCATGTTTGGAGCTCGGGCCCAGCTCTTCAGTCTGGTGCTCGGTGAGTTCAAGGAAATGTGGGCAACTGTTTTATAATGAGTTGTTATGAGAACTGAATGAGTGTGTGTAATTTGGATCCAGAACTTTTATTATTACAGTTATTGTTTATAAAATTAAAACACTGTTTAATGAGATGCAAAATAAAGACCCTGTTAATTATGGAACCTGGCTCTCTCATTTGATATGCTTACCTCTGTGCCTTACACTTAGGTTCTATTCCCCAAACTAATTTTTTGTTGGCGTTGTTGCAACAGTTAATTTTTATTAAAGGTGCACTGTGCAACCCTTCTGGTGGAGGGTCTGCTACCTACTTGTCTCCATGGAGATGTTATTGCTTTGCCTGGAATGTTCCATGGTTTGACTTTTAACAAATACATCTAGCATTTATTCATTACAGCTGTTTCTATTGCTCAAAAATAAAATAATTCCTTCTGTGAATAGGGGTGACTCTTCACAGATCTGACCTGTAATGTAGCACAGTGCTGTAACCTGCTTGTTATAGATTAGGTTTAATCTATAAGAATCTGTGGACCATACTACACAAAGCAATGACATTTCCATGGAGACAAACAGCTGGCGGACCCTCCACTAGAAATGTTACGCAGTGCACGTTTAATATTCCAAATTGTTAACACCTCGAATGCCATACATGCAATGCAGGTAACATTCATTCTACAGTAATACGTGCAATAATATGACCTTTCTCTTGACCACAAACCAGGAGCTGTCCGGTAGATTTTGTCCACTGTAATACGCTTGAAGCTGGAGCTGCTCATCCTCTTTCATCAACACCTTAGCTTGTCATCAGGACCCTCCGGACCTACACACAAATCAATAGCATTCAAAAGCTTTTAAATTACAGTGGCCTCTCGTTGACATAAGCGCTTGAGTCAGATTCTATTGACTTTTCATTCCAGGGACAATACAATTACAACTTTAACATTTAACTGCTCCCCATTGACTTGTGTGTAATAACAGACTGCACTAGTATGGGTACAGGCGAGCAGAAAAATGCCATGTTTTTTGTGTTGCTACAAGATAAATAAACAAGTGTACAACATATGTTTACACTGCAGTGCTGACATTTCAAACCAAGCCACTTTCCTCTCTCTGATCACTGTTTTTGTACAAGCAATGACCATATGGGGCCCACAATTGATGGTCATATTACGAAAAATGGATTCTTGTGAGTTTTTAATCCATTTTAGAATGTTGTTACCCTCTCAAAAATATACCTGGAGTTGTGTTTTGTTTCACTCACACATGTTTGAGTATCTGGCATTATTAGTCTGTCAGCATCGCCAAAGCTCAAAATGCTCTGTTCCACCTTGTGATGTCATTAAGCAGTAGTTTTCAAGTTAACAGCTCCTTTTACCTTTAGCTCAGTAGCGATTGGCACTTCCAGGGCTGTAATTATCCAAATGATTCTATAGTGAAGGTGTGTGTAGTATAAAAACACAGTGGAGCTTCCTGTTTTACCACATGACATCACAAGGTGGAAGAGAGTGTTTTCTGTTTGAGAGGAAAAACTCAGTCTAAATATGCAGGGTTTAGGGCTCAAAACATTGTAATAAAAACAGATGCATGATCCAGTGCAATGTCCACTCTACATATTTTTTGTTTGTTTTAATATTTTGTTACCACTTAATTAATTAATTAACATTAATTCCTCCCACTCAAATGTGGCAGGCAGTTATTTCCATATGGTTCTCAACTAAAACGTATCTAATTGGATAAAAATTACCCTGGCAGTTGCTTCTCATCAAAATGACATTTAAAAACGTATATAGAATATTGTTTAGTCTGTGCTAGCTGATATTGATATTTTTGTGATGAATTGTGTAATCCTATAGAGCACCAATAAAATAGTAAGATACTGTATGTTGTTGACCAATTACAAGCTTTCATTTTGTATTTACTTTAAAAAGGTCAACACAATGCCTCACCAAATTTTAGAGGTCCTATATTACACAACATTGACTCTTATGAGCTTTAACCCATGTTAGAATGTTGCCTCCTCAAAAACTACAACTACATCTACATCTCCAAAGCTCAAAATGCTCTTTTCCACTTTGTGATGTCATTAAGTGGCAGTTTTCAAGTTAGCAACTACCTTTTACCTTGAGTTCAGGAAAAACGTGCAACTTCAGGACTGAAATTATTCAAATCTTTCTAGTGAAGGTGTGTGGAGTTTAAAAAGACAATGGAGAACTTCCTTTATTACCACATAACATCACAAGCATAATAAGTGGCCTTTAATTGAATTTATTTTACTGTATAATGCATATTTGAAATGTTTAATTACAGTATCACATCTTAGCAAATTCACAGTAAACACCAATATTTCCTTAGCTTGCGAAACCAAGTCGGCCATTTTTGTTGTTCTTTGTGTAAATTGCCTTTTCTCGCTCCTGAAGCCATTTATGCCTCCACAACCTTTCTACTTCCTGTTTACTCCTTAACTGAAAACCAAGATGACCTCCACTCTCCTACATCCTCCAACCATAACCGATGACAACGACCGCGCAATGACCAGAAATGATTAAGCACCGTTTTTAGCCAGTCCAAACACATCTCCAGTGCCTCCTCCTTTCTACCGGATCTCCTGTAAACAAAGCGTACCTACCACCCCCACGTTGACGAATATCTGGCTACAGTGGCGAGGCTAGCGCGCGGCGGTAGTCAAAGCTGAACCCCTGATCATGATGAATGGGGCCCGGGCAGTCCTGTATTTTGCTGTGTTTTCTCTCCCTGTCGTATCTTTAAGGAAGAGTAATGTTCGGAGTCACAGGGAGGAGCGCCGCTGGTTCAAAAGGGCTCCAAAGGCCTTGCGAGTCCCAGGTTCAGAGCAGCGGTGAGGGCGAGGAGGACAGGAGCGAGCGGGTGGTCAAGCTAAAAGAGTCCTTAGGTGTGTTTGACCATTTGGATGATTATTCAAAGGGTTAAAGGTGCATGGGGTAACTTTTATTCTTGTTTCTATGGATATGTCAGTGCTTGTTGGATGTTGCTTGGACTGTTTCTGTGATAGTATATGACCTTCCGTAGATGAAACGTCACCTGAAAGATTCCATTACAATAAAAAGTGAAAGCATGAATTTTGTTTCTAGATAAGGTTAACCTTCACCTGTTCGCACATACCTATATTTAAACGGTTGTGTTGTAACCAGTACTTCTCATATTTGACCCTTTTCACCCCTGTTACTTTTGGCTCACAGGAAGTCAACATAACTCCAAGCACGGCCATATATGTAGCATACTCTGGTTATTTTTTCCTCTCAGTATATAAATACCACTGTGACCACTTGAATGTAAGCATTTTATCCACGCATGTGTTCTGTGTACCTCCTGCTTGTAACTCCCTTAAATCTGATCAGATAAAGAACTTCTTTTACGACTCTACCTGGTCTGACGTCTCTTAACTTTTCCACCATGATTTCAAAAAGTTACAACTATGTATATTCCATAAAACCACTCTCCTTGGAGATAGATACATTTTATGTATAGAAACAAGTCCAAATAAGAGTTAGGTTTGTGGAAATGCAAGCCTGCTTGGAGATGTAGAGAGAATAATAATAAAGCATTACTCATGTGTGATGTGTGAATGAAATAAAACACAACTCCAGTTATGTTTTTGAGGAGGTAACAACACGATAACATGGCTTAAACCTCACAAGAGTCAATTTTGTGTAATATGGAACCTTTAAGATTTGGGGAGGCATCATGTAGACCTTACTTAGACCTAAGAACTATCGTTCTCTCAGATCATGGGGCCCAAGATGCCATAACTCTTTACCCACTGTGAACTAACTATAATGCTCTTTTAATATACTCCAATTACTTCTATGTAAACCAGTAAAAACAACCATGCATTTTTTTTCTGCTGATCCCACCACTAAACCTTCCAAACGGTTGCACCACCACAGACTCTCCTTGTACTGATCTAAATGCAGGAGCTATTGATTCAAAAGAGGAGCCTGTTAGCATTGGGTAGTGAGACATTTCCTTGTTAGGTAGCACACTTCCTAAGCCCTGGATTTGCATGCTGGGACGCTCATTGAAAATCCATACGCGTCCCCTCTTGTCACTTGTGCATGCACGGTGTGGTCCTCTCGTCTGTTACAGCATCTCCTGGGGCCACCTACAGTAATCAGCCTGTAGACAAAAGGCTCGGCCAACGCGCTGTGGGTTTGTTTATGGATTTGCACTGCGTTCCCTCCAAGAAATTAAGCTCTGAAAACCCCTGGGGACCACACACATTATGAGTCGTTCAATACTGACACCAAAGTGATGGCAGTGCTGGCGGTTTTAGAGTACCGTGCTCGTTCAAAGTAGAAGGGGACTTGTTCTCAGACACAACAGGTGCAATTTTGTTTCCTGAAAGTGTGTAATACTGTGAACTATTTTCAAATAGATTCAGTATTACTTATTTTTACTTTATTGTATTTTTACTTGCACATATACATTTATGTAGTTATGCCTTTTTTATGCCATTTGACAGCAGTTTCTTGATATTTTTGCTAATTATTTAGATTTTCCATCCATTTTCTTCTGCTTATCAAGGGCCGGGTCGTGGGGGGCCAACAGTCCTGAGCAGGGACTCCCAGACACTTCCTCCAGCTTCCATCCAGAACAGATGCCCGAGCCACCTCAGCTGGCTCCTCTTGACATGGAGGAGCAGCGGCTCTACTCCGAGCCCCTTCCGTGTGACTGACCTCCTCACCCTATCTTTAAGGGAGCGCCCAGCCACTCTGCGGAGGAAACTCATTTCAGCCACTTGTATCCGCGATCTCGTCCTTTCGGTCATTAGCTCCCTCTTCACCACAACGGTCCGATACAGCGACTACATCACTGCTGACACTGCATCGATCCATCTGTCAATCTCACGCTCCATCCTCCCCTCACTCGTGAACAAGACCCCGAGATACTTGAACTTCTCCACTTGAGGCAAGGACTCTCCATCCACCTGGAGCCACCAAGCCACCTTCTTCCGGTCAAGAACCATGGCCTCGGATTTGAAGGAGCTTTAGAATTTATTATTACCATTTATATTTTTTTCTCTTTGTTATTATAATACATTGTGATGAGTGAGCTACTGTATCCAAATAATTTCCCTTGTGGATCAAATGGATCAAGTTTGTCTAAGTCTATGTGACATGAATTTGCCAGTTATGCTTCTTATGTTTGAGGAGAGGATATTCATTTAACAATAAGTGACACATGAGAAAGGCTGAAATCAGCAGATATTACGTCACCTTACGTCATCTGGTTTGACTGGACCTCAAAGCAAGAGTCCCTACAGTGTGGCTCCAGGCCCCTTGTTCCAGACCAGAGAGCTACCGATCCTTACTTGGGACAGTCCAATTACAGCTGCTAATTTTTAACAAGTCTCTCAAATGAGTAAACTCATATATTCATTCAGGACATGTATACTTCTTACATCACATGCATAAGAGTTTAGTGCTCCACTTGTTGATTCTGCAGAATTCTGTATTTTTTATATTATATTTTTATATCACGCACTTTTCAGTGCAAATAATAATAAATAATAAAATAATAAAAATACAACTAAAATGTAACATGCTTTTATTTCTGTGTATTTTTTTGTCTAAAATATTTACTGGTTTTAAAGCCATATTTTTAGAATGTGGCTTAATTTTGCACAGCGAGATGGATTCCTGCGATATTTGTGAGTTCACAAACTCATGAGAATCCATCTTAGCTCCTGCTGGTGCGATAGGGCCCGACAGGTGTTGGCGACCAATCACATCACAGCATTGAGGTTTGTGCAGAAGCCAAAAGTGAAACTCCCAAATGAACCAAAACAAATGTGGCGACACCAACAGATGTACTTCAGCCTATTTTAGCGTCTATACAAAATATTTTGTTTGTGAAAAAAGTGCAGAAGGTACAAGCTTTATGTATTTGTGGACAGGGAAGATGTCCATGCTTTTCTCTTAACTTTTGAAATTTTAACAAA
The DNA here is from genome assembly GCA_029959045.1 of Taenioides sp. WSHXM2023. Lineage (NCBI taxonomy): Eukaryota > Metazoa > Chordata > Actinopteri > Gobiiformes > Gobiidae > Taenioides > Taenioides sp. WSHXM2023. The sequence continues at coordinate 5,862,653 of CM057089.1, forward strand.
AGTTTGATTTTTTGGCTTGTTCCGCTGCTGTGACACTTCAACCAATCAGATTCAAACAGTCCTCGTTACGTTTTCCAGTCGCTTTCAGTGAGAGCTATCGCAGTTTGATAATGTGCAGAACTCAATTCAGAGTGACACACATATCAGTGAATCTGCCGCGAGCCAGGTTAGTTTTGGCTGTCCAAGCACGAAATTTCTAAACTAAGTTGGAGATAAATAAGCATTTTTACAAAGCACTCGGCAGCTTGATTCAACATCCTCAAAGCGGTTCTATTAGGTTCTGTGTAATTTCATTGACGATGATGTAAGCTTTTACCTTGAGGGCAGTCTTTGAACGAGTAGATTTCTTACAACACAAGCATCAGAGGATAACATATAAGCTCACTTGTTGGCTCTATAGTCTCTCCCTCACGCCGCTGTTCAATTGAGCCTTTTCTTATCCTCCGTCAGACTTCATTCACAGTTCAGCAGACAACACGCTGGTTCGATTTCACTGAATGAGACCTAAGTTCAACTCTCTGAAGGATGTTGACATTTGAGTTTGTTGGTTGAGTTACTTTAGGTCAGAAAGGGAAAGATTGACACAGTGTGGACATGTACAGAAGAGGGGTAGTTTTTCTTCAAGCTTAAAGGGCCTACTGTATGTCACGCCATTTTCTGTTTTATACGTTAAAATGGTTTATCTGTGTTTATAATGTGGCAAAAACATACCTGGAGTTGTGTTTTCTTTCTTTTACACATGTTTAACATGCAAACCTGCATATTTAGGCTGAGTTTTTCCATACAGCAAATGCGCATGTCATGTGATAAATCAGGAAGTGCTCCAGTATCTCTTAAAATGACCTGTTCCACTTTGTGACATCAGGAAGCAGTAGTTTTCAAGGTAACAGCTACCTTTTACTATTTGTTCAGCAGAAGTTTGTAATTCCAGGCCTGAAATGATCCAAATGATTCTAGTGAAGGTGTATTGAGTTTAAAAACACAGTGGAGCACTTCATGTATTGCCGCATGTGTTTTCCAGAACTCAACCTAAATATGAAGGATTTGTGTGTTAAACATGTGTGAGTGAAATAAAACACAACTACAGGTATGTTTGTGATGAGGAAACATTAGAACATAGGAGTGACATAGTGAATACTTATTTTAGGTTGATGGGGAAACCAGAGCATCAAAACGAAAAGAACAAAATGCATTCAAACAGTTATTCAACCAGGTATGAACAATCTGGCATGAGCAGTGAGCCATTTTCAGATCTTGAACCGCAGAAACTGGAGATTAGCTTACTGTGCATGTTTTGAGTTAATGTTCCATGGACCCTTCCTGGAGTGACGTATTTAGAAAAGTTACCCTCACAGCCTAGTTTCAATATTTATTTTCCTTTTGATTTTTATGGAGCCAGTTTGTAAACCGCTGGAACAAATGGTCACTGTTTAGGCCTATTTGTTTGTCGCATTTGCAAACAAGTAAAAGGAGCCAACATTTAACCTCCAGCTCTGTTCTCTAAAGTTCTCTGTGGAGGATCTGTGGTGCTTGATGAAGTAAAAGAAGCATTTTATGGAGCTAAATTATTCCCTGATGGTGGGAAAGATGGACTGGAGTGGGTAGTCTTGTGTTTTAGTTTTTGTTTTTCCTCGAGTGATGCAGAAAAGAGGGAGCCACTGTTTGTGTGAATCTAAAAAAAGGAAAAAATCAAACCCAATATATTTTTGTTGCAAATAGTCCACCAAAATGTCAAATTTAAGAAATGTTAATTACATGGTTGTTAGCTATAATGCTAATTTTGGTGCTAATTCCTATATGGTCAAATGGTTGTCATTTGTTAAAACAGTTGTAGTTTTCCATAGTTTACAGTGTTGCTAACAATAACTCTCCCATTAATTTGTGTAAGAGTCAAAGATTCATCCAGTACCAGCACTGGAAGGACCTGTATGAAGGAAAAAGCAAACACGTTTTCTGTTATTATTCTATTTTACAGCCCTATGTGCTTAAATTGCCCTTCGGGGATAAATTGTGATTTTGATTTGATTTGATACAAAACTTGACAAACTTGATGTGCAGTAGTTTCATTAGAGGAATCAATGCTGATTGTTCTGATAGTGCTCTGAAGGTGGAGTTACTTAGCGTAGATAGCAGAGGGTGGGTTTAGAGCATCCAAAATGGAAACTAATGAAATATTTTAATACAATGTTTTTGGTAAATATAACATTTTTAAAACAAAATATAAGATAATATATTTTCTTATTTTGTTTTATTCACATGTTTGAGTAACCCTTTATTATTAGTCTGTTGACATCTCAAAAGCATAAAATGCTTTGTTCCACCTTGTGATGTCATGAAGTGGTTGTTTTCAAGTTAAGTTACCTTTTACCTTTTGTTCAGTAGAAATTGGCAATTCCATGTCTGAAATCATCCAAATGATGAAGCTCTATGGAGTTTAAAATCACAGTGGAGCACTTTCTGTATCACCAAATGACATCACAAGGTGGAACAGAGTGTTTTGTGTTTGAGAGAAGAACTCATCCTAAATATGAAGGTGTTAAACATGCGGGAATGAAACAAAACACAACTCTAGATATGTTTTTGATGAGGAGACCACGTTATAACAAATAACATAATATAGACCATTTAACAGTTAATACTCCATAGAAGTGTAATACTCCCTCTTAAACTCTTTGTACAAGAGGAGACTGAATCAAACGGAAGCAGCTATTCGCATGTATTACATGAAAAGCCACAACCAAAATATATGAAAAATGCATGTACACGCCGTTCTTCACGTGGACTACAAAACTGTATATCAACCAGACCTGGATATGCCGCGTACAATAAACGTGTGAGATATGGCTGAAATGAAGCACACGGGTAAATGTGCAGAAGCATTGGAAATGGTGGACTGGCCGCGGGACAGAGCGTGTTTGATAAGAAGGCGGTTGGTGTCTGGCATGATAAATGGCATCTCTCCACACCCCTCCAACCAAAAGCCAGCCTCGTAATGAGAAGACTGTAAGTAGTGTCATTCATCTGTGCATGGACCAGCGCGCCCAGCTATTCAGCAAATAGGGTGCACTGTATGGAAATATAGTCCCTACATATAATACACCGGCACTACTCTGGGTTTGTTGACTGTGGCAGAGTGGGGGGTTGATATGGGATTTGTGTCTGAGAAAGCGTTGGCTGATTTTCGTAAGTTATTATATCGGAGTAAAGGAGAAAGATTCTGATTATACAATCTTATGGTCAAAGGTATCGGAATTCTTATCGATTCTAAAACCGCCATCAAAAGGAGATACTCATTTAAAGTATCGATGCTAAAATCACATCAACAGGACAGAAATGAACCTTTCCTGAATAGTTTTGAGTGAAGCTGTTCAATATGTGAGTAAATATGTAAGTAAAAGAAACATTTTGATGATCCAATCTTGAATCCAACTATGGCTACAATGATTAATGAACTAACTGTGACTAGGATTGTCGAAAATCTGATACTAAACAATACCAAAGTGAGTATTAAAACTAGATACTCATTTCAGCAGGTATTAATGGTAAAAAAAAAAAAAAAAGTCCCATTCACAGGACAGAAATGAACCTTTCCTGAATAACTTTAGAATGATCTTGAGCTGTATCAGAATACATAGACTAGTATACGCCCATGGACCACTCTGGAACATAGTTCTTTGTATTATTGATACTTTGCAGTCCCATTATACTGGAGGTGTTCTACATGTATGTGTACTGGCAGATCAGTTACCATGGAGACACAATACACACACTGTCAAATAAGATTTAAGATTGTCTGAAAACTCAAGAAATACAAAAAGGATTTAAACAGCACATTTTCAGGAGCCCGTGATCAATACGAATGTTCACGATCCTGTTCAAGTGTTTAATTTGAGAGTGAGAAAAAAACAAAAAAAAACCCAAAACCAAAACCAAAATGAGACCTAACCTGTAACTGCAATGCTACTGGAGAGACTTGTTTAAAAGCACACTTGAGCTCACCTGTTGTAGTTCCAACTGAGTGGAAATCTGACTTTATTATGACTGAAATTGATGATTATGGTAGACAAAATGATATGTGTTTGGGGCTTCTGAGGAGACAGTCTGCACTCGGGCTTTGTACCTGAAAGATAGAAGGAAGGAGAAATACTGAAAGGTGTTTGTTTTTTTTTGTTTTTTTTACACATTTAATGTGTAGAAAGACAAATAACACATGTGTCAATTTCTGCAAATAATGTGTTGCATGATTTAAATTCTACAACACAAAAATATGTGTTAACATCATTGGCCAATCACAAAACACCTACGGCCAAGTTTTGTTTTGTTTTGTTTTTTTTCTTTTTCTATTGACCAGGCCAAGTTGGTCCAATAATATTTCAACATTTCACAAGAGAGGGCGATACAGCGGGAAAAGTTTCAGATCAAGTAGCTATAAATGGACAGGTGAGTGTTTATGTTTCAGTTATAGAGAAAAGTGGTTCAAAGCTGCTCAATAAACTGTAAACTTTACGTCACTGTTTCCCTCAACACAATGATTGCCATTCCGACACCTTTTATGTCGCCATTCTGGGACTAAACCAGGTCTAAACCAGGACTAAACCAGAACTGAACCAGGAATGAGTGTCAGGACGGGCCTGGAAGTGCACCCGACTGTCGGATGACCGCAAGCGAAAAGGACCAGCGCAGAGCTCCGCACCCCACAGGGCTAAGCGCAACCATCGCCCGATCGCACTTTGAAGACACCCTGTTCTGCAGGCTCAGGGTTCTCTTTCTTTCTCAAGTCAAAGATTAGACCTGGTTCAGTCCATATGCAGCGCAAAAGTCCAGCATCTCGATGTTTCTTCTGCTCAATAAATAATGCCTGTGAAGTGATGACGTATTTTTGACCTGAGTCGCGTCTGTGAATTCTGTGTGCGAAAAGAAATACAATATTTGGTACTTTTAGTAAGAACTGCAGTTGACATTTGTCCAGTAGCATGTGCTACTTTTCCACCCTGAATACATATTACATTTTGTGTATATATAACATTTTATATATATATATATATATATATATATATATATATATATATATATATATATATATACCAAGTGATGGTAATATCAGGAAAAAGGAACACGAGAAACTAGAGAAATACCAGGGGCTCAAGGAAGAGCTGGAGAAGGCCTGGAAGGTGAAGGCATCAGTGGTGCCCGTGGTAATCGGAGCACTCGGGGCTGTAACCCCCAAACTGGAGGAGTGGCTCAAGCAGATACCCGGAAAAACATCAGACATCTCAGTCCAGAAAAGTGCAGTACTAGGAACAGCAAAGATACTGCGCAGAACTCTCAAGCTCCCAGGCCTCTGGTAGAGGGCCCGAGCTGATGAGGGTGAGAGAGACCAACCAACCACCGTGGAAGGTGAGGAACACACATTTATATATATATATATATATATATATATATATATATATATATATATATATATATATATATATATTTATATATATATATATATATATATATATATATATATATATATATATATATATAAATTCTAAAATACATGTTATTGCATTAAAATGCATACGTATGTCACATAATCAATTTGTACATTTTAAAATGTATATATTTAATCTTTTTTTCTCTGTCTGTTTCTTTATCCTCTCCAGTGAAAATGGAGCTGCTGGGCTCTGGACCAAATATAAAAAAGTGCTTGTTTCAGTGTTCAAAGATTGCACTGAAAAATGCAGAAAAGTTTTTTTTTTTTTTTTTTTTTTTTCCATTTGCAGTGCTTCACAGCTTTTACAAGCCTGTCACACAGTTTTCCAACCCAGTGGAAATACAAAGATTTTTACACTACAACAGTGACTTCAAAGACAACATTGACTGTGATAGTAGCATAGATATTAAGGATCATGACCGACTCCAAATATGGGTATCCACTGTGATCCATTTGGAGCTAGTGGAGTGTGCAGGACCACAAACTGACAGTGAAAATGTGAGTATCTTGAGGGCTCACATATGATGGCTATTTTTAGAACATTAACTTGAATTACAAATCAATAGCATTTTCCTTGATGGATATATTTATGACATAAGACGTGCTCAACTAGTGAATATAGTGATGCCAGTAAGCTGTTATGCACAATAGTGGCATTGTTTGACATGAATAGAACAGAATTTTAATCAGTATCATTAACGCTGAAGTGTTGTTGTCCAAATGGCTGTCACATTTTTCCTACAGCTTGAGGTTTGACTCGTTATCTTTTAATGACAGCGTAACTCCCCATTCTAACCAATTTACATGAGGGGCATGTTTGTTCTTGTATCTTATAGAAGGACCTGACTGCTGCTCAGCTGAAGTCTCTCATTGAACTGAAGGCTCAAGCCATCCTTCAAGAATATGAGCAGACAGGAACACTGTCAACCAGTAGCAGAAGGAAGCTGATAAACTTAAGTGTCAGCGACCTAGTTGAGAAACATGGATTGTAAGTTATAAATATTAATTCTTTTGATGTAGATTAGTTTCCATTTTGTTCTTTTTATCCACGTGTGGTCAGTAGGATGTAAAAACTCAACTGAATCATCTGCACATGAAATGTGGAAATAATGTCCAGTAGTGATGGTTATCCCTCTGGACCAGAGAAAATGCTTTTGGCAAAATCATCAGGATTTGTAAGTATTGATTTAAAAGTGGTTATGTATACTCTAGGGTTGGGCGATGTCCCCTTAATTGGCAACGATGTTTACAGTGACTCACCGTGATGGGGACGATTAAAATTTTTATTTAATTTTAAGTTTAATACTTTAATATCATTTTTAGAGGTGGGTGATATCTCTGTTTAATTTTTTTTTTTTTTAATTCTGAGATCGCCAGATGCCAGTTTTCCTCCTCTGTGCTGCTCTGCTTGCACCAGCTCACCTCCTTGGTGTCCCCCTGACCCCCTCCCCTTGTGCGTCTCAGTTACCATGGAGTTGGCTAAGTAGCCTGCTTAACAAAATGGAGAAAGTGCTACCAACAACCAAAGCCTATTTGAAATATCTTCCAACTAAGAAAACAGGATAACAGTACAAAGACTAACTTGCCCATTAAATCGGCTGAAGGGACAGGTTGTCTTAGAACTTAAGTCATGTATACACTTCTACCAGCAAGGCTTCACTAGTAACATTAGTTAGCAGAAAGGTACACAGCCCATAATGGTGTCTGTCTTGCAGCAGCCACACTGCAAAACTTCAGTAACAGAAATAACTTTATCAGATCCTTACTCTGTAGCAAACAGTAGTAGTTGAAAAAAGGTGTTTAATGTTATGTAATATGTGAACATTTTATTTGATAGTGGTTTCCCCTGCTCTGAGCATGAACTCACTCTGCAGGGCTTCGGTTAGCCACTCTGTGCAAAATGATTCTCCTCCTTAAACTTTGTTTCTCTAGTAACTGGCATTTGTCATCTGACTTCAGTTGTTATACTGTAGTTAAGTAAAACTGTCACCAAGTAGCCTACTTCAAATCTCCAACGACTTATGATCTTGCCATCACAACTTGAGTTTTGAAGCCGCTGCTACTAAGATATTTATGGTGCCCTTAGACTTCAAATCATTTTTGGAGTGAAGCACTGTAAGAATAGTAGCAGTGGCTTAAAAATACAAATTATGGCTTCACATGGCGTGGGGCGTTGGGTCATCCCTAGTACAACCCTAGTATACGCTCTCTGATCTATGCAGGTTTAGGGCAGTCATTATTGTTAATATTCTGGTTTTTAACTGCACTGCATAAGAAATACTTTGGATTTCTTGTTTTTATAAGAGGGAATAATGAAATCTCACAGTAGTAGTAGCCATTCATCTTGAAAAAAACATCTACAGTGCAGTCATTAGGTGATAAAGACCTTAGTGAATGGTTGTCAATCATCAAAAGGATGAAACCATCATCAGAGAACATGGGACCATTAAAGACTGCAATGGAAAACACTTTCAGCTATCGCCGACTTTGGATCAGCACCCAGTCTCCGACTGTTGCAGACATTGTTCAACAGTACCCTTGTTTTATAGATATCCCGAGTCTGGTGAGTCGTTTCTTTATTGATACGTACTTGTTTTTTGCGTAAGTTCTTTGCTTTTTTTGTAAAACAAGCTTGATTTGGGGCATCAGTCTTCTTGTGTGTAAACATCTATGTCTTTAGTTTTAGATGAGGTATTCTGTTCTCTGTTGCACACTCTGAGGATTCCAATGTTTTCCCCCTATTAATGGTTTTCTTGGCATGTTTTCCTCAGTCGATATGAGGGTCTAAGGACAGGGGATACTGTGTGAAGACCTCTGAGGTAAATTCAGGACTACACAATTAAACAAACACAATTAAATAAACAATTATTTTCCTATGTTTCCCGTATCAGCTGGATGCAGAGTTTGTGAAAATGTTCGAGGGGAAGGCAGAGCTGTTCATAAGGAGGTGGGAGTCATCATTCATCCCCAACCTGAGGAAGATTGCTGTCCTAGAGAAGGGAGTCGTGTCCTCCTTGATCAGGCTGGAGACCAGAATGATGGTAAACAATTTTCATTTTTTGAATGCTTTTCCTCTACTTTTTGTGTAAACATGTTTGACATATTTAACTTTTTGCTTATGTTCTTCCAATAGATCAGGTATGCTACAGTACCTTACAGATTCTGACTCACCTACTTCCACCAGCTGTGTCAGGAAAGAGATCAGCCTCAACCCGATGCAGTGTGAAGTCAGCCATTTGTTTCCTGATCAACTTTGTGCTGGTATGTAGTATACGTGCACCATGAAAGCACATAATGAATAGGCTCCAGTTCAGAATGATGTGTATAATAAATGTGTACAGCATGGGACCAGCAGCTCCTCTGTTTGCAGTTCCGATGAGGGATCTTCAAGGAAGCAGCTGGAGCTTGTCTGCATCAGCCATCTGACCAACCTAGCACGACAGTTTGTCATTGTTGCCAGAAATGACAGAGTCATAATTCCACTGCATGATGAGAGCTTAACCTGTGCTTTGGACAAGCTTTTCAAGTTCTACTGGGTATGCAATGTTGCTTATCCTGCTCAGCTAGCATCAGTTTTCATGTTTTTTGAGCACATTTATGACTTGCCAGTGTCAAAGACTGTTAGATGACCCAAAGTTTTGGAACTCCTTGGAAAAGTCCAGGCTTTGGCTTAAAAATCTCAGAATGTATTTTTGTCCTATATGCAAACAGCCAGCTCCTGGTGAGACAAGGAAACTTCGCTGGCATCTCCGTATTGTATATTGTTTATTTGATGGTCAGAACTATATACTCTTACCTGCAGTCAAAATGGCTGCCAGCGTACCTGTCATAATCTTAATTCATTGTCAAAACATCTTTCAAGAGAGAATTCATCTCGTAACACAAGCAGTTTGTCTGACCACACACAAAAAACGTCAAAGAAGCAGATCTGATTTCAGACACTGCAGTATCTGATTGGGCCACTGATGATGAATCAGACAAATACAAAGGTCCTCCACTAAGTAACTATCCAGCTACCTTTGTTGCTCAGATGTACTCTGCCTCAAATTCCTCAAACTTTAAGTGATGTACAAAGGAGTGTAACTTGCACTAAAGAACTGCTGGACAGAACAACATATAGCCTTCAACAATCCACTATGTCATTACTGAGAACTTTGTCAATATCAGAGGACAATGAGTGTGTTGTGTCACTGATGAAGGAATTTGAAAGTGCTCGAAATGTTTTTGATGATTTGGATAACCCATACAAAATGACTAAATATTTTGAAAGTGAATACTCACTTGTGAAGCCAGCAGAGGTCTTCCTAGGCCATAGAGCTGACACCACTAGAAGAGGTGGGTTAGTCAAACAATCACTAACAGCTAATACTTTTCAGTATATTTCCATTCTTAAGACACTGAAATTTATTTTCTGTAATGAGCAAATGCAGTCCTTATACAGTATTTGGAGTTTCATAAGAGTACTGATGGAAAGATGCGTGACTGCTGCGATGGCCCTCATTTTGCCAAACATGTCTTATACAACAAGCATCCAAATGCCCTCCAGAAAGAGTTAAATTTTGACGATCTGGAGACAACAAATCCTCTAGGCTCAAAAACCAAAATCCATAAAATGGGCGCTGTTTATTTCTCTTTACCAAACTTGCCACCAAAGTTCATTTCAGGCTTGGGTAACATTCATCTCTGCCTTTTGTTCAATTCAATTGACAGAGAAATGTGGTTTTGCTAAGATATTTGAACCCCTTTTAGAAGATATAAGATTTTTGGAATGTAATGGTTTAGAGCTTGAGATGAAAGGAGAGTTGCATTTGTTGTATGGAACGGTGTGCCTGTTTATAGGTGACAACCTAGTGTGTCACTCATTGTGTGGCTACTTGGAAAGCTTTTTGGCGAACAAGTTTTGCCATCTTTGCCTCGTTGATAAAAACATGTCTCAAATAGTTTTTGATGAAGATGAGTTAGAAAGGCGAAACAAAGAAAATTACCAACAGCATGTTGCTATAAACAATGGATCTATGACAGGAATCAAAGAAGATTCATGTTTAAATACTTTGAAGTATTTCCACGTCACAGAAAATGTGGGTGCTGATATAATGCACAATGTCCTTGAGGGAGTTGCACCTTTAGAGGTGAAACTTGTACTCAGATAGTACATTTATGAGGAAAAACTGCTGTGCCTGGAACAGTTCAATGAAAGACTAATGAACTTTGATTATGGGTATTCAAACGACAAAAAACAAACCCAGTATCATCCTAAATTTGAAGACATCTGAGACTGCTGTCAGACAAACTGCAGCGCAAATGTGTACAGATCTTACCTTTCCTTCTTGGAGATTTGGTTAATCAAAGTAGTCTACATTGGCAACTATTAATATTGCTATGCAAAATATGCAACATCATCTTTGCTCCTACTGTAAGCAAAGGTCTTGCTGTATATTTAAAACAACTAATTATAGACCATCATAGGCTGTTCAAACACCTGTACCCAGGAATAAAACTCATCCCAAAACACTATTTTATGATACATTATCCGAGTACGCTGGTCCAATTTGGGCCATTATCTAAACTTTGGTGCATGAGATTTGAGGCAAAGCACAACCCACTGAAGAGGCAGGCACATGTTGTGTGTAATTTTAAAAATGTGTCAAAGACTCTGTATATGTACATGGATATTGTTTTTTTTAATAATCACATGTTTGATAATTGGTCACATGACCCCTATAAATAGGGTCACACCTGCTGCTCGCTCTATCAGTTGAAACACGTTGGCGTGACCAATAATAAACACACTGCAAATCAGAGTGCCTCTGCCATCCTCTTTTATCTATATGTAGAGCTGTATTTTGTTTTATTCACAAATGTTTGAGGAATCCAGTTTGGTAAGTCAGCTCCTACAGAGCACTAAAAAAAACATGCAATATTCAATTTCCCAGAATTATTATGTCACAGGTAAAGGTCCAGACGTCTCTTGCACTGTTTATATGTCCAGAAATGTAAATCTTAGTATTCATTACAACTGTGTTCTTGTGTTAGCATGCTGTAAAAGGTCTAAATCTTAAAATCTTAAAAAATCTTAAAATCTTAGTATTTGTTTCTTTTTTTCAATAGTATTTCTTTCTCCTGTCACTATATGGCAACCTAACCCCAGTTCACAGTTGTAGGAGCACACTATAGGAAGATGAACTTCTAAACTCTGGAGGAACTGCTTATATGGACTAAAGACCATTATGACTGTTTGTTTGTCTTCTGTCTGTTTTTAAATGTTCTATATGGACCCACTGGAATCTGAAATAAAAGTTGATTGATTAATGGTGTCGATTGTCAGAAGATAGCCATTGTTTTAAGTTTTAATGCTCAGGTTTACTCCACATCTATTAACCATCACTGAAAAAACTAGTGCAACTACTCACTGACGAAAAGTAAAACAATAATTTAAAAAAGAAAAGAAATAATGAGTCTGTTGGAGGTGAGTACACTTTAAAAACACAAAGGATCATCTCTGTAGAAAATAGGACCTCAAACATGCATAAATTACACACACAACTCTGTCTTTGCTTTTATTCCAATATTAGATGGTTTAAAAGCTTCGGGAAAAGTCAGTTTTGCATAATGCTGGCCTCTAATCAGTATGAACTTCAATTTGGTTTGTGTTCAGGTGTTCAGAGTTGTACTTTTAACAGAACGCAGACAAAATAATCCAACAAGCGCCGTTCCAACTGGCTTTTATCATCTAGACGTCATTTAGCAGTGCACCTGGTTCGACGGTAAAAACGGAACTTATTTGATTCATTTGTGATTCAAACCTTTTCTTTTCAAAGTGGAAATTGTTCGTGGGGGCATCCTTGAACTGAAGCGGGGATTTTCAAGGTGTGTTCAATTGCACATTTTTAATTCCATCTCTGAAAAATTAACAAAATACATTGAATATTGTAACTTTTTTTTTTTTTTTATGACAAATAGCAATACATTCTTTATATTATGGATACTTAGCAGTGACATCACGCTGGTGCTCTACATGTATGTGTATTGGCAGAATATTTATCAGTTACCATGGAGACACAATGCAGACATTAGCAAACACTGTCAAATAAGTTTTAAGATCACCTGAAAACTCAAGCAAAAAAAAAATAATAATAATAAATAAAATAAAATGATTAAAACAGTGCATTTTCAGGAGCCTGTGATCAATACGAGCCGCCTGGAATGTTCCACAGTATGACATTAAACATCTCTACTTTACATTTACTCAATTCCAGCTGGTTTCATAGTTCAAAAATACCTAGAAAAGCAGGCATTCTGAGATCAGAACTGGCCTGTAACTTGGTCCGGTTTAGTCTCCAAGTTAGAAAGACTTAATGCAATACTGTGAAACATTACAAACACAGCAATAACATCTCCATGGAGAAAAGCATTTGACAGACCTTCCTCCTGAAACATTACACAATGCACCTTTAAAAGCACAAATCAGCTCACCTGTGGTAATTCTAATTAAAACCATTCTTTCTGGTCAGACTGTGTTATAATAAAACTCAGATTGAAGTCTAACAAAGCTTCAGACAGAACATGCATACAGTTAGCATCAACTTATAACAGCAACAAGAAGCTTCCAACATTTATTTTTTATTTTTTTAATGAAATTTCAGGTGCGGATAGTCACCTTGTATAATTATTTACAGCAAATTTTTAGTGTTCAGGCGGAGCCGGGAGCAAATTCTGTGTGCAAAAGATCACCATTAATTACTGCGGGAAAAACAAAAGCATGCCGCTGACAATTTTATTCAGAGCACTTTTTATAATTGGGAAATTTCCAAGAGACGTATCTGAAAAGCTTAATTATTCCACAATCAACTGTTAGTAATTTGCCCAGTATTAAAACAGCTTTCATGTTCACGGGGATTAAAAATTACATCTTGGAAAGGTATTCGTAATACCTGTAAACAGTGCTATGATTTGCACTGTAAACTCCAAACATTACTCTTGCTTTTGCTAACTGTTGTGCACGTTTTATTTTGAAGTAAATTGGAATTAAAGTTCTGGATTGCGTTGGCTCTTTTGTTGGTGATAAATTGTGTTTTGTAAGAGATATTCAATTTTTTGTTTCATGTAATTAAGTAAGATCTGTTTTGCCCCAGTGCAGATATATTGTAACAGCGGTGAAATTGGGTAAAAATTATAGCGCTCTGGCCTCATTTCTGAGTAAAAAACAGGTACAGCACATTTAACAGTGGGTACTACATTTATTTGAAAACAGCAGGCTAAAATAGACCTTTTTCACAAAGGCCGGAAGTGCCCCGCTGTAGGTTTGCGGAACTTCTGGTTAATGGTTTTCTATGGCTAAATGTCTGTGGAAATGTCTGGCGTATTCTTCACCAGCTTCATAAATCTGCCTCATCACCAAATCTTCAACCAACAAGGTCCACAAAGGATATAAATTCATCCATGAAGAATTTATCCACAACTATCAAGGGAAGAAAGACGAAAGCTTAAAGGAGAACAACGACGAGGATTAGTGAACTACTCCTGAGCAAAACTAACATTATGATATGCTAGAGATGTCTCGCATTCGAACTGCACAAATCTGTCTATCTATGCTAATATCGACATCATAAAATAGATTTTTTATGTTAACTGTAGAATCAGTCTGAGTGAACAAGTTACTTATGTTTTATTCTTTACCATAACGTTAGTTTTGCTCAGTAGTTCACTAATGCTCGTCGTCGTTTGCCTTTAAGCTTTCGTCTTTCTTCCCTTGATAGTTGTGGATAAATTCTTCATGGAATTATGTTTATCCTTTGTGGACCTTGTTGGCTGAAGATTTAGAGATGGGGCAGATTTATGAAGCTGGTGGAGAGTAGGTGAGACATTACCACCGACATTTAGTCATAGAAAACCATTCACCGGAAGTTCTACAAACCTACAGTGGGGCACTTCTGGCTGTTGTGAAAAAGGTCTATTAATATTGTCTTTTCATTTTCTGTGTTATAATTTCTAGACATAGTTAAAAGGTTTTGCATGCTACAAAACCTGAACTCTGAAGCTTCCAAAATCATATGAGTTACATATGTTTAAATCAAAACATGAATAAAATGTACTCAGTTAAGATTAAAATTACTTCTAAAATGATAATATTCAAGTAGAAGTACAAAGTAGTGGTCCAAGAAATTACTCAAGTAAGAGTTACTTAAAGAATAACTGTAACCTTTAATTTATAATTCTAAGTAAATGTAATTTGAAGGACAAAAACATTAAAAATAATAAATAAAATCTGGTATTTTCAAAGGATAGACACAAACTAAATCATAACTAAATGATTTTATATTGTCAACATAAAGCTTTTTTCACAGTAGGAAAAGTAACCAAAACTTTACTCAAGAGTGTTATTACTTCAATAAAATACTACTCATGTAGGAATAAAAGTACTCTGCTAGAAAGGTATTCAGAAAAGTACCATTACTCAGGTAAATTAAATTGAGCAGGCCCATCGACAGAAATCTGGGGGCCTGGTGCAAGAAGTCTCACATGGGCCCCCCTTTATTTAATTAATAGAAAGAGGGTCCAATTCTGGGTCCCTAAAAACCTGTGGCCCAGGCATAGACTGTATAAAAAGTGGACTGAAGCTCGCAATGCTAAATAGGAGCAAATTACGAGATTTTGACGGACAAAATAGAAAAAAAATAAACAGTATAATGTAGAGCGGGTTGATACAAACATGTTAAGACCAAAATGACAAGGCTCACTGCAGCAGTTACACAGAGAGGGGCCACAATTTTCCAATGTAAGTCAATGGGAGCCAGGGTCAGTAGGAGCCGGAAGAGCCGCATGTGAACTTCTTGGGTCTTCTTCTTTGTCCCCCCGTCTACTGCCCTGAAACTGATTTTTGCAAACAACTAAACACAAACCTACACCTTTAAGTTTCTTTGCCAATGTAGGCTTTTGCATGACAGCTCCCTTTTTATATTGTATACTGTAATTCAGAGCTACAAGAAGCAGAGACCAAATCCGAGCATTTCAGTTTTCTGTACCCATTCCACTGTGGCATTGTGGATAGTTGAATTTCCTGCTTGCGCTCCCAGACGTTATGAGGAAAAATGAGAAGTATGACTTTGATAAGTGGACATGACTGCTCAGTTAAAACTCACATTTACACTGCATTCCCTACACATAGCTGCTCAATACAAGGTGCCATTTTTTGAAAACATTGCTTTTTTATTGATAACGTGGGTAATAAAACCCCACTTGTCCTTAAATATCCCTTTAAGAGGCTGCTTTTGAATCCTAATGGGGAGGACCATTTTATGTGTAAGAGTTTTTTTAATACTTCTCATTTATTGATTCTGTTCTGTTTCCAAAATACGCTACCAGTCAAAAGTTTGGACACCTTTTCATTTGTTTCTTCTTTATTTCCACTGAAGATCTCACTGAAGGTATCAAAATTATGGACACATGTGGAATGTAGTAAAAAATAAAAATAATACAAATAAACTATATTATACTAAACTATAATAGAAATAGCCACACTTTGCTTTGCACTTTCGTAATTTCTTGACGCTGTTATGGCAAACTTGAGAAGTGAAAACCATTGCAGGAAACATCAATAAGCTCACTCAGAGAAGGCCAAGGGATTGCTGCGCTGTTAACAAAGCAAAGGGTGGTTAGCATTTGAATATTAAAAAATATATATTTTATTTCCATGATTATTTGCATTGTAGATTCTCACCGAAGGCATCACATCTATGAATAGACACATATGGAATGTAGTAAACCAAAAATAAAATACCTCATCATTGTTTGATAAAGCGACCCTTTGCTTTGAACCCTGGGTACAACGTTTGGCATTTCTTGGCCCTGACATGGCACAGCTGTGAAGCGAAAATCATTTCAGGAGAATTCATCAAGAAGCTCAAGGGTTTGCAGCGCTGTTAAGAAAGCAAAGGGTGGCACTATGAAGATTTGAATATAACATAAAAAAAATTTTAGTTGAGTGGGTTGACCATTGAGCTCCTTTGTTTAATATAGGTCACGGAGACTGCTATTTCTCTAAAAAACACAGATGATTCTCAACTTGCCAGACAACCGCACATCTGTGTTTGAGTGAATTATGACATCTTTGGGACCAACATTGCCTTTACCTTTAAAAATAACACTTGTTTATATGTTATCTAGTGACCACACAATTAACTCCAGGTTCCTGATTCCTTATTACGTCATGAGAAACTATATAGACAAGCAGGGGACCTGTCCTCTACCAAGAAAAGTTGTGCAATGCACCTTTAAAAGTGTCTCTTACAGATTAAAAAAAAAAAAAAAAAAAAAATATATATATATATATATATATATATATATATATATATATATATATATATATATATATATATATATATATATCTTAGCCTGTACTAACGAGTCCAAAATGGGCCTAAGGTAAATGTAGCAGTAGCATTAGCACTGTGACGTCCTTGAGTCAACCAGACCATTGATCAAGGCCATAATGTCTGAAAATGGCAGACCTCTATTCATCCAAAAAGAGGTGGATACATTTCATTCCAGTACAATGTAGACCTTCTCATTTTATCACCAGGAGCGGGGAATTGAAAGCGGGGCTGTGTGCACTATGAGCCGTTCCAATAATTGAACTAATAAAAGGACGCTCTGAGCAAAAACCGGTGCAATAAAGAACCAATCTATTCAGAGAAATTACAGAAAAAATGTAACGCTTATTTTCATCATGGCACACTATACTTTGGTAGAGAAGCAACGTGAATATTTTAGAAAACACATAAAGAGTTGGCTAGTTCTCTTGCCTGGAAATCCAGAAGGATATCTCTCTGTATTTGTAATACAGATCCATATCCGTCTGGTCCCCATGTCCTCCGCCCTGCTTGAAATGCCCGGTTCGACATGGTCGTGCAATCTGATTCGTTCATTGAAGTGACGCATCCTTTGCCGGCAACGTCACTCTTAAGCGGCGGAAGTTCCCCTCAGTTTTGAATCAAGATGGCGCACTGGAGAGCTGAAAGTTTCTTCCATTCAGCTTTCAAATCTTAAATGGTCTTAAATGACCAAAAACACATAGAGTCATTAAAACCACAGCAGCTGACAGCTCTAGAGGCCTTTCTTTCTTTTTTTTTTTTTAAAAGATGTTTTTGCATTGCTTCCTACCGGCTTTGGGAAAAGCTTAATCTGTCAAACGGCTCCATTTGTTGGAACATCCCGTTGTAGTCGCCGTGTCTCCTCTGCACTCATGGAGCAGCAGGTAACAGAGTCCTCTAAGCTCGGAGTTATCGCCATGCAGATTGGAGTCAGTAGTGATGAGGAGATTTTCAGCGGAAAAACGGAGTTACTGTTGGGCTGTTAAATGACAAATGGAGGCGCTTGCTGTGGAACATCAAGGAGCTTGTTGGAATTGTGGTGGATGAGGTTCATCTCACATACAAAGGTAAGGTATTACTTTGTTATACAGCGTAACTAACTGCGTTCATGTGGTGCTCGCGTTTCCGAGATGAGAAGTTTGGGTTAGCTTATGGCTCGTTTGCATTCGCGTGCTTTTATCTCAGAAAGTCGGGATTTAGACGTCACCGGGTGTCTTAATGTATTTGTATAGCACATTTAAAAACACCCACAGTTGACCAAAGTGCTTAACATACAACAATAACCCCAGATGTGGCAGTATGTTTTATTGTTAGCCTCAAAAGCTAAACCTTATTTGTTTACTTAAACATGAGCTACATATCGTTAACAGCTGCATACAGCATTGTTGTTAGCCTCTTCAAAAGCTAAACGTTATTTGTTTATTTTAACGTGAGCTACTTAACATAAAGAGCTATATCGGTAATTAGCTTCATTATGTTTATACAGTAGTGTGGGTCTTGCGCAGATCTGTTGCTCTTATGATATGGGCATTGGGTAACTGTCATTAAACCCGTAAATGTAGTAGCGTTTAGTCAAAGTGATTAAGATAAAAGACAAATGATTCTCCATATACTGTGTGACGTAAACACACTGCTGTCAACGCGGGAAAAAAAAAAAACATTTTCCGTGGACCACATGAGCGCAGAAGCTACAAGTTGATGAGTTATGTAATGTAATAAAGTTATGTAGAGTGTATCGCTGCTTGGCTACAATTCATTTACTATGCAGATCTGTTGTACTCATGTTTTTTTCTTTTTCTTTTTTTTTTTTTACTTTTTTCCTACCAGTGGACTGGCTGACAAAGGAAAAAGTGCCTTCAGGGAGTGCTTTGCGAGAGTAGGCAAATTCCAGGCAAAGCAGGTTGGTATTCAATTCATTTTTTACTCTTTCAGAACCTATGTTTTGTTTTGATGTTTTTGTTTGTGTTGTCTCACAGGTACCCCTATAATGGCCCTAACTGCCTCTGCTGATGTCCAGTCAAGAGACAGAGTGATGAGGCCGCTTCATCTGGAAAAGGCGGTCACTGTGACTGAAAGCCCAAACCGGACCAACATCAGACTTGGACAGATTCCTGTATCAGGACCTCAGCTGGACTGTATGGACTGGATAGTACAGGAAGTCAAAGACATATCTCCAAACATATCTCATGTTGTTATGTACGGTGTTCCAGAGGATGTGCAAGCCATTGTGCAGGAGATGGGTAGGGCAGGCAGAGATGGTAAACACATGCAGTTTTTTATCGCATCAAACAGCACACAAAGGTAGATCAGGTAGTCATGGAGCTGCTAAATACAAAACGGCTTTGTACAGTCATTTTGACTTGAGTATACCACAGCAATTATACCAGGTCATCTGTGTTGCACCTACTGTCACACAGTATGCCAATGTCACCCAGAAGGTTGTCAGGAGACCACCCCAGTGTATGAACTGCCTCAAAGTGGTGTTTCTGCACATCTTGTCAGAAGAGAGGTTACGTATGATGGCAAGTTGCTCTTACAGAACCTCTTGGAGCAATTTCAGAACACATTAGTTTTGGACACATAACAATTGTACACCAGCAAAACACCTTGTACTGGGATTGGCTTTGAACTAATTGTATTTGTTTGTATGACACTAAAAATAAACAGTGTTTTGAGAAATGCCTTTTACAGATTTTTATTAAATAGCACACCAAGGAGGTACTGTAATCAAAGTAAATAATTATTGTCACTGCAACACATTCAATGCATGAATTACATGTTGCTGCTGTAAAACAGTGTGGTAAATGTGTACATATGTCTGTGGAGCGTAGCAACATTTACTCAGAATACTGATGTGGAATGTAATGTACCACAACCCTGGAAAGATGCTTGAAAACCTCAAGATCATATATACCAATGTCCACATGTGGCCTTACATTACTGAGGTGGTTTGTTTCGACATGATCTTCTACAGCAATATGATGAATTCAGTGAAGGGATTTATTGTTTATCAGTGAGGACTGCTGGTGTGCCTTCATGAAGAAGTCCAGATTATCAAATATCATGGAGTATGTGGATGGCGCCTGAAGCTGTATGGTAGCATGTGGAACATTCACATCTGCAGCTTCTGAGACAGCAAATGGGCTGAAGATGAAGGAGTCTCTGCTTTCAGGATTGTCATCTGTAGAATAAAGTATGATCAAGCAAATTACAAATTCATTCACATACAAATAATAAAGCAGTATTTGTTTTAGTTTTTTGTCATATTTTAGTGAAATAGTATCTCACCTGACAGTGTGAGTCCTCCATCTTATCATTCACACTGGGCATGTCCTCAGAGAGCCCTCCTGCCCCAGAGGTCAGGTAAAGTTCAGTGGAGACTTGGAGCTCCTGTAGTCTCTCTCCACACATGGCTACTAACTCCTTTTGTTTGCCGATTGCATGCTGGTATGATGTTTTGATGGCCATTTTGCTTAACCTATTAAAGGCAGCCTTTTTAATGCTTCCATGCTGCAGTATACTATTTAGATAATAAGCAAAGGCTGACATCCGAGGCTCTCTCCCTCGTAGTGCTGTACAAAGTGCAGTGCAAGCAGCTGGTAGACTTTTGCTGTTGACTGATTGGAAAATGGACAGCAAAAAATGAGACATGTTTTCAAGGTCCACAAGGAGATCCCTGGTGTAGTTTTCCACAGCATAAATTTGTTGTTTGGGTTTGAGAGGCACTTACATTCTTCACTAATGATAAGGTGAATCTTTGATTTTATTTAAAGTTCTTTATGAGCTGAAATCAAGTTGGCTGCAGTTTTCAACTTTTTATTAGTTATGTTCTGAATGATCCCAGCTTCAGACGGAGAGGAAACCTTGACAACAGTTTTGCTTGTGTTCTCAGTAATGACCTGTGAAATAGAAGACACAATGTTCATAAATGTTAAAGAATATAGGATGTGACTTACAATTAATAACCATTTGTTAAAAAGACCATCTACTGATGCATCAAGGCTGTGGATAGTGCGGGAGAAGATACATCGTTCAACTCAGTCAATACTCATATCATCCTAATTTTCTCTTTATTACTGTGCAAATAGATCGGGAATATGTTATAACACATCGATTAACAGCAATGTATGTGTCAACTTGTAAACGAACGGGCATTTAAAAAAGCACAACGTAGTTTTATAGGTTAATTATTTTAATTCTACAGAGTGACAAATGCCTTGATCCGTAAGAAGTAACACATTAGTGAATTGGGTTCTTCCATGTCTCTAATGTTTACTTAGTTATAGCCTACAGACTTAGCACTCAGTAAAGCGTTTAGCAATAGCACGCTTACCTGTGTGATGCTTCGCCTTGTTGCGGACTGAGTGGGGGGAGGACTACGCCGAATCTTCTTCAGTCTCTTGGAGTTTTAGAAGGAGTTGAGCGTTCTCGTTTGTCACCAGGTCCAGATGAATCCTCTGTTATTGTTTCAGTAGTGAGAGTTTCCACGTCTTGTTGCCATTTGCGAAAAACGGTTAGGTTCCATTCCAAGCGCCCGACAAGGCTTACACAAGGCTTGCACACTCTAATCGATCTATTTAACTCAAGTCTTAATGCAAGACCCAAGTTCACAAGTCGTTGCAACAACGGTGAGCTTCGTGACTTATGAAAGTTTCCAGTTACACCACGTCTCATGTTTTTACCGCAACAACAACACACGTCATTTACAACGATCTCTGTAGCGCTAGCCATGTTGAATTAGCTCTCCGTTCTTCGCTACTGTTTATTTACTTTCCCACTGTAGATTTTCGTGTCGCGTTGCCGACGTCACGTCCGCCCTTCTCTGATTGGTTCACTTCGCTGCCCGTTAGTTCTCCTCTGATTGGTTTATTTTGCTGTCTGTTTGCTCATTGTTGCCCACCCAGGAAAATTTGCTGGACCACCAGTGACCAGACTCAGCCGCTGGTACAGCGATGAGTCTGGATTTTTCCAGGCAACTAGTTCTCTCTTCTGTCATGGTATTTTGTTTGAGTGGATGTGCTTCAAAACAACTCCTTGTCTATAGGGGGCAGTATAACTATTACACCTATAACAAACCTGTCTTCACCTAAATCATGTTTTAGGACATTAGATTTTTTATTTTATTATTATTATTTTTTTAGTTTAAAAGCACTCATTATGCTATTTTCATTATATTTAAATGTTGTTTCCTCATTTAAAAAAAAAAAAAAAACAGAACCAACAGAAAACACTCCATCTTGTGATGCCATGTGGTAATAAAAGTGCTCCACTTTGTTTTTAAACTCCATACACCTTCACTTGTGCCATTTAGATCATTTCAGCCCTGGAATTTCCAATATCTAGAAGGTCACTGGTAACTGAAAACTACTGCTTCATGACATCACAAGGTGGAACAGAGCGTTTTGAGATTTGGAGATGTAGACAGACTAAGCTTAAAGCTCACAAGAGTCCATTTTGCACAATATAGGACATTTAAAGAACAATAGAGCAACAAAACAAAAGAACATTATTTGTAATCTACACAGAGCAACATTTATAAACTGTTGTTTTATGCCATATTATTCCAATTGTAATAAGTATGTTTGAATTAATTTATTTTTCTCATGTTAGTTTGGGTGTGTTCACATAGTTAATGAGAGCAACATTGAGCCACTAAGCAGTAAAGATGTTTTTTACTCTTGCAAGTTCATTTTACCCCTTGTAAAATGGGCCCCTGGAAGCTAACCGACATAGATCTTAAAGACACTGTGTAATACTTCTTTATAATAACTGCTGAAACAAAGTATTGCCAACAAACTAGTAACTACAACTTTGAGTCTTCCTTTCACCACATCAGTCATACTGCACAATTAATATCTGTCCTCCAAATGTCCCATTACAGGTTTTGTGTGGATTGTCATCTATACTTGTTTGTGGATTCAAGGACAAACATATTGTGTGTTGATGCCTGCTGAGAATTGAACAGAATTCACAGAAACATAACTAAATGTTGTGATGAATAGAAACATGATTGGGATGGGCCAGTCCCTGATCTCTGACCTCTGGTTTCTTTCACAGTGTAAAATGAAGCTGCGCCTCTCCGTTCGCTTTCTCGCTGCAAAACATCCAGGGAGCCGATCGTTAACTATTTCACTGCACTGTTTTTGATTGACCACGGTAACTGACAGCCCTTAAAATATTTCAGCAAAAAATATATATATATTGCATATATTGCATGGTAAAAAATATATATATATTTTTTACCATGCAATTGGATTTGGAGGTAATTTACCAGAGCCTGTCAAACAATTTTCTGTGCTGCATCAGAGAGAATGAGAGACAGGAATTCTGCCTCTGTGTTTGAACGGTGGGAGGTTGTTTTTATTCCTGAGAAACATTCCAATTCATTCATCATTCAAATATTAATGGTAAACAGGGATGTTATTTACTCGCAGTTTTACTCAGAATTTTACTCAGAATTTTACTCACAAATCAGAGAGGCCTGCCCTGGTTGTATAATTTGGTGTTTTTGTTTGATTACCCAATCAAAGCAAAATTAGTCTCTTGCCAGCTTCAATACTGAAATCCAGTGACTTTCTGATCTGATCTGAATCCCCACTAATCCCCAGCACCTGCAGCCAATCCTGAGTCAGTGCTAGTGCAGCCTCTGCAGCTCAGGGAGGAAATTCTGGAGGTTCTGAGCTTCACATGAGCCTGTCCATATACTGAGAATGAGACACACTTGGATGTGTCCTCTATCTGCAGGTTAAGGCGTTGGCAACCCAGGTTAAAAAAACAAACAAAAAAAACAGTAAGGGTATAGGGTACATATGTAGGGTACATCTTTTTCCCTAAAATGGAAAAATTCTGACCCTTCCACTTTGCAGTCTACTCTCCATCACCTGCCCAGACCAGGCCTCCACCCACCACAGCAAACAAAGAAGTTCGCCAATTAACTCAAAAAACACAAAAGAAACACACAAGTGGGAAATATAACCTTCAAAACACATGCTCCGTCTTGCTTTTCCAGACATTACATTGATTTCATTATGTAATATGGATTTGCCAGCGTCAGTGTTTTCTTTTTTCCCCTTTTCTTCCTTCTGTTGTTTCTCCTCCGAGCCTGTTTCCACTCAAACGCCAAATGTACAGCGGGGTTTACTCTGACACTCCTTTATCCTGTTGTCAGTTCATTCTCTTTACTCTCGAGGAAGAAGCGAGCCGACGCGACCAGACTGTTACCGTGGCGTTGACGTCAGGATTAGCCATATTTACGCTCGCAGATGTTTGTCTCAGACGCTAATCACCAGTAAGCACACTCCCAGTGCCAATCCCGAGGCTACACGCGGACTAGATCTTAACATCCACCGAGCTAAAAACAAAACAACAATAAAAAAACCTCAGAGCCTTTGATGGGATTACCGTCAAGAGAATAACACTGGCATGAAAAAAAAAAAAAAAGGTCCTTGCTTTATCTTTCACCGTTTTTCAAGCTAGCATTGCACACCTGCTAATTTGCTGATACGAAAGTCGCATCTTTTGGCACGTAATTATAGCAACATTCCCATTGCTTGCCCCCGTATCTGTTAGCTTAAAAGCTCTATGGGGGATTGTCGTCGGAATGTATTCAAATTCTATTAGTGCAAATCACAAATGAGCTCTTTGTCATGCGAGCGACGAGAGAAAACCCGGGAAAGTAAATAATTACGCACACGTTTGCCAAGCGCCGTCGAAGCTGGCGAGGTAAGCAAACCTAGGTGTGATCCAGAAACTATTTGGACGAGGTGTTTGTGTGTGAATTGAGTCCCAAAATAAGCACAGTGAGATATGGGTTGGGTGGAGGTGACGGTGATGAAGTTACTAGTGTTGGGAATTTCGGCTCTTTTTCGAGAGCCAGTTCTTTTGGCTCTGCTTACTATAAAGAGCCGGCTCGTTCAGCTCCCAGATGGCTCCTCAGATTTTCTGCTTCTTAAATTAATTTATCACCAAAAATAATGCAAAACTGTGTGTAAAATGACTAATGTATAAAACATACATGACATCAAATGTTTATCCGTTATATGGCTTTATTTTCCAAAACACACTCAACCTTGAACAGTGTGCTTATAAAGTGTGATTATAAAGTATAAAAAAGTACAAAAAGACCCATCTCAATTAGACAAACTTTTAACTATTTACATAAAAGCAACCTGCACACACTCACAGAATGACAACAAAATGCAGATGCATCTTGACCAGTCATCTGCAGCGGAGGGGAAAAAAACTAGAAAGGCATTCTGAAAAAAAAAAACTAAATCAGCTCCCAACGAGGAGCCGGCTACCGTCGTTCACTTGAAAGAGCCACAACTGACACATCACTAGAAGTTACACGGAAAGGAGGGTAGAGGTTTTTTTTTTTGTTTTTGTTTTTTTTTTTTGGGGGGGGGGCAGGGGGGCAGCTGTGTAGACCACCGGGCAGCTGTTATCAGAGTTGCCCTGTGCTTGTTTGGATCTAGAGGAAAATTGGGGGAGCATACGGTTTTAAATGTGTTTTTACATTGTAAATACTTCATATTTTGTTTAAAGGCCCATATTATGATATTTGTTTCATTCACCCATGTTCATCTCCCAGTTCTTCTCTCAAACAGAAAACACCTTGTGATTTTATGTGGTAATACAGGAAGTGCTCTACTGTGTTTAACTAGAATTAACTAGAATCATTTGGATAATTTCAGCCCTGGAAATCCCAATCTTTACTGAACTAAAAGGCAGCTGTTAAATTGAAAACAACTCCTTCGTGACATCACAAGGTGGAACAGCGCTTTGTGAGTCGGACAGTGCTTTTGTGTGCGAAGTGAGTCCCAAAATAAGCAGACAGAGTTGGGTTGGGTGGAGGTGATGAAGTTACACTGCGAGGAAGGTAGTAGCCCAGCTGTTATCAGAGGCCTGCGATGTCGCTCACCTGGGGACGAGGTGGAGCTGGTAGGTGCTTCTTTGGATCTAGAGGAGAATTGGGGGAACATGCGGTTTTAAAGGTGTAATGTGCAACTTGTGTAACTAACCGCTCAACAGTGAGAGATACAAGACTACATTCATACTATACTCCATACAACTGTACAACAACTCACTCTTATGTAACAGATAATACTCCCTACAACTGTACAACAACTCACCCTTATGTAACAGATAATACTCCCTACAACTGTACAACTCACCCTTATGTAACAGATAATACTCCCTACAACTGTACAACAACTCACCCTTATGTAACAGATAATACTCCCTACAACTGTATAACAACTCACCCTTATGTCACAGATAACCCTATGTCCTGTCAATCATCATACCACCTTTATTCTTTTTTTTCCCTTAGAGCCTCTTGTATTACTATATTTCAGTTTTTACTTGTCCATATAATTATTAATAATTATGACTTATTTTACACCAGCCTCTTATTTTTTTATTATTATTTTTGCTACTTATTTAGAATGTATAATTACTACTTATATTTTTATTAGTCTTTGTTCTTGTGTCCAAATAATTTCTCTTGTGAAGCGGTAGTTTTCAAGTTAGCAGCGACATTTTGCCTTTAGTTCAGTAGAGATCGGCAATTCCAGGGTTGAAATCATCAAATGATTCTAGTGTATGAAATTTTAAAACACAGTGGAGCACTTCCTGTATTACCATGTGACATCAAGAGGTGGAACAGAGTGTTTAAATATACAGAGTTTGTGTGAATGAAGCAAAACAGAACTCCAGGCGTGTTTTTGATGAGGAAACAACATTAGAACATAGACCAGGAAATACCGTAATATGGACTATTTGCAGGCATCTTAAGTGGACCCCTAAATAAAATTCTGGATAATGATTAATATAGGTATTTACATTATTTATGTATTTTTACCAACAAACAGAGCCCCAGATGGCGTCCACTTGCTGCTGATTAATGGTCTTTCTTTTCCACATCGTTGGAGATAGTCGATGCACCCATTCTGATAAAACACTCAATGCATCTTCACAACTACAAGACAAAGGTCATTGTGTCGGTAAGCCTTAGATTTTTCATATTTTTTTATTTGCTATAGCTTCAACCTTGGGACACATTTTGTTTGAGCAATGGAATGATCTCAATGAAAGTGAGTGGATGTAGAAATTAAGACACTTTGTAATGACACCTAATGTGCATGTTCAATGGTTGCTCCAGGTCCAACAACATTGCTAAGCGTCCAGCCCCTGCCAAACCAGTTCTGCGGTCGGGAAGTCTCTCCCGACTGCAGAACTGTCAGCAACTACACTCCTGACTGGCTCTTTGGTTGCTATGATACACCAAATATGGAACTTGGCTCGAAATTGGCCGTTATAACTGCTAACCAGCGGTCGCACTTTGACAAATATTACTTTATAACATGAAACGTATGATATGTGTTGTAATTTGGAGAGGACGTGTTCTACCTCTGTCCACCCCACTGACCATGACTGCAATCACCACACACAACAGTAAACAGCACATACTCCAGCCAGGCCCATTGACCTCCTCGTGGGTCGGCACGCTCCATTGACCCAACTCTGGTCTATTACACCCTGGTAATGAGAATGGGCCGTAGGAGGTCAATCGCTGCAGCCAGACCACGCTAACTGGGCTGTTGTTGTGCATTGTTTCTGAAGCTAAGATAATTAAAAGGAAATGCAAACATGTGTGATGAGAAAGCTTGTAGTCAAGCTAATTTGGCCAAGGTGCTGGAATATGAGGTGATTTATAATGAAATTTAAATTATATTATTTTACAGGATATGGGAAAATAATTGACTTCATATGCTATAAATTAAAGGGATCGCTATGTAGTTTTTACCGTCTGGGGAGGGGGAGGGCACCTGCTTGTTTCCATGGAGATGTTTTTCCCTGGAATGGTAATGAAAATATCAAGGATATATGGACAATGTTTTTGAAAGGTTCCAGCTACTATCTGGAAAGTTGTCAGTCTTCAAGAACTGGACTGGGGAGCTACAGTTAATACTCTGCTACTACCATAAAGGGAGGAGGTTTGAGTGAAATTCTCCGCAATGTGGCATTCTTAAACGGCCTATATTACACAAAATTCACTTTGGTGAGCTGTAAGTCATGTTATAATGCTTTTACCTCAGCAGAAACTTACCTGGAGTTGTGTTTTGTTTAATTCACACATGAAGCAGTAATAATAATAATAATAATAATAATAATAATAATAATAATAATAATAATAATACATCAGACTTGTATAGCGAGTTTTTGGACACTCAGAGACGCTTAAAAAACAAAATAGGAAGTAACACTGTAGGAAACGGGGGGAATCATGGGGGGCATGCCAGCTTGAACAGGTGAGTTTTTTGTAGTGATTTGAAGTGCTGCAGTGAGTCCGACTTCCTGATGAATTTTGGGAGAGAGTTCCAGAGCGAGGGGTCGGCAGCAGCGAATAGTAGTAGTAGCTCAATTTAACAGCTCCTTTTACCTTTAGTTCCATTGAGATTGGCATTTGTAGGCTGGAAATTATCCAAATAATTCTAGTGAAGGTGTATGGAGTTTAAAAACACAGTGGAGCATTTCCTATATTGGAGCATGACATTGCAAGGAGTGTTTTTTGTTTGAGAGAAGAACTCAGCCTAAATCTGCAGGGTTTGTGTGTTAAACGTGTGAATGAAACAGAACACAACTCCAGGTGTGTTTGTGATGAGGAAACAACATTATAACATAGATCAGAAAACAGCAACAGTAATATGAGTCCTTTAATACTGTATTTAGAGTAGTGTTATTCCTTTAATGGTCTTTTAATGTAGACAATGTCTCCTGTCCACCATAAGAGCTGTAACTTGACCTGGTGCCGCCACCTGCTCACCTCTATGGATATTATATACAGTGTGTTTAATTGTGGAGCATTCCAGGCAGTCACATTTCCATGGAGACAAGCAACTCTCTACAGCAGGGCAACCTTTTTCTTCTGGTGAGCTACCTTTACAAAAAGAAAATGCCAAAGAACTACTCATTTTAGCGGTCACAAGAAATTGAGCATAAAGCAAAGCAAACCCTTAGATTTGGAACATTTAGACACCTATAAAACATAAACCTTTATCCATTTATTAGTGCACAAAGTTAGGGTTATCAAAATGAGACATTTACAGAGGTAATTCTTCAAGTTTAAGTCATTCAGCACAATTTGTAATTCAGAAGTCCTATGGTGAGCTACTTGGAAGAAGTTAGGCAGTGAACTTCAGTTAAAGAGGGAGCATTATGTGAAATATAGTTTTTGGAGTTTTCTACCAATCTTATAACGTTTTTCCCTCATCAAAAACATGGTGAGGTTTCATATGTCATCCATGTACTGTATGTTTGAGTAATCTTGTGATCTCTTCAGGGCACTATTTGAACCCTTGTTACAATTAGCAGTACGAGCCTTTCTAAGCCTATGTAACCTATGCACCCACACAGCCATATCAACACAAATATACAAAAGGAGGTTACAAAATAATACACTACAACTTCACAAACCGGAAGCAATGTACAGTAGTTTCATGAATGTAAATGCTCTGAAGGGGGAGTGACTTAGAAACAAATTAACAAATAACATTTTAAGATGTTTTCGACGAATATAACATTTTCAAATCTTGTGTGTTAGCAGTTAATACCCCATAGAAGTGTATACCCTCACTCTACACTTATATTTGTTAGTTTACAGTAACTTTGACACAAGCTGCCTTTATTTTTACCTTGGTACAAACTACTTCCTTCTCCAATGCACCAGCTGACCCAAGCCTGGCACCCCCTGCTGGTATTTTTGTTAATTCAATACTAAAGGTGTATTGTGTAACTTTTCTGGTGGAGGGTTCGTCAAATGCTTTTCTTCATGGAGATGTTATTGATTTGTCTAGAATTTTCACAGTATGGCATTAAACCTTTCTATCTCCATGGAGACCAAACCAGACCACGTTACAGGTCAGATCTGTGGAGAGGCGACCCCACTCACAGTCAGAATGTCTGTTTTTCTAGATATTTCTGAGCTAGAAAACCACCTGTAGTTGAATTAATGGAAGTTTGCAGTTTTATATCATATACATAGCCATAGAAACAAGCAGGTGATGAACCACAACCAAAAAGTTACACAATGCACCAATAGTAAAAGGCATTTTAAATAAGTTGTAAAAGTTCCATATTGCCATCCAGTGTGGAGCTCAGGGCAGATAAGCGTCTCATATATTTGCCCACTGCACTGTTTGTCAATAATATACAGTCTATTGTGGCACAAATAATAAAGACCTCAATGATATCGACCCACAATATGAACACATCCGAGACTTCATATCACTGTCTATTGACCGTTTCCACACTGCAAGAAAATCATTGGCTTTGAAATGACTGAGCTGCTCCTAATGCAGTGTGGGCCTGAGAATACACCCGTCAGGAGTAACAAAAAGGCACTTAAAGTATCATCAGTCACAGCATTAGCAGGGTACATTTGGTTTAGTCTTTCTGTAAGGTGAATATGGGCTACACCGTTAACTGAGGACAGCACTTTGTTGAGACATTGTATATTTATGCGGGTGTAATACAGTGTCACATTTAGATGATCTTGGAGACGAAACCAGAGTGAATTTGAAAGACTTGCAAGATTGTAATATTCAAAGGAAGTACATAAAATACTAAAGAGTGGGTATTAAGCGAAGTTGACTTTTTGGAGCTTTCTACTATGTTATAACGTTGTTCCCTCATCACAACATGCCTGAAGTGGTTTTATTTATTTTACCTATGTATCTGTGTGTATATATGTGCATATCTATATCTATATCTATATATATATATATATATATATATATATATATATATATATATATATTATATTTAATTTTATTATTAGTATTATTTATTTTATTTACATAGGATTTTGTTATGCAAGTCATTTATTGACATTTATTGATTTATTTTTATTTATTTAATTTATATTCATTTCTTTTACTGTATGTGATGTTTACTGGGTATTTTACAGATTATTTGGCTTTTTTTTTTATTATTTACTTAAAAAAAAAAAAAAAAAAGATTCTGTCCAAGACTCAGCCCACAAGCCTATGTCACCCACCCACTCCCGCACAATAATTTCCCGTACATATACAAAAGGAGGATACAAAACATTACACTCCAACTTCACAAACCTGATTCAATGTGCATTAGTTTCTTTCGTGTTGTGTTTGTGTTGCGATAGCGTTCTGAAGGGGGAGTGACGGAGAGCAGAGGGAGGGAGACTCAGAGCATCAAAAACAAACGTGAATAACATTTTCAAAACGATAAAAGGTAACATTGTGATCTAAATATATTATGAGTGGTGTAATTTGACTATTTTGTACTGTTTGTAGCTTGTAACTGTGTAACTTTAGATTGAGGACCCCATATGAGGATGTTATTGCTCTGCATGGAATGTTCCACAGTATGGTACAATACATATCCATCTCCATGGAGACAAGCAGGTGACACCAACAGTCCAAACTACAGGTCAGAGATGATCATGAGATGAGCAAAATGCATTTTTTTTTTTTTTTTTTTTTCCAAAGCTTAATGCTATATTGTGGAAGCATGTGCAGATCCACCACCAGAAAAGGTACAAAGTGCATCTTTAAGAATACATTTCAAACAATTTATTATGAAACCCTAATTTTATATAACCCCAATAATATTTTTTAGGCCTTTGTGAATGTTTTTGCAATACAAACCTAAGCTACTGAATGTAAAAACAAAAGTTTAGGAAAGACTAGGTATACCACAAAACCTATACTTTTTAACTGTGGTCATTAGATATATGGAATGGAAGAAAGAAGTGCATTTTTATTTTATTTATTTATTTTTAATGTATTTTTTAATTTACTACACTGCATATGTGTTCATTCATAGTTTTGAAGTTTTGATGCTTTCAGGGAGAATCCATCCATTCATTTTCTGTCACTTTATCCGGACCGGGTCGCTGAGGCAGCAGTAGGATGTCTCAGTGAGGATGTCCAGACTTCCCTTTCCACACACTTCCTCCAGCTCTTCCGGAGGGATACAAGGTGTTCCCAGGCCAGCTGAGAGAAATCGTCACAGTGAGAATCTACTGTACTGTTGATTCTTTGTCTGAGCAGCCAGTCCCTTCTACATTCTGTTTGAATCCAGCAGGGTCTGAAACCAGAACCATCCACACTCCTGCTGCTAATTTGTACCACGTGTCTCTCAAATGCAGAAGACATCGCCTCTCTAAAATTCTCGTAACATTCAGAACAAAATATATAACTTCTTTTTCCTGAGATAAGTAATAGTTTGGTGCTTCAGTTGTTGATTCGGAGAAAATCCACGCAATTTCTCAGTCCTTAATGTTGTTTTTTTTCTCCTTCTTTACATGTAAGCAGCCATGTTTGTGTTTTATGAGACAGGATACAGCTCCAGATCCACTCGTCTTTGTGAAGATTTGTCAGTGTGTGGTTCTGGCTGGCTGGCAGAAGACACTGTAAATAATCATGAAAATAAAGAAATAAAAATTTAAAACTGTCCATATATTTGACTAGTCGTATCTAGCCTATTGGGTATTATAAAAATACATCAAGAAATCTCGCAGATCAAACCTGCTCCTTTGTGCATTTGGAAGGTGAACGGGCCCTGCTCTTTTAATGAACCCTGGCACTTTGTTAAGACACTGGCCTCTTCCCTCCATCTGGCCCTGGTACAGTAAACCCAGCCACAGTATCTGTCGCAGTGGGATGCCTCCAACACATTAGTCCAAAGTTAATCTGAAAGACTCTGCTCTGAGCTCACGACCAGGTGCATAAAACCACAGGACTACCATTAAACAGGACCCATTTCCACCACTCAACAGCTGGCCAGCAGACACTAAAGCTATACAAGCCAGGAGGAAAGCAGACTCACGCCGTGCCCAATCAAATAAGAAGTCAACACGTACGGGGGCTAAAGCAGCAAGGGACGGGATGTTCTGATGCTTTGAACGCTGGATCTAATTGGAGGATGAAAGGGAGAGAGAGTGCGCTCATATGGATGGCTTGAGGTTGGGTAAGCATTGTGTCTCTGTATATGGGAGAGGTTTAATATAAAGCTTTTGGTACTGAGTTATGTTGGAGCCTCATAAACAATAGTAAACAGGTGAAATTTTGCCTCCAAATAAATGTATCTACAAACCAGACTGTCCATGACCAAATGAATGTGTCAGTGGAGTGAATGGAGTGTGTAAGGTTGTTTTGGGGGGTTTCCACATTGTGCAGCATTCACATAAAGTGGCACAGCTTCATATATGTGTCAGTCTATAGAGAGTTCTTCACATTATCAATCTAGCTCTCGCTGAAAGTGATTGAGAAAACACTCAACGTCACGATGAATACTTGAATCTGATTGGTCAAAGCGTCACAACAGCAGAACAAGCCAAAAGCTTTTGTTACATCCAGTTGAGAGAAAAGCACAGACATCTTCCCTGTCCACAAATGCACAAAGCACCTGTCAACAAATGCACAAAGCACTTACTTTCTGCACATTTTCACCATCAAAATAGTCCATATTCTCGCTAAAATAGGCTGAAGTGCGTCTGTCGGCATTGCTATGTTTGTTTTGGTTTGTGTGGGTGCTTGGCCTTTGGCTTCCACACAGCTTGAACCTCACAGCAGGAGTATCTCTAGATGAATTCTGGTGAGTTTGTAAACTCACAAATATTGCAAGAATCCATTTTGCGGCGCAAGTTTAAAATTCACACATATTTCGTACACCAGCATACAGAGACTGGCAATTCAGTTGAGGTGTCTTGCCTAAGGATACAAGGACAGCTAGGATCGAACCACCAACTTTTGGATTTGTGGGTGAATGCTTGGCCGGCCAGCTCAGCAAATGATGTACAATTTATTTATGAAGTCCAATTGATATAGACTATATTGTGGTGACAATATATTAAACAGTACCAGTTATTATGTAAAATAACATCACACACTATTACATATGGTATCATTGTACTTAAAGGCCCTGTATCTGATTATTTCCCATATGTCTTGCCCCAGTACAGATATACTTTAGCTCTTGAGGTGAAAATAAGTCAGTTGTGAATAATTATAGTGCATTCCATTAATTAGGAGTTTGCTGTTAGCTTGCTAGTTGTTCTTATCTAGTTTCCGAAAGTTGTGAAAAGCACTTACAAACTCATTGCAGTGAATAATTAGGATATTCATAATTCATAAGGTAAGTGAGCAGTAACTTTGGACCACTGAAAACCATTTAATGAGATGGGTACACTGTATACATATTACAGTAAAATAAGTTGTTCCCAATCAAAGAAGGCAAGAAGCAGGAATTTCCATCTCTTTTTCTCACTGAAGTTACCTATTCAAACACACACACACCAGGTCTTGGCAGAGAAGATGCTTTTGAATAGCAAACCCAATTGAAAAAGTGTAAATTGACAGAGAGAAATCCCACCAATTCTACCAGAAGATTAATGCAACACTTGGAATGCGGGCGGACTAAGCTAGCTCGCGGCACTATTTGCCAAAGCGACCGGCCCAGGTATACGAGTCTGAAAATCAGGTTACTTTTCAACAGGGAAGCTATATTCAATCACTGACCTTTACCAAAACGCGAGGGCTCCGCTGGCCTCTCATTCAAATGAACCTGTAATGGAGAGGCAGGCATAAAATGATGGATGAGATGGGCTAGAGATCTACAAGACACAGGCAGGCTCTGGGATTCTCTGGGGCTTCTGTGATTGTGTAAAGGAGCATCTTTAATCTACAAGGCTGTGGTGCGCTGTAGGTTTGTATGCACAGTCTCCTTAACGCTGTCTTCTACTTATCAGAGTCGTCACAGAGGTTAGGGTTGTCTTATAATTGCTGACAATGTTTACAATGTAATGTAAAGTTGTATTACGCAACATTTCTGCTTTCACCTGCTTGTCTTCATGGAGTTGTCGTTGCTTTGTCTGGAATATCCCGGTATGGCATTAAACATATCCATCTTGCTAAACCAAAAATGTTCATTTTGTCTTCTTATGTACTCTAACTTCTTGGGTTATTTTTTAAAGACAATACAGTAACGTGTATTTACCTTGTTTAAACATGGTAATAAAAATGTATTGTGTTTTTAATTTGCATTTCAAAGTTCAAAGTTTGATCTAAAAATAAAACAAACAAAGCTTCACATGGACTGTTTTTCATGGCACAGCATCTGTATCAAGTCTCAGAACAACTTTTAATACAGGAACATAATATATTTTTAAACAATTTTCCAAAAAAGAAAACTATTTTTAACTGTTTTTCTAATCAACAACTTCTACCACGACCCACCTCCTATAGAGTGTATGCAGTTGACGTCACAGGTTTCCCCTGATCCACTTCCGGCGGTCCAGATCTCCGTAGGCCGCCATAGTAAACACACTGTCCAATTCTAAATTACGCGCCATAAAGTCACAAAATGCCCGAGAAATGTTGTGCCTATCAGTGTTCTCAGACAAGGGACAAAGATAAAAACATTCAGCTGTACAGGATTCCTGCTGAGTCTGATCCTGACCGCAGAAGTAGGTGGATTGCTGCGATTAGACGAGCCCATCATAAAACTGCTGACAAGCCCTGGGAACCAACCAAACACTCCAGGCTTTGTAGCAGACACTTCATATCAGGTGTGGTTTGATTTTATCTTTACAATTTTACTAGTAGGTCAATCACATTGAGTGGTTTCACATTTGTAAGCAAGAAGACTTAATTACTATTAATACAGTGTAACTATCAGATGTTGCAGTGTTTTTGTATGTTTTTGCACATAGCTATCACTTTATTGGTCTTTATTCACAAAGTTTTAACATATCATTACCTCCGCCAAGGAGATTATGTTTTCGCCTGTGTCTGTCTGTTTGTTTGTTTGTTTGTTTGTTAGTTAGTTAGTTTGTTTGTTAGTTAGCAAGATAACTCAAAAAGTTATGGACGGATCTTGATGAAATTTTCAGGAAATGTTCCTAATGGTAAATCCAACAGATGATTAAATTTTGGTGATGATCCAGAAGAAATCCAGAATTCTGGATCACTTTGAAAATTTCGTTAGCATTGCGTTAAATGGGGCTTGGCGGAGGTCTGCGCTCTCTGAGTGCTTTTCTAGTGTATGTTTGTAGTATTATATATTTATTTATTATTCATTTAATGGTTAATAATTAGCTATATGAAAACTATAAATTTATACTCCCCGGTGAAGTGTGATGGGAAATTTATTAGATAGTTGTAAATATCTGGCCACTGAAGGTCTGGGACAGAATCTACCGCTGTTAGGGCTGTAAAAAGGACCTGGGGCACACTGTAGGGGTCCGATGTATTCAGATTAGCAAGCTTGTCCTCATATCTTTTCTTCTGATTACTATCTAGGTGATTAGTGAAGTCAGTATGAGTAAAAGACAGCTTTTTGTTGTCACTAGAGCACTGGCGGTCAGTCATGATTAGACCGTCAATATGGCGGATTGACAACTTCCTGTCACGTGACTGCATACACTCTATAGCATTATTTTTTCCACTTTTGTGAACACCTGGACTGGAATTTGCTCCAAGTCAATATTTTCAGGTTGTGGGAATCATACTGTGAGGGTTGTCATCCAGCTGCTCCTACCTCCTCCCTTCCTGCTCCCTCTTCCCCTCCTCTCTCACCTTGTTTGGTCCTTCCTGGGTGGATCCCAATCACTCCTCACCTGCTGTGCTCCACTCCTGAAACTCATCCAACAATCAACTCCAGCAATAAAGGCCCTGCTGACCTGCTCTCCAGTGCCAGATCTTTCCGTCAGTCTTGTGGTGATCAAGCTCAGACTAATTCTCTGTTTCTGTGTACTTTGATTTGTTATACTTACCTATTTTTGTCCGCTCTTCAGTTTCTTCCTCCGGAGCCAGCTCCAGACAGCTGTTACCACCAGTCCTGTTCCTCCGGTCAGCTCCAGCCTTCACCTACCTCCACCGTCTACAGCCAACCTGGAACCGTCCTGCCCCACCCCTTTTTTGACTCTGCATATTTGGGTCCGCCAGTCTTCCTCTCTTAACACATACATGGACTTTTGCGGACCTTTTGGGGTTGCACAAAAAACTTTCAAAAATATTTCAATTTTCTTTTTTGGAAAATTGTTTAAAAATATATTATGTTTCTGTATTAAAAGTTGTTTTGAGACTTGATACAGATGCTGTGCCCATCTTTATGCCATGAAAAACAGTCCATGTGAAGCTTTGTTTTTTATTTTTAGATCAAACTTTGAACTTTGAAATGCAAATTAAAAACACAATACTTTTTTTTTTTTTTTTTTTTTTTTTTTTTAACCCTGGTAAAGGTAAATGCACATTACTGTATTGTCTTTAAAAAAGAACCCAAGAAGTTAAAGTATATCCATCTTGCATTTACTCAATAACATGGGTTTTTATCGACTTAAAAACCTGGATTCTTACTGTGAGTTGGCTCGCCTCTTTACAGCTCTGACGTGTAATTTGGCCCTATGGTGTCGCCTGCTGTAGAGATAAAGTGTAATGCCATACTGTGGAACATTCCAGGCAACATCTCCGTAGAGAGAAGCAGGTGAGAGACCCTCTACTAGAAAAGTGCCACAGTGCAAAATTGTTGAAAATGTTATTACTGATGTACTGCGTGTAAACCAGGGAATCCTTCTGCATGTGTACACTGCACTCAGAGGTCTGCCTGGTAAATCTAGACCAGGGGTGGGCAATTATTTTTCCCTATGGGCCAAATGAGAAGCAATAAATATTGTGGAGGGCGGGGCCAAAAGTTTGAAGTCTACTGTGGTAATTAATTTTATTTCTACATTGAAATCAGTAAATGGCATTGTTTACAGAAGCTGGTCAGAGTCTGTGTTATTATTAGGTAATGAGGGAGTGAGGCTGTTTTACAAAAACTGAATTTATTCAGTGAAATTATTCAAAACAATGGTAAACATGAAACATTTGTAAGTCTTTTTCAGTCACATTAACTCCACAATGTTTAACTTTCTTAACTTTCTATTAAGACACCACAATGTCTTTGTATGCCAAATAATATAATACAACATATGTCACACAGTTTTTGTCCAACTGCCAAACTGTGCAGAAAAAAGTCAAAGTTAACATGTTTTAGTGTCTTTTTTCTTGTTCAGTTGAGAGAAATCGAGCCTCTGTTGAGCTTTAACAGAGGCTTCAAAGTAAAAGCACTGCGGTTTTAGTCCACGCATTATGGAAAATTTTGAAAGTAGGTTTTATTTTCTTAATTCCAAGTAATCTTTCACGGGCCAGTCAGAGTCGGGCCGCCGTATTTGGCCCGCGGGCCTTAAAATGCCCGGGTCTGATCTAGACTATGTATTTTTATAGAGTCTGGTCACCTCTCCTTCCATCCATCATCCATCCATTTTATTCCGTTTATCCGGGGCCAGGTCGCGGGGGCAGCAGACTAAGCAGGGACTCCCAGACTTCCTTCCATCGCGCCTCAAACCAGACTCAAACACGGCCGTCCAATCAGATTCACAAGTGAAACAAAGGAGCTTATTGGTCACTAGAGACAGACCGATATATTGGTTGGCCAATATGATATTGGCACTTTTTATTGTATAAGCTATCGGCCTAAAGACTCCAGCAGAGCTAATATTTTGTTTGGACTCTTGAGTTTGTAGTGAATCCAGAAGATATCATTTGGGGAAAATAATCATACAGTAATTGGCCCTACATTATCGGCCATCAGTTTATCTGGATTCTAAATGTTTGTCAAATCCCTCAGTCATCCAGGTAGAATCCATAGCAAAGGAGAAATTCAGTTTTGTCATCTAGACAAAACCCCCCAAAAAACCATTGGTCGATCTCTTTTGGTCACTTTGTTCGTTTTTGTGTCGACAGAAATCTGCAGTGTTTTTCAGTTAGATTTTACCTCAGATAGAGCCATATTTGTTTTGATACAGATGGACTTGCATGGTCCCTGACTGGCTAAACCACCTGTCAATCAAATGTTCATATGATATAAATAATGCATCAAGGAATATAGACCTTAAACATTTTGTATCCACGTATCTGAGAAACAACTTGGGAGTGTCTTTAGTCTGGCTCGTTTTCTCTTTAGAGACGAACATAACAAAATGCAAATGAAGAAATGTACTTCAGCTCGCACAATTTACATGACAAAGTTTGTATTCGCGTTTTCAGATATTTAAACCCTCCATAAACAAACCTACAGGAGTGCATTATTTGTGTCTGTACAAGTGGGCTCTTTATTGTTGCCTGGGTGAATCATCGGGTGCATATAGTGAAAGTAAATGGCCCTTAAGTCACCTGGAGGCGTGTGATTCAGCCCTGCCATATGTTTTAATGCACGTTTATCCAGCCAGTATTCACCACATAAAACCTTCAGTGAGGGAAAGAGGAGTCTGGCCAGGACAGAGAGAAAAGGCCTTGTCTGTTCTCTGTGCACTGGACAATAGACCAACATCGCTAATGGAATAACACTGTACTGTATATGCAGTATTAAAGGACTCGTAGTACTTAATATATTTTCAGATCTATGTTATGTTTCCTCATCACAAACTTACCTGGATTTGTGTTTTGTTTCATTCACACATGTTTAACACACAAATCCTGCAGATTTACTAGTAGACCTTCTCTCAAACAGAAAACAATCACTTCCACCTTGTGATGTCATGTGGTAATACAAGACGCAACTTGTTATTGTTTTGTCTGGAATGTCCCAGTATGGCATTAAACGTTTCATCTTGCATTTACTCAATAACGTGGCTTTTTATTGACCTAAAAACCTGCATTCTGACTGTGAGTGGGCTCACCTCTCCACAGATCTGACGTGTAACTCGGCCCTGTGGCATCATCTGCTGTCTCCGTAGAGATAAACAAGTGTATTGCCATACTGTGGAACATTTCAGGCAGGATTTTCATGGACAGATACACCTCCACTAGAATCATTTGGAGTTGCCAATCTCTACTGAACAAAAGGTAGCTACAAACATGAAAACTACCACTTCATGACATCACAAGGTGGATCAGAGAATTGTGAGCTTTGGAGAATGAAACAAAACAACTCCAGGTTTGTTTTTGTGGAGGTAACAACATTCTAACAACATTCAATTTTGTGTAATATATGACGTTTGACCTCTGATAATAAAGTGACAATTTTATAACATCCTCTATTATTATTATTATTACATGTCCTATCCATATGGTGTAATTTTCTTGTTATTTAAAGGTACATTATGTAACTTTCTTGTGGTGGTAAGTCACCTGCATTACTCTATGGAAATGAAAAGTTAAAACCATACTTAGGAACATTCTCTGTGGAGAGAGGTAAGTTTTATGTCTAGCATGTAATACCCCAGAGAAGTCTTATAATATCCTTCTTTAACTTTTACTCCTACTTATGTATTTTGAATAAACAAGTCCCGGTTGCAATTTGCAGCAATTCCCACGAGGTCAATCAGCGTCACTGCACTCCGCTGGCTTTGGACGCTATAATCTCATGCATCTTTAATTCTCTTGTACTGTGCCCAGAAGGAGGAAATGGCACCCCTCACACTTATGCCGTGCGCAGAGTAATAAAACCACGGAAACAAGCATCCCCGAGTTATTTTAACACCATCACTCATCAACGCTGTTTTAACTTTAAGCTTGTGTATCGTCAGACCCGGCGCTTATTGCCGTACTGCTTCTGTAAACCATTATGCAAGACAATAAATGTAATTGCGCTTTGCCGTTTTGCTAGTCATAACGCGCCTGCCCATGTTTTCTTAGATGAGAGTTTTACCTATATTTGGGTTCTTACATAATGGGGCGAAAACGAAGCTCACCCAATCTGCCTTTTTATGATGTTTGTGAGGTTTATAAAGTTTATAATGGTATTGTAAAGGAGCTTATGGGTTTTTATTACTTTGTTGTAGGAGTAGGGGGAGCTGGAATGGGTTGTATGGAGGTTAAAGGTGCTGTATTACTTAAAATGGACTCCTGTAAGGTTTGAGGCATGGTATAATGTTGTTATCTCATCAAATATATACTGGGAATATACCTGGAGTTTGTGTAATTCACGCATTTAAACTATTTGTTTTACAGCTCTTAGAACATATCCAAAATATATATATTTTTTATGTATTTTTAATTATTATTTTTTATGTATATGTTTTTGCATTTACTCAAACAAAGGGAGGCATATTGGATTCATACCCTCCAAACTTTAGCTCAAAAGGTCTTAATGATGACTTTAATTTAAGCATTTTCAAGTATCAGGTGATTATTATGTTACTCACCTCTGTTGGGCTGTACATGGGCTGGATTATAAGATCCATTGTGTATACGTAGATTTGTATACAGCACACCAGTCTGACTCCATAATTGGGTGAATATTTACAAGGTCTCTTCTGTTTTATTTTTCTGTGATTTTTCTATTATTATTATTATTATTATTATTATTATTATTATTATTACACTGTATATGTGTTGATTGCCTTTGTATTTTGTATTTTGAATTATGTTGTTTTGGGTACACTGTTCCTTTACGACCTGTCACCCTTGGGTGCTTGCCACACCCTATTTAAGATGTGCACCTGAGCTCTCACTCTATTTGCCTGATAAAGGCCTAGTGCCGAAACATTGTATGTCCTAATAAAGCTCACATTTTCCAGGTAAGACAGTGTGCGGGATTTTCTCTATGTTCTGGGGCTGCTCCCTCTTCTCCAGCGCACCCGTCTCAAGAAACTGATGTGTGAAGTTCTCATTCTTCTGCAATTCTTAGAAATAGGAGCAAATCAAATCTGCTCCAATTCAAAGCCAAAGTTAGGAAACTTAAATAAATATACAAAGGTCACCACTTTCAACTTGTACAAACACAAATCAGACTACACTGATTACATCACACATGTCTGTGCTGCATTAGTGTATACCCTTTAGCTTTATCATAACAGTCTTTACTAATCATGTACAGAGCAGTGGAATCAGCCCCCTGCAGTCATGACTGCATATATATTACGTATATAATGTGTAGATGTTTATAGATACATCCAAACATCATTTAAAAGGCAAACAGAAGTGAAAGGTTAAAAGCATGCGGCACAGATCCAGCTGATTGTAATAATAAGGTACACTAACATACTGCATTAAAATGGCTCTCTGTGCTTTTAAATCTAACTTTGTAACAATATATTGTGCCAGAAATGGTTTTCCACGAAGCTATACCAATTTGTTGCAAAACCAGATACATACAGAAATACATGGGAGGGCATCTGATTTAAAACTGCTGTCATACAAATCACTGAACTTTTTTTTTTTTTCTCTCTGTCAAATCCAGATTCTCTCTTTATACAGATACATCACCTGGTCTTGAGCCACTACCAGACGTGATGGTTTTTTCAGTGACTCATCATTCAGTGACTCATCATTGGTCATTTACAAATAATATGATCAACAGAGTTTAGTGCTTCATTCATTGAATCTGCAATATTTTTCAGTCCCATCTAAATGAAGCCGTGAGTCTGGTCACTGGTGAATGTCCCCGAGTGGAGCTGGGCGTGATTGATAGGTGGATTAGCCAATCAGGGACATGCATGATCTGTCCATATCAAAACACATGGAGCTCAACAGTCCCGTCCACTTTGAAGGTCGCTCTGGTTCCAGAAGTAAATCTTTCATTATTTTTTTTTCCAAAATCTTTTCAAAAAAATTCGAAAAATTTAGAGGTTTATAGAGTTTCAGAAACAGATTCTAAGCCGAATTGTATAGCCTTACGCTCATTAATTACCACATAGCTGATTATAAGCAAGCTTTCAAACTTTTAATATTTTTTTTTCTGAAGGACTATGAGGAAAATGAATGAGAAATTTACATCCAGAACCAGTGGTGGGCATCACTGTTGAGCTCCATATGGCTGCTCACTAAACTCTGACAACTATGAAACCAAAAAACTCTGAGAAATGACAGATAACCAATGAGCTGCTTTGTTTCACATACAGTACGTCATTGAAATAAATCGGATTGGACGTGTTTGAGCTTGATCCCTATAAAAATGCAGAGAGTGAGATCAGTCTGGAGTGGCCAGGCTAATTCTTTGGTGCTTGAGCCACATTTCGCACCAGGATACACGCTGGCACGGTTTGGTTACATCCAACAAAGGAGAACCTCAAAATAAACTCAACTTTTAATGATACAAACTTTTTTTTTCTTTTTTTTTTACAATTGTATCATATTTATTTCTTACACAACATTTGGCAATGAGTTTCATTTATTAAACATTTAATTATGACCTCACGTGAGTTCACTGCCAATTAGTTTTAATGATATGTATTCACTGACTCACAAGGAATTTAACTGTCTTAAAGCTGACACTAACATAGCAACACAATTTACAGTTTCCTTAAATAATTTCCCTCATTACCTTAATTCTCACAAGCTCCAATGTTTTTTGTTCATAGTTAATATCTTCTAATAAGTACATGCGTGATAAAACTGAGATCTGTGTACCTTGACGGATACAATACAATAAGATAAGATAAGATAAGATAATCCTTTATTTGTCCCACAATGGGGAAATTGCAGTGTCACAACGCAAGTTACAGAAACAGTAGGAAAATAAGAGCATCAAAATCAAGATAAATAATAATAATAAGTATTTACAATCAACTAAAAAACACAACACTGTAAGCTAAGCTAAAAGGCACAGGAACATTGCACAATAAGTGTTTTTGATTCTGAGATGATTGTGTACAGTGCAGTGATGGACAGTGGTGGGTAAATAAATAAATAAGTAGCAGGTAAAGTGACTTTAAATAATATTGCACATTGTTTGCTGTTCGAATCAGGCTTAGAATCAGATAAACAAATTCTTCTGTACAATCCATTAAAAATATTGTTAAAGTACACCCTTTCTCCACATGTATTTGAGTCTTCTTGATGATTTAATGGCTACACGTCTACAGTTAAATAAAGGTAGTAAGTTATGTGCTTGAATCAGGTAGTAATCTTGATCTGAGTACATTTTGTCTTAAAGGTCCAATATCAAGCAAAATTAACTCTTCTGAGCTTGTTTTAATGTTGTTATCTCATCGAAAACATACTTGGAGTTTTGTTTCATTCACACATGTTTGAGTAACACTTTATTATTAGTCTGTCTACATCTCCAAAGCTCAAAATGCTCCGTTCCACCTTGTGATGTCATGAAGCTGCAGTTTTCAAGTCCTTTTACCTTTAGTTCAGCAGAGATCGGCTGAAATGATCCAAATGATTGTAGTGAAAGTGTGCGTAGTTTAAAAACACAAGGTGGAACAGTGTTTTCCGTTTGAAAAAAAAAAGAATGCAGTTGCATTAGTTTCCTTATTTAAAGTAAGAAAATGCTTGTCATTTTTCTACCTAATCGGACGAAAAAACAAATGTATTTTACCGCAGTCAAAATATTATTCCATCCTTTCTTGATAAGATAAGATCCACCAGACTTTTTTTTCCCCCCAAATGATGATGTCTGTAGAAGACAGCAAAAAGAAACATACTTTTTGCCAATTTTTCTAAACTGATATATCTGTTTTTGCAGCTGAACTCTTCGCATATTATCCAGTAGTAGTATCTAAAAGTGTAGCTCTTCTTATTTAAAAGGTCGTATATTATGCAAAATTGTCTCCTGTAAGGTTTAAGACATGCTATAATGTTTTTACCTCCTCAAAAACATACCTGGAGTTGTGTTTTGTTTCATTCACACATGTTTGAGTGCTTTGTGATGTCATGAAGTGGTAGTTTTCAAGTTCACAGCTCCTTTTACCTTTTAATTCAGCAGAA
This sequence comes from Taenioides sp. WSHXM2023, assembly GCA_029959045.1. Lineage (NCBI taxonomy): Eukaryota > Metazoa > Chordata > Actinopteri > Gobiiformes > Gobiidae > Taenioides > Taenioides sp. WSHXM2023. The sequence goes on from CM057089.1 coordinate 5,907,241, forward strand.
ATTGGCAAATCCATGTCTGAAATCATCCAAATGATTCTAGTGAAGGCGTAACGAGTTTAAAAACATAGTGGAGCACTTCCTCTATTACCACATGACGTCACAAGATGGAAGTGTTGTGTTTTCTTTGGATTTTGGGAGAAGAACTCAGCCTAAATATGCAGGTTTTGTGTGTTAAACATGAGGGAATGAAACAAAAGACAACTCCAGGTGTGTTTGTGATGAAAATAGTGTAATATTGGCCCTTTAAAGTGCCTGCACACATATTTTGTAGTCCATGAAAATTGTGAAATGCAGTTAAAAACTCACTGTAATATACTGCAGTTCTGTTTTATTTTATTTTATTTTTTTATTTATTTTACCCTCTCATCTCATCCCATCTCATCCCACACTTGGTCCACCATTTTTCCCAGATATTAGCGAAAATAAAATCCAATAACATTTTTCTCAAGCTAAAACATGCTCACGGTAAACTTAGCATGACTATTCCAGCAGAGTCCCCTTCTCTCAGCACTACCGTGTCTCACAGATCAATGCTCCTTTAAGCGTGCGGTATGAAGCCACTTCTCGCTCACGGTGTTTGATAGTGCCTCAGGCTGAATATATTTGGATCCCGTGAGTCCCGTGAAGTAGTTCCTGCTTCATTATACTGCATTCCCTATGTGGATCCTGGCAACCTGGTTCAGACCCGGATCTGACAGAGCTGGCTAGGTTTGGTGGGTGGTTGGTTCTAGTATTTGACACAGATAGAGGGATGACGCAAAAGGGAATACTGAAAAATGTGATTGTAGTTTGTAGTTATGCCTCAAACTTAAACTTGTACTGTATTGTGTAACTTTTCTGGTGGAAGGTCCGTCAAACGCTTTTCTCTTTTTTTTTTTTTTAATTTATTTGGTAAGAGGGACAATGTACATTAATAAACATTACAACAAATGTAAATATACCCGAGTTTGCCGAAAAGGCTATTTTTCATCGGTAGTCCCCCTGCCAGATGTTAATAGGCATCCTAAAAATAACAGTCATAAAAATACACAATAATAATACTAATACAGTGGGAAAATTAATGAAAAACAGTACATTTTATAAAAGCAGTAACATTTAAATATGCATACACACAAAGAACAATAAAATACAATAAATAAAACGTTTTTAGTGTTGGCATGTTTGGGATTCAAAGAGCCACTTATAAGCATTAGATTTAAATGACTGAAATGTGGGTAACTCTCTGATTTGTTGGGGAACTGTGTTCCAGTGGTGTGAGGCTGTGAATGAGAACACAGCCTGGCTGAATGCAGTTTTACGGAGAGGGATGATACAGTCCCCTCGAGTGGAACCTCTGGTGTGTCTGCTGGATGTGATGAATGTAGATAAAGGAGGTGGAGCTAATCCATGCAGTATTTTTTAAATACTAAACAGATGTGGTGATCTCCATGGAGATGTTATTGCTTTGTCTGGAATGTTTCACAGTATGGCATTACACCTTTCTATCTTCATGAAGACCAAGTTACAGGTCAGATCTGTGGAGAGGCGACCCCACTCACAGTCAGAATGCCTGTTTTTCTAGGTATTTTTGAGATATAAAACCACCAGATAATTGATACATTTTAAGTAGAGCTGTTTAATGTCATACTGTGGAACATTTCAGGCAGAGCAATGACATCCCCATAGAAACAAACAAGTGACATGCCCCATGCATTTGAGCAAAATTTGTCTTGGCCCAGTACAGATATATTGTACAGTATAAGCAGCTCTTGAGGCCAAATTATGTTAAATGCTGTCTGCATTTAATTATAAATCGTTTTATTGTCCGATAAACAGGGAGTGATTCCTAGCATGCTAATCGTTAGCTTTAACGTTGCAGCAAAACGCCACAACTGTCTAAAAGCTGGGATACTGTGAATGCATAAAGTAAATGAGGAATATCTTTGGACCAAAAAAGTTTAAAACTAGAAAAGCACTCAGAGAGCGCAGACCTCCGCCAAGCAGCTCAGTTTTCAAAGTGATCCAGAATCCATGATTTCTTCTGGATCATCACCAAAATTTAATCATCTGTTGGATTTACCATTAGGAACATTTCCTGAAAATTTCATCAAGATCCGTCCATAACTTTTTGAGTTATCTTGCTAACAAACAAACAAACAAAGAAACAAACAAACAGACAGACTCAGGCGAAAACATAACCTCCTTGGCGGAGGTAATGAACTAGTTCTTTTTTGATGATCAGGTTAGATTGGCATTTATTATGTATAATCCTAAAGTTCAACACAAGAATCTCCAACATTCTTTCTCATTACGCAAACAGATCAAATATTGTCCTTTTACTGCCCCAGTACCCCAGGCCTATATATGGAGACCCACCCCCTCTTAAATTTTGTTTTAACGGTCCATTAGCATGCAAAATGGACTCTTATGAGCTTTAAGACATGTCAAAATGCTGTTACCTGCTTAAAACATGCCTGGAGCTGTGTTTTGTTTCATTCACCCATGTTTGAGTAATCCTTTATTATTAGTCTGTACATCTCCAAAGCTCAGAATTCTCTATTCCAACTTGTGATGTCATCAAGCGGTAATTTTCAAGTATAACAGCTCCTTTTATCTTTCTTTTTACCTTTAGTTCAGTAGAGACTGGCAATTCCAGAGCTGAAAAGATCCAAATGATTCTAGTGAAGGTGCATGGAGTGGAGCACTTGTGAATGAACAACTACAGACATCACAACTACAGACATGCATATTATAGATAATTTGACATATTTATTGCATTATACTGATTATAAATTATTCATAACCTTAAAGTTCAACACAAGAATCTCCAACAGCTCATCTCATTACTCAAACAGATCAAATATTGTCCTTTTACTGACTCAATACCCCAGTCATTGGAACTACCCTGCAGCTTAGGCCTATATAAAGAGTCCAACCCACTGTTAATTTTCTATAGTGACTCCACTGGTGCAAATGTGTGTTTAGCCAGCGAGCGTGACCAATATAGTCCACACCACTGCTCTAATGTTTGACTTGTCTTCTCTGCAGGGGCCTTTCCCAAACATACTCCAGTGACGCCTGGAAATAGCCCGTTCCCTTGAGCTCATTCTATTAACTTTATTAACAAATCTTCCAGCTCCACCACTGCATCATCGCCCCTGATCATCTCTCCGCCTCTCAGCGAGCACAGAACCGCCGTATATGATGGTACATTTCTATGAGCCATGAGGGAAGAAGGGCCCGTAATGGTATTAAATGATTCGAAACTCACTTATCAATAGTGCTGTCCCCGAGGAGAGAGTTCATTGGCGAAGCTCTCTGCTGCTGTGATGTCCGCAGGCTGGATGGTTACAGTGCGTGTACAGAGGGAGATGTGTGCATGTACGATGTGAGTGGGGCATTGGTGAAGCATTGTCAGGCAAATGGAAGGTCAGGCTTTTCAGGGCCACAGAGAGCCGTCGGTGTAAACCTTGAAAGTTGGTTCTGTGGCAGGCATGTGAGGCTAGAAGGGAAAGAGTTGTCATCAAGAGAATGTGTAATGTTGGGTTAAAATGGGTGATACTGGGTGAGGTTAGAGATAGCAGGCGATGGGTGGCTCTACAAACTGACTCATTGTGTGCGCGAGTGAATTTCAAGACCAAATGTCTTGAGTGCAATACTGAAAGCTATCCTCTTATGTTTGCTGTCAGAATGCTATGTATATTATGTTGGTAAAAGACTTCTCAGAACTTGGTAAACTTAAATTCTAAATTCTTGTCCAGCAAACTTTTCTTTTGAAAAGATATACTTTTCAGAACAGTCAGAAACTCTTTATACATGTTTTTAGTTGTGAGCTCTCAGGCAACTGTTGGATAGAACTACATTTTATATTTATAAGTATTGAGTATATTAAAAGGGACATATTATGAAAAAGTATTTTTGTCCTTAAAGGTTCACTATGTAACTTTTATACCTACTTGTCTCCAATTGCAACAATTCTTGGGTTTCATCACAACATTCTTCATCCCAATAATATTCAATGCAGATGGGAGCAGCTCAAAGTAATACTGTTAAAATGTTGATTTTTGTTGCTGATTTTTGTTGCTGATTTTTGTTGTTATAGTCAGTTCTAGGGTCTAAATAAATAAATAAGATGAATGTACTTTTTGGATATTTCATTGCAAAATGCAATGTACAATCAGAAGGGAAAACTTACTCTTGCCCCCATCTGGGAGTATGACATAATCATTTTCTAGAAAGTGAAAACCACCAACATGCGAAGCAATAACATCTCTATGCAGAAAAACAGGTGATGGACTCTCCACCGGGAAAGTTACATAGTACACCATAGTACAAAGGAACTTTATGCTGCCTGCACTTGAGTTTAAAAAAAACATATTGAAATCATAATTTAACTTGGGATGCAGGCACTTTGCAGATAGGACACGTTTTTCTCATTCTCAAAAGCTCCAGAATGAACTCCTTGCGATGCAGAGGCTACATTAGCATTGACACTTATACGCTGTTTCCTGAATCATCCTTGTGTGTGTGTGTGTGTGTGTGTGTGTGTGTGTGTGTGTGTGTGTGTGTGTGTGTGTGTGTGTGTGTGTGTGTGTGTGTGTGTGTGTGTGTGTGTGTGTGTGATTGCCAATAATCTCCCAAACATATTACAAATTGAGCCATAGTCGACAAAGACAAATGTCCCTTTACAAGCGCTGTACGCCATCCACGAGGCTCCGAGTCGCACTTCCGAATCACCTCAGACATTACCATAGATCATGAGGACAATTTCCGGATGTGACGGCCAAATGAAAGAGTCTCAAGTAATAACGCCGCATGTTTGTTTTCCAAGATGGAGAGATTCTGAGTAAAACGCATTATCCCTCCATAAGCACATAACAGAGCCACTCCTGTGCACTGAATATGTATGAAGACAAATGCACAGTCTCAGCCTGAACGCGCAACTACAAAAGACGTTTGATTGAAGGCACAACGCCACATCGTCTGAAATATGACACTGCCGATGATGGGTGAGGAATGAACACGGAAACGCGAGCATATTGATGGAAAATATTTCTTGTGGAGCGGAAAAGAAAAAGACGGTTCATTTTCAAGCATTTTATACCGTGGTAGTACATCAACATCCAGGAGCAAGGGGAGAGGAGAGATGGTACAATTTTGAGTGGTAATCGCAGAGAGGCAAGGCTGATGCATGCAATTTTAAAATAGGACAAATCATGCTGAAATTGACTTTTTTTGAGCTTGCATTCCCTCACCAAAAAAAACATACCTGGAGTTTTATTTGGCTTCATTCACACTTCCATTTATCCTGTTTACAAGGTCGTCTTTCTCACAGTGTTCGGATATCACTCCATTGCCATTTTGTCGAGATAGTTGCATAGACGATCAGAAACCCAGAGGTCTCTTGGGTAGTTTTTACGTCCATAAACCATCACGACAGACTGAGCATTTCTGCACTTACAGGAACAGTGTGTGGAACTTTTCTGGAGCTGACACGTCACGATGCCAGAGAAACAGAAAGTTAAAACCAAACTTTGAAACATTTTCTATTGAGAGATGCTGTATGTTTCATGTCATACTGTTAAGGATTATTAACCTTGAACAGCAAGATGGATTCTTGTTTAATTGTGAGCACAATTAAAACGCACAAACTCATGTACTTCAGCCTATTTTAGCATCTATATGGACTATTAGTTTGTGAAAAATGTGCAGAAGGTCAGCGCATTCGTCGATGTGGAATCTGACTATTCTTTGCAAGGTATGTACGTATTGCTGTGAGCAGAGAAAGCTTATTTTTCAAAACTTTATTTTGTTAAGTTAAAGTGGGACTGAACACCTAAACTCCGCCCAAAACCACATTTCAGATGGAGCTGTTAAACTGGGCAGTACCTGGGGGTAGAAGCGGCGGGGTCTGGACATATGAGGAGCAGTGTGATTGGTCGAACAGGTATCCACACTTCAAATTCCGCCTCTACAGTCAGCTGTTTGTATCAGAATCAGAAACACATTGCTGTAATCAGGGCAGTGCTGTGTGATGTCACAAACTATTGGAAATTGCAGAGGCCTCTGAAGGGAGCACAGAGTAAGATTTAGGCATTATTGGCCAGAAAGCTGCAAATGTACCTAGTTTGCATAAAAAATAAAAAAATAAAAAAAAATACTAGGAACAGTAGATAATGCCATTAAAACAGCACTGACAGAAGAGAAAAAAGTGTATTTAGTTCGACTCTAAGTACTCAATAAAGGATGATATGTCCACTTTAATATCTTAGTAGTTTGTAATATAGCAGTATTTGGACAGCAGTTATTAAAACATGTGTTAAAGAGTAACTTTAAATTTCCTGGTTTGATCCCCTGTCAATGCATTTTGATATTGTGTCCTTAAGCGAAGCGCGTCATTCACCTTGTGTTGTTTATATGAACTTAACACACCTTTCGTTCTAAGATTAGATTTTCTTCAGCAGCTTGTTAAGACTCTCATCTTGCCTTGAGATGTAATTTGAAATACCACATTTTCAATTATCTTCGTTATGCTGTTTTAAAATGAATCCATAATTAGAGGTTGTTAACCAGTATTTTTAAATATATATTTTCTATTCTGTATGCTGTGTAGTTTTAGCAATCTTTTTCTTGCATGTTTGAAAAAGCAAAAAATGACCATGTTTGATTAAATTATGTGGGAGAGTTTGCATGTTCTTCCTGTGTCTTGGTTGGTTTCTTGTGAGTGAAAATGTGTTAATTTTACAGGTATACTGTATAAGCAGCTGTTGAGGTCAAAATATGTTCGCTGTTTACTGTCTGCATTTAACCATAAAGTGTCTTATTGTCTGATTATAAGGATGTGCACATTAACATCCCAGTTGTTGTTACCTTCAACCGTCCTGCTGTGGTGTCTGTGAGTTGTGAAAACGTACAAACTCATCGTGGTGAAAAATGAGGATGCTCTGAATGCATAAGGTAAGTGAGGAATAACTTTGGAGCACTCAGTTTTTTATTGATTTCGAACAGAAAGCTGCATGCTTGCATTAAACTTGCAAAAAAAGAACAAAAATGGCTAGGAAGAGTACACAGTGCTATTAAAACACCATATACATACATATTTAGTATCAAAAAACGTTGATTTAGTGTTAAGTTCCAGTTTAAAGCTCCTGTATTACGCAATTGACTCTTGTGCGCTTTAAGCCATGTTATAATGACATTGCTGGAATTGTGTTTTGTTTCATTCACACATTTGATTAATCATTTATTATTAGTCTGCCTACATCTCCAAAGCTCAAAATGCTCAGTTCCACCTTGTGATGTCATGAAGCGGTAGTCTAAGTTAACAGCTACTTTTTCCCTTTAGTTCAGGCACGATCAATAATTCCAAGGCTGAAATGATCCAAATGATTCTAATGAAGGTGTATGGCCGGGGTGTCCAAACTATGGCCCAGGGGTCAAATCCGGCCCTCTGACTAATTTTTATTGGCCCCCAGGGATCCTGCTGAATTGGCGCAATTGATCATAGAATCACTGAGCAGTACTTTTTACTTCAAATTCCTTTATCTCTATCACTGCAACCTCAATAACAACTCACTGCATTATGATACAGACCTAACATTTGCGTTCTAGGACTTTTAAAAGTGTTGTGGCTCCTTTAAACTCACATAAAATGCATCTATCTGAAAGTCTCAATGTACTCACCAGCTGCCTACGGCCCTCCACTATGAATATGTTTGTGTATGTGGCCCTGAGTAGAAAAAAGTTTGGACACTCCTGGTGTATGGCGTTTACATGACATCACAAGGTGGAACAGAGTTTTCTGTTTGAGAGAAGAACTCTAAATCTGCAGGGTGTGTTTGTTAAACATGTGTGAATGAAACAAAACATAACTCCAAGTCTGTTTGTGATGGAAACAATATTATAACATAGACCAGAAAATAGCGTAATATGGGCGCTCTAAATATGCTCCAAACAATGCTGTCTGAAAACTAGAAGAAAAAGTACAGTTTTATTAAAAAGTCCTGCCCTGTTATACCTGCTATTTTCAAAATCTTTTTATTCCAACATTTACCTTCTGCTCCTTACAAAACATCAACAACTGCTACTTCCATCTCTCCACTCCGTCCTTTAACAAATAAAGCCGTGAGCTGGTGGGACAATGAGATTGCAATAATGTTCATGAATACTCCCCCAGAGACACTCTCCTTCTAAAGATGCTTTTGTTGATAGCTGCAAACTCCGGCAAAAAACACCCCCAGGACCCAGATTTAATTCCTAACTTTGTTTAAAGGAGAAAAAAAAAATGTTATGAATGTGCTACCGTAACACAATTTCTGCCGGCATATTTCTCCCATATAAAAGTCTAATTTTCAGCGGTACTTTTGCGCTGCTTTATTGCCAAGGAGATCAATAAAGGTGGCGGAGCGGCGAGAGGGGCGCCATGACGACCACCGCTCACCGGAACAAGATGGAGGCTATTCACAGATATTAGGTACGAACTGCTTTTATGTCATGAATATAGAGCAGGCCTTGAGGCTGGGCATTTAATAATGTTTGAAAGTGGGTGTGGGGACCTTGGGTGGGCTTTTTAGCGTTTGCAGAATGAAGGTGACCCCGGTACTGTAATCCTGTGTGGACATTATACAAGCAGATTATCACCTTTATATGCTTCGTGCTATAGATGACTTTGTGGTTTCAGAAATGAGCCTGGGGTGTTTCATGTTCTAGTCATTCTTCTTGCCTTACTCATCCTTTTCACATGGAAGGACTATTCTTAAAGGTCCGATATTACGCAAATTGACTCCTGTGAGCTTGTGGTCGTGTTATACATACATACATACATAGATTTGTTTTGTTACATCCACACGTTAAAGTAATCCTGCATTACCAGTCTGTCTACATCTCCAAATGCTCTGTTCTACCTTGTGATGTCATGAAGTTGTAGTTTTTCAGTTAACAGCTACCGTTTACCTTTATTTCAGTAGAGATCGACAATTCCAGTGTCGAAATGATCCAAATGATTCTAGTCTATTCAAGGTGTGTGGAGTTTAAAAACACAGTGGAGCACTTCCTGTATGACATCACAAGGTGGTACAGAGTGTTTTCTGTTTAATTTGGTTATATTTACTACTTTCTATATTGTACATAAATACTGAAGACACCAAATATATGAAGCAAGATGAACGGAATTATGTAGCAAAGAAAATAAAAACTCAAATAACTTAAAATAGACTTTATATTTTTGATTAGATTTTAGATTTCTAAGTATCCACCCTTTGTCCACAGCACTGCAAACCCTTGGCTTTCTCTCAAGGAGCTTTAAGATGAAGTCTTCTGAAATGGTTTTCACTTCAGAGCAAAGGGTAAAGGCTATTCTGAAGAAACTAAAATACAAAACATGCTGTTTTATTGAATTTAATTGATTTATATGTTTAATACGTTCCATGTGTACACTCATACTTTTGATGCCTTCAGTGAGAATCTACAATGTAAAAAAAAACAAAAAAACAAAACATAAAGTGCAGTAGTGGTTGTGTACTTTGCCAAAATTGTCCAGCTCCATCAAACATCTCCGCCTGCTGAACACGAGAAAAGTGTGTATTCACTGTGCAGCAGAATAGTAATGTATGTCAGATTACCTTGTGAATAATTCATGAAAGCAAAACACTCTCCAGTCCCACTCGCTTAATTCAATTTAAGCGCAAAATTCAAGATTAGCTATGTTTGTCTTTATCATGGTCCTGTAAATGGGAAAAATAAATAAATAAAGTTTACCATTTTCTGCATATAAAAAAGACATCTGAACCTGTTTTGTTCTTGAATTTGCATAATCCATTTGACACTTTGTTGCATTTTCCTCCTCTCCTGCTGTGCATGGGTTTTACCTTCCTGTTACACTGTGCCATTTTGAGGACAGTTGACCAGCCTAAAGATATAATATGTAGTTTTAAGGGAACTGTATGTAACGTTTGCTCTTATTGTTACAAATATTTTACAACCGCAACTCAACCTGGGTGGTCATTGCCTTTACATGCAGATAGAGGACACATACAAGTTTTTCTTCTTCTTAGTTTGTGCAGCAAGTTCCTGGAGATCTTCTACCAGTCTGTGGAGACCAGCAGCCTGGACTTCGCTGTGGTTCTGCTGGGGGAGCGGCACCAGGAAAAGGGACATTGGGCGGATTGACAAACTGATCTGTAAAGCTGGACACGTGATCGACTGTGAGCTGGAGACATTTGTCACAGTGAGGGACAGGAGGACACTGGACAAACTGCTCTCCATCATGGACACTCCTGCTCACCCACTGCACCAGACTATAGAGGGACAGAGGAGATAATACTCCCTACAACTGTACAACAACTCACCCACTGCACCAGACTATAGAGGGACAGAGGAGATAATACTCCCTACAACTGTACAACAACTCACCCACTGCACCAGACTATAGAGGGACAGAGGAGATAATACTCCCTACAACTGTACAACAACTCACCCACTGCACCAGACTATAGAGGGACAGAGGAGCTCATTCTCCAACAGGCTCCTACAGCTCCACTCAAACAGTGAGAGATACAGGACCGCATTCATACTATAATACTCCCTACAAGTGTACAACAACTCACCCTTATGTAACAGATAATACTCCCTACAACGGTACAACAACTTAATCTTAAGTAACGGATAACCTTATGCTCTGTCAATCAGCAGAGTATTTGCACTGTCGTCCTTGTTTATATCTGTGATTTTATAGTTTATTTTATAGTTTATTACTTGGTCCATCCTAAGGACAAAACACCGAGCCACAAACAAAGCAATGTGGTCTACTCCATTCAGTGTAGTGAAGACTGCAGTGAGCGCTACACTGGAGAAACAAAACAGCCACTTTTCAAACGAATGTATCAACACAGACGGGAAAACCAGGGTGGGCCACAATCTGCCGTACATCTCCACCTAAAAGCCACAGGCCACTCCTTTGAGGACAGCGAGGTCCAGATCTTGGCCAGAGAAAAGAACTGGTTTGAGAGGGGAGTTAAAGAAGCTATTTTTGTCAAGAAAGAGAATCCTTCCTTGAACAGAAATGGAGGTCTCAGACATCATTTGTCTCCCATTTATAACTCTATCCTCAAACCTAAATCAAAACAATGGGACTAGCCAGGACATGTCCAGAGGGGTGAAAAACACCCATCATGGCCCTGAATGGTTCTGCTAACTACACTCCCACTCCATATTGAATAGACCCACCCAACTAACAGAAACTGTAAACAGTCCATATTGAATAGACCCACCTAACTAACAGAAACTAAACAAACTTGTGTTGTCTCAGAGTAATTTCATTGTAATTAGCTCCTCCCTTCAGGCAGATATAAGGCAGTGTCCACCAGCATCTGACCAGAACTGAGGAAGCAGCTTGGATGAGCTGCGAAACGTATTCGACCAAATAAACTCTGTCCAGTTGACAAATTAAATTTCTCCTTTTGGCAGTTTATTACTTATTTTTCTATTTTATTTTGACTTGTACATATACATTTATTTTTATAATTATGTCTCATTTGACATCTGTCTCTTGCTTTCTTTTTCGCTACACCATCTATTTTTGTTACTCTCTGTTATTATATTATATTGTGATGAATGAGCTACTGTATCCAGATAATTTCCATTGTGGATCAATAAAGTTTGTCTAAGTCTAAAGTCTAAGTTTATGGACATCATATACTGCAAACACTGCACTAGCACTGGTTAATGATTGGCTGCAGACGCTGTAGTGCAGGTAGTGACAATTCAGATCAGAGAGAATCTTAACCTACCAGCAAGATGAATTCTCTTGATTTCTGTGACTTTGCAAACTCTTGAGAATCCATCTTGTTCAGATCTGGCTGAAATGTTTGTGATAAGTCCCGTGCAGAGACTGAACAATGACGGCGCAGCACTGTGGTTTGGCCAGAAGCCAGTGCAAAACAAACCAATATAACCATGGCAACGCTGACAGTCTTACTTCAGCCTATTTTAACAGAACTACAGACTATTTTGTTTGTGGAAAATGTGCAGAGGAAAACGCTTTGTGGATTTGTGGACGTGTGGGCTTTTTTCTCTGTTCACAGGGCTACACACATTAATCTGGGGAGAGCCAGGTTAAACCAACTGGATTTCAGCATCGAAACTGGCAACCCAAATGAGAGACTCTCGTGAGGCTCATTCTGCTTTCTGATTGAATAATAATCTTGAGAACCAAAACACCAAATGATAACATGAACAGTGTGGCCATCACATCCAATGTGTTTTTTGGAAAAAAAAACAAAACAAAAACAAAATAGGTGTACCTGACTGTCTTAAAAAACATGAAAACAGAAATAGTTTTTTTTTTTTTTTTTTAATGGTTTGAAGTGGTCCAATCACTTACCTTATGCATCCTAATTATTCACTGCAATGAGTTTATAAGCACTTTTCACTATTCCCAGAGATCAGAGCAGGATTTTGCCATGACTGCAATGCTAACACATACCTCCTGATTATCAGACAGTAAAGTGCTTTTGTACTGGCCTCGTAGAACCCTGTTTCTACTATCCAGGAGTTAAACACCTCCACACAATAAGTACCTGACGCCAGGATGGGTTTAAACTGTTGTTTATATGGCAGGTATGAAACTGTAACAACATAATAGAATATAGATGAGTTTAAATGCAAAGAAATATGGCAAACTACGTTTTATTATGCTAATGCTAACCCAAATGCAGTCTAGTACTCAACGTGTTAGCATGTAAATGAACTTGTAAATAGTTTGGTTTTATACAAATAAACAAACACATCTTATTATGAACACCTTTAAATTATATTACTTATTTATAGCTTACTTACAGGGAATGCCTTCCTTGAACTCATTACAATGTAGTAACATGTAAGCTAGCGGAGCTTTTTCTGCTTTTTACTGCGTGCTCTACCGCACATGACCATTAGGGGTAACTTCTGTTTCAATTAAAGGGCCAGCCCCAAAATACACAATAGGCAAAATAAACAGGTCAGAACAGCTTTCTAATTAGATGCAGACAGCTAACATATTTTGACCTCAAGAGCTGCTTATACAATCTCTGTACTGAGACTAGACACATTTTGCTCCGACGTGGGAACAAAATGGGTACAAGATCTTTAAGAATAAATCAGCATTACAATAAAAAAGCTATATTTGATCTCTACCTTGAGGACACTGATCCACTTCCTTTAAATTGTTAATTGCTACGCCATCAACATTTCATCATTCAAACCCACGGATAACTGCTACGTCGACAAACCAACACGCCAAACGCAGTCCTGGCTTGCGCGTATCTCGTAGCCGTTAACCAAATCCACACATTCCCCGTGTACGGCGAGTAAAACGGAGACAGGCAAAGTGACGGGGGAATTACGGAGCTCCTGTCCCCCGAGAGCCATAGCCGAGATACGCTAAAGCTCCATTCACGTGGCTGTCAGCACCGCACTGGTCTACCTTCACCAGGAAACTAATCTGAGTTTTATTGGCCTGTCATGAGGAATTTATACATTACTATTAGATTAGCCGGGCTGGCAGCTGTACAGTGCGTAGAACTAATGTAGTCTGTCACAGATTGGGTGCATAATGAACTTGCTCGGAAAGTGGCCAAGATGAGCAACGGAGAAGCATGAGGTGGTAATAATAAGGCTGGGTTTGTGTGGAAGAATATGGGAGGTGCTGATACTGGTAAAACGGTGTGCAGTAAGCAGTAAATCTCACCAAGAAGCTAGAAGGTGCCTGGTTCAATTCCCAGATGACATGAGTTGTGTATGTGTTGAGTTTGATTTTCTGATCTGTGTTATAATGTCGTTTACTCGTCAAAAAATTAACCGGAGTTGTGTTTTGTTTCATTCACACACATTTAACACATAAACCCCGCATATTTAGGCTTCTCAAATCCACCTTGTGATGTCATAAGGTTATACAGGAAGTGCTCCACTGTGTTTTTAAACTCCATGCACCTTCACTAGAATCATTTGGATCATCTGAGCCCTGGAATCGCCAATCTCTACTAAACAAAAAACATTCTTGGTTTGTCTGGAAGAATATGGGAGGTGCTGATACTGGTAAGACGGTGTGCAGTAAGCAGTAAGTCTCGCCACGAAGCTAGACGGTGCTTGGTTCAATTCCCAGATTCTATGGGTTGTGTATGTGTATAGTAAAAAGGGTTTACTATGCACTATTTTCTGATCTACGTTCAAAAACATACCCAGAGTTGAGTTTTGTTTCAATCACACGTTTAACACACAAACCTTTCCTCTTTCTCTATTCCACCTTGTGATGTCATGTGCTAACTCAGGAGGTGCTCCACTTTTTAAACTATATACACCTTCACTGGAATCATTTTGATTTGTGGTTTGTTTGGAAGAATACAGTCCCTGACAAAAGTCTTGTCGCTTATCCATTCTGTAGAAACAAAAGCTTATAACCTGACTTTAAATTAATCGATTGGTTTTAGAAATGTCTCATATGAAAGCTAAAACCCTCCCAAATTATGCTCAATATACTAAAATAAATTTGCTTCACTGAAGAAAGATTGATCATTTAATGAACACAGAAAGGTCAGATTTTGGCAAGACAAAAGTCTTGTCGCCTACAGAAAATTGAACAAATAATTTACTTCAAATACAAAAATATGTTGCATAACGTCAGTGAATTAAGTAGTGGTGCTGTGAGATCCATATTTAATATCTTGTATGACTTCCATGAGCTTGAAGGACTGCATCCATGCGGTTCGACAATGATTCATACAATTTGTTGATGAAGTCATCAGGAATAGCAAAGAAAGCAGTCTTACATGCCTCCCAGAGTTCATCAAGATTCTTTGGTTTTGCCTTCCATGCTTCCTCTTTCATTCTACCCCAGACATGCTCAATGATGTTCATGTCTGGTGACTGGGCTGGCCAGTCCTGGAGCACCTTGATCTTCTTCGCCTTGAGGAACTTTGATGTAGAGATAGAAGTATGCGATGGAGCACCATCCTGCTGCAAAATTTGACCCCTTTTATGGTTGGGAATGGAAGAGGTAGCTAATACTTCTTGATATTTTAGGCTATTGATATTGCCTTCCACCCTGCAAATGTCTCGCACACCCCCATACTGGATGTAACCCCAGACCATGACTTTCCGCCACCAAACTTAACTGTTTTCTGGGTGAATCTTGGATCCATGCGGGCTCCAGTAGGTCTCCTGCAATATTTGCGGCGGCTGTGATGTAATTCAACCGAGGATTCATATGAGAAATCCACCTTCTGCCACTTTTCCAGTGTCCATCCTTTTAGCAGGCTGTGGGCCTTGGCAAATGCCACACGGTTTTTTAATTGCCTTTTGTTTAGTGCTGGTTTCTGTGCACTGATTCGACCATGGAGGCCATTTCGAGACAGAATTCTACAAACTGTTCTGGTTGACACAGGGACTTGAGGTGACCAGGCCTGGTGGAGCTCTGCTGCAGTGGAAAAGGGGCTGGCCTTGGATTTTCGAATCAACAAACGGTCCTCCCGAGCAGTTGTCTTGCGGGGTCTGCCGGACCTGGGCTTGTCAAAAACATCTCCAGTCTTTTCAGATCTTTTTCTTATTCTTTGTACTTGACGCTGAGACACATTGAAGGTGTCAGCCACCTCAGCAGTGGATCTGGTCTTCAGCCTCTTGATAATTAACGCTTTGGTCTCAGGGTGGATCTTAGGCATGTTGTCAGAGGTCAAGTTGCAGTTGATGTGAAGGTCTGGTGTGCTGGGGTTCTTTTTATACACACCCACTAATTGATTGATCAGTAACTGATCACAGGTGAGGCTGTAATCTAGGATTGGGTGCATCATATGACAAGGCGACAAGACTTTTGTCTTGCCAAAATCTGACCTTTCTGTGTTCATTAAATGATCAATCTTTCTTCAGTGAAGCAAATTTATTTTAGTATATTGAGCATAATTTGGGAGGGTTTTAGCTTTCATATGAGACATTTCTAAAACCAATCGATTAATTTAAAGTCAGGTTATAAGCTTTTGTTTCTACAAAATGGATAAGCGACAAGACTTTTGTCAGGGACTGTATGGAGAGGTGCTGATGCTGGTAAGATGGTGTGCATTAAGCAGTAAGTCTCACCACGAAGCTAGAAGGTGTTCAGTTCAGTCATATCCCAGACAATATGGGTTGCATTTGTGTAGAGTTTGAATGTCTGTGTTGGAACGAAAATATATTTATGGGTTTTAGTTTACCGTTTTTGTGTCAATGGCTAGAATTGTTGTCATAGCAGTTAAAAGGCCCATATTATGTTATTTTTAGATTTTTTTGATTACGTTATAGTTCCTCAACATAAACATACCTGGAGTTGTGTTTTGTTTTGTTCACACACAATTTGCATACACCTTTTGCCATTTGCCAATCTCTACTGAACAAAAAGGTAAAAAAGTAGCTGTTAACTTGAAAACTACCACAACATGACAACATAATTGCGATTTGGAGATGCAGCCAGCCTAATAATAAAGGATTACTGCACTGCATAACATTTCTAGTGGAAGGTCTGTCACCTGTTTGTCTCCATGGAAATGTTATTGCTTTGTCTACAGTGTTCCACAGTATAGATTAAACCTACATATCATGAGGGAGATGAGCAGGTTACAGCACTACTACATTACAGTTCAGATCTGTGGAGTTGCTCCTATTCGCTGAAGGAATTGTTGTATTTTTGAGCAATAGAAACACCCGTAATTAATAAATGCTAGATGGAATTGTTTAATGTCATACCATGGAACATTCCAGGCAAAGCAATAATATCTTCATGGAGACAAGTAGGTAGCGGACCCTCCACCAGATAAGTTGGAACTGTGCATCTTTAAAGCTCACAAGAGTCTATCTTTCGTAATATAGGACCATTAAATTCTGCCATCTCTCAAACGAATCTGATCATAGCGATTTGAAGGCTGAAGAAACAATGAAACCGTAATCTTGTGCTCAAATTCTTGTTTTTATTTTAGTCCTCAGTTTGTTCCTGTCTAGTTCAGACCATCATGACTCATGTGTAAAAGAATAATTCCGCTCATGCTCAGATTACATTCAAACTGACATGAGAGTTTTGGTTAAAAGCCTGGGTGGCCACTCAAAGCTTTTATAAATGATGATTAAAAATACTCTGAAAAGTGTTAAATCTGTTATGATTTTTTTTTTTTTTTTTAAATCTTTCTTTTGTTCTTTCACTTGAAAATGGGAAAAAAAAATAGCACCAATACTTGCTGAATGTGCGAGTGTAGTAGAATTTGATCAAAAAGTTGGAGGAAAAAAGGTTGGAGGAAAAAAAAAAGATGGAAAAAAGAAACTCACCTCTAGAGCACTGGTAATTACAAAGAATGCCTATTATTTAAAAATGTTGGTCGTGGTAGTAGGCATGCACAGATCCAGTTTTTTTCATTTCCAATACTAAAAATTTAAATGCCTGCCAATGCCAGATAACAAAATATACCAGTGAGTGTCTGAAAACAGCATTTGGAGCTGTTATTTATTTCTGAAGTAACTACAGAACAACTTTGTGTGAATAAAAACTCAACATGATGAGGCTTTCTAGGTGACTATGAAAAGTAAACAGTCTTATTAAATCAATTTAAATGTCCAACTAGGATATTGGCTAAACCAAAATTTGGAAGCTGATAGCCGATGCAGCAAATTTTTCAATATCACTTCTACAGTCCCTGACAAAAGTCTTGTCGCTTATCCATTTTGTAGAAACAAAAGCTTATAACCTGACTTTAAATTAATCGATTGGTTTTAGAAATGTCTCATATGAAAGCTAAAACCCTCCCAAATTATGCTCAATATACTAAAATAAATTTGCTTCACTGAAGATTGATCATTTAATGAACACAGAAAGGTCAGATTTTGGCAAGACAAAAGTCTTGTCGCCTACAGAAAATTGAACAAATAATTTACTTCAAATACAAAAATATGTTGCATAACGTCAGTGAATTAAGTAGTGGTGCTGTGAGATCCATATTTAATATCTTGTATGACTTCCATGAGCTTAAAGGACTGCATCCATGCGGTTCGACAATGATTCATACAATTTGTTGATGAAGTCATCAGGAATAGCAAAGAAAGCAGTCTTACATGCCTCCCAGAGTTCATCAAGATTCTTTGGTTTTGCCTTCCATGCTTCCTCTTTCATTCTACCCCAGACATGCTCAATGATGTTCATGTCTGGTGACTGGGCTGGCCAGTCCTGGAGCACCTTGATCTTCTTCGCCTTGAGGAACTTTGATGTAGAGATAGAAGTATGCGATGGAGCACCATCCTGCTGCAAAATTTGACCCCTTTTATGGTTGGGAATGGAAGAGGTAGCTAATACTTCTTGATATTTTAGGCTATTGATATTGCCTTCCACCCTGCAAATGTCTCGCACACCCCCATACTGGATGTAGCCCAAGACCATGATTTTTCCGCCACCAAACTTAACTGTTTTCTGGGTGAATCTTGGATCCATGCGGGCTCCAGTAGGTCTCCTGCAATATTTGCGGCGGCTGTGATGTAATTCAACCGAGGATTCATCTGAGAAATCCACCTCCTGCCACTTTTCCAGTGTCCATCCTTTTAGCAGGCTGTGGGCCTTGGCAAATGCCACACGGTTTTTTAATTGCCTTTTGTTTAGTGCTGGTTTCTGTGCACTGATTCGACCATGGAGGCCATTTCGAGACAGAATTCTACAAACTGTTCTGGTTGACACAGGGACTTGAGGTAACCAGGCCTGGTGGAGCTCTGCTGCAGTGGAAAAGGGGCTGGCCTTGGATTTTCGAATCAACAAACGGTCCTCCCGAGCAGTTGTCTTGCGGGGTCTGCCGGACCTGGGCTTGTCAAAAACATCTCCAGTCTTTTCAGATCTTTTTCTTATTCTTTGTACTTGACGCTGAGACACATTGAAGGTGTCAGCCACCTCAGTAACTGATAACAGGTGAGGCTGTAATCTAGGATTGGGTGCATCATATGACAAGGTGACAAGACTTTTGTCTTGCCAAAATCTGACCTTTCTGTGTTCATTAAATGATCAATCTTTCTTCAGTGAAGCAAATTTATTTTAGTATATTGAGCATAATTTGGGAAGGTTTTAGCTTTCATATGAGACATTTCAATTAATTTAAAGTCAGGTTATAAGCTTTTGTTTCTACAAAATGGATAAGCGACAAGACTTTTGTCAGGGACTGTATGGTTGCCTGGCAAATCCAGACTGATGTCGCTCTGATATCTGTCAATTTTATACAGGTTGATTTCAGTCTGGTCCACAATCCCTCCATCGCATCTCACGCTTAACCAAACATGATCGTACAACCAAAGGAGCTCATTGGTCACATATCAACTATTAGATTAATGGAGTTTACTGCTTTGCTCATTAATTCTGAAGAAATCTGCAATGTTTTTCAGTCCTGTGATATTTTTTTTTCATTTATTTTTCCCAATACAGATGGACATTGCATGGCCCTGATTGGCTGATTCACCAGTGAGATGTGTATTTTTGTGAGCTGAGCCTCGTACCGCTAACCATAAGCAAGGCTCGATTAGGGCCCAGGAGAGACTGCAGGATTACTCAAACATGCACAGATGATATATAAAACCTCTTGAGGCATGTGTTCTTTAAACACGTCTTCATGGCTTTCTCCAAACATTTTCATAAGATATAAACCTACTGTTTACAGTGTACAGCTGATGTGCTGCCCTCAGGTCTGTGTTATTAGCTATAGTTGCTTCACTCCATTTGTTTGGCAAAACTTAACTTTCACCAAGTTTATTTGTACAGAAAATATGCACATACAGTAGCTTATGGGCATTTGCTTTATTATAGGGGTGGCTATGACTCATCTACATCTTTGTAAAGTATTGGAGAAGTGTATGAGTCTGGTTACAGTTCAGATAGGCGTGATTTAAACATTCACTTACAAACTCAAAGAATGGAGGTCCAATTAGCATGCTAACACAGACTTCCTGATTATTGCAACATAACTTCTTATAATTAGATGCGGACAGTCTGCAGCAGAAATGTTTTAACCTCAAAAGCTGCTCATACAACACACCTGTCCTTTATGTTATTAAAGGCTCCTTCCAAAACACTTTATAAAGGTCCTGTATTATGAAAAGCCATATTATACTGGTGTTGCCAGTTTTTTTTTTTTGTTTTTTTTTTTTTCACGCTAGCTACCATTAACCTTTTGTTCAGTAGATATTGGCAATTCATCACAAGTTGTGTGAATGAATGAATCAAAATACAACTCCAGGTATGTATACAGATCAGAAAATAGGGTAATATGAATGAATATAAATCCAAATTAATTCATTCTACAATCCTTCTACAAATACTGCACTATACTGTACTATAATACTACAGTGTGAGGCCATAATATAGGAGCAAATCTCATCTTTGCATTTCCGTAGACAGACTGAAGGCACCACCGGACCAGTGCCCAGAGATGTAGTCAGCATGTTGTATCAGCTCCAGCCTGCTCTATGAATCAGCCCATGTGCGGGGCCCCAGTCAGTGATAAATACACCGGCCCCTGCTCTAACATACCAGATAGGAGTCATTGTGGCCTGCATTTCATCGCCGGGGCAACAGCCGTGATGGATGGTCTGTGGGGCCCGCTCATAATTCTTCCACAATCTCGGTACGGGCACGCTATACGGTGAAAGTGTCCACGCTGGGGGTAAGGTAAAGGTAGGACACGAGAGAGGAGGGAGGAAGGGAGAAAGAGAAAGAGAGTGAAAGTAGATAAAGAGAAGGAAGAGAGGGAGAGATAAAGAAAGACGAGAGACGGGAAAACGGTGAGAGAAGGGAAAGACAGTGAGATAGAAAAAGAGAGACAGAAGAGAAAAGAAAAGGAAAGGAAAAGACAGAGAAGGAAAGATAGAATGAAGAGAGAGGAGGTTAAGATAGTGGGAGAGAGTGGAAGGAAGAGGGGATGGGGCAAAGGAGGATAAAGAGAAAGAAGAGAATAAGAAGGGAAAGACAGTGAGAGAGGAGAGAGAAGGGAAAGAGTGAGGGGAGAGAGAGAAAGGAATGAAAGAGAAAGACAGAAAAATAAACCAAGAAAGAAGAGAGGAGAGAAGGGAAAGATGATGAGAGAGAACAGAACCACAGCGAGAAAGATAGAGAAAGAAAGCAGAAAGGAGGGAAAGAAGAGAGAGAAGGGATAGAAAAAATAAGCCAGAGGGGCTAAGAGAGATAGGAAAGAAGGGAAATGGTGAGAAAGACAGAAATAAAGAAAGGAGAAGAGAGAGAGTGAAGGATAGATGGAGGAAGGAGCAGCAATAATGTACAGAAGATGAGAGACGAAGGGAGAAAGCGACAGGTCACAGAAGGAAGGGCACAGAGAGAAGAGAGAGTGAGGGATGGGAGAACGAAGGATATTAAAGAGAAGGAGGAGGAAGGTAGCGCTGTGGGGATAGTTAGAAGGCTCTGATTAGACATCTCATGAATCACTTACTGGACAAAACGCAGAGAAGTGGTTGTGGTTAGGTCTAATAATAAACCGCATATGTATGAGAAGAGGGACTATATTTTCTCTCACTCTGGTCTATTTATGTTGTAATTTTGGGCTAGACACTTTACCCATAATGCCTTGCAGAAATCCACACTTATTTTTGTTGCCATGTTTGCGAAAAGTGTTCCTCTGATTGGTTATTCCACCTGTCAATCATTAAAGAGTCCTATATTAATTGTGTTTTGCTTCATTTACACATGTTTGAGTAATCCTTTATTATTAGTCTGTTTACATCTCCAAAAATCTAAATGCTCTGTTCCACCTTGTGATGTCATGAAGTGGTAGTTTTCAAGTAAACAGCTACCTTTTACTTTTTGTTAAGTGGAGATTGGAAATTCCAGGGCTGAAATTATCCAAATGACTGTAGTGAAGGTGTATGGAGTTTGGTAGTAGAACTAAAGGTTCTACTACGTAAAATTGAAGAATACAAAGACCTCTTACACAGACAAATCAATACCATCTCCATATTGTAGTAGAACAACTTGTACTTTGAGAAGGAATAGAAAAAAAAAAAAAAAAAAAAAACACACACAAACATCTCTGTAACATGCAAAAGAATTTATCCAGAAGCAGTGAGGCCCCTTTGCGAAGCTGTGATCTTCCTTCTCCCCACCGTCGCCGGGATCGCTTCAACTACCCCAGCTCTCTTCTTCTTTCTCCAGCCTTACATTTCCATTTCATTCTTCAGGTAAAAAAAACAACAACAAAAAAAAAAAAAACGACCATATTGTTGACAACAAACAGAGGTGCGAGGTCTTAAATGTATTCATGCGGTTTCCAGGCAACAGGTTCCCTGGAGACAACAACCTCGAAGAAGGATTGGTGCTTCGGTTTGTGTAGCATCTCCTCACAAGATCCAGGTAAATACAGGTTAAAAGCAGCAGCACAGACCGGAGAAGGTGCTTGACTCTTTGGGTAATTGCAGTCTTTACAGTTTGTAAACACGTACCGGGAAAGACTTGGAATCCAATATCGACTATTTTTGACATTTTTTGGTAATGATATAATTCTGAATCACAATTTTGATAATTCTGCTAAGTCTGTAACAAGTGATGATTTGGATGCTGAGGGTCCCATATTAAACAAAGTGGACTCTTGTGAGCTTTAAGTCATGTTATAATGTTGTTAGCACTTCAAAAACAGACCTGAAGTTGTGTTTTGTTTCATTCACACAAGAGCTTTCAAGAGCTAGTTTTCAAGAGCTACTTTTCATATTTTATTCAGTAGAGACTGGCAGTTCCAGGGGTGAAAGTATTCAGATGATTCTAATGAAGGTGTATGGAGTTTAAAAACACAGTGGAGCACTTCTTGTGTTACCACAACATCGCAAGGTGAGGGTTTTCTGTTTGAGAGAAGAACGCCACCTAAGTATGCAGGATTTGTGTGTTAAACATGTGTGAATGAAACAAAACACAACTCCAGGTCTGTTTGTGATGAGGGCGACAGTAGCTCAGTTGGTAGAGTGTTTGTCCACTCATCTGAAGGTTGGCGGTTTGAATCCCACTGTTGACATAAAACATCACTGGTTGAGTTGTCAGATCCATTGACCCACAGGTTGGCGGTGCGATTCCAGCTCCCACAAATTAACGCTGTCATTGTGTTCTTGGGCAAGACATTTAACCCACCTCACAACTAGTGTCTGCGTACACTGGTGTGTCAATGTGTGAGTGGTTCCTTGTTGTAAAGTGCTTTGAAGGTGGAAAAGCGCTGTATAAAAATGTGACCGTTTACCATGAGGAAACATTATAAACAGATCAAAAATTTGTCTAAAATGGGCCCTTTAAAGGTGCACTGTGTAACTTTTCTGGTGGAGGGTCCGTCAAAAAAAGTTTATCTAAGTCCAAAAGCTTTTCTCCATGGAGATGTTATTGCTTTGTCTGGAATGTTTCACTGTATGGTATCAAACCTTTCTATCATCATGGAAAGCAAACCAGACCAAGTTACAGGTCAGGTCTGTGGAGAGGTGACCCTGCTCACAGTCAGAATGTCTGGTTTTTTTTTTTTTTTTAGGTATTTTAGAGCTATAAAACCACCTGTAACTGAATAAATGTGTTGAGAGTGGGTTTGAGCTACGATTGAAATGGAATCTTGAACTGGAGAAATCTTACTTTGAAGGAAGGGGACAACTCACCATGGGACAGATCTCTAGATTACAAAGACTGTACAAAGACATAAGCTAATGTCCAACTAAAATAATTCTTATGCTTCCTGACCACGTTATAATGGTACTGATTTTGATAGCATTAATCACCATTTGACACCATTGAAAAGATTGTGAAAAAAATAAATACATTTGGGAAAATAAAATGAATAGTTAGCCATTGTGAAGCTCATTCAATTATGTTCAATGTCACATTCTGTTGCTTTAAAAATTACCCTCAATAAAGTTTTGTATTTGTTTTAGACGTTATTATGTAGTTATAAAAGATTTGACCTCTAAACAGGAAGATCGTTTGTTAGCAAGGGTGGGACGATTCTGTTTTGTCATGATTTGATTCTTATTTCATTTTTTGTTGAGCCTCAGAAGATTTGTATTCATGTATTTTTTTTAAATTATTATTATTTGCTAAACATAACAGAAACTTTATTAGCCGCTTTAATGTAGCTTGTATGTGAGAAGTCAGGAGTTTATTGTACTGGCCTAATGACTGAGGCTACTAAATCATTAAGCCATTAAAGCCAATAAAGCAATTTTTTAATGAATCGTCCCATCCCTTCATCCCTGTGTATTAGTAACGGATTTCATTAAATACTGTATTTGAGGTGCAATTTAATAAAGAAAAGTATGTCCTCATAAGCGGAAAAAATACAAATAGATTCAAGTTTTTGTCTAGCACTAAAGGCAAGGAATACTAAGTAGAGCTATAGGAAATGTGTCCTCTGCTTTTGACCCATCCTTCAAAGGGCCACCCTGTTGAGATCAGTGGGTGACTACCAGTGCATGAGGTAACTTCTCTCTATCCTAAGCCATCTAGCCATACCTGGAGGATTTTGCCTGTTTTAGGTTGATGGAGAGAAGGCCCTGGGGAAGACCCAGGACACGCACGCTGAAGGGGACTGTCTCTCAGCTGGGCTGGGAATGCCTTGGGGTCCCACCAGAGGAAAGGAGGAAGTGTCTGGGGTGAGGGAGGCCCCTGCTTATGCATATCTGTGGCGTATGCCATTGAGAAAGGGGGGAAGTTGGCTAGGACCAGAATACTCTCCTACTCGGACAAGGCTCTCTGGGAGGTGAGAGACCAGTAAAAATCATACAAGAGAGACGGAGTATTACATTTAAGTGGCTGAGGCAGTATATTGATAGTGGAAAGTGAAAACAATAATATACCCAAGATTTACATCTGAGGAATAGTTATTGAATGAGGTTAATGGGTTTTAACCTCAAGTTACGTAATTTCAAGTGCACTTAGTTACATAGGTACAATGTAGTTCAGCTCACAACAAAACAACGATAATAATAAGATAAGATAAGATAAGATAAGATAAGATATGCCTTTATTAGTCCCACAGTGGGGAAATTCCAGTGTTGCAACGCACAGTTCAAGAACAGCAGGAAAATGGAACATGCAATAAAACAAGATAATAGATAATGGCTAAAAAAATAATAATTTAGAAATAGACTTAAAGATAGACTCTAATTTTGTTCCAGTGGAGCAAAAATATAAAATACAAAATATAAAATATAAAATACCAAAAAAAAAAACCTATTATGTACAATAAAAGTAACAGTGCAGCATATGAACAGAGTAAGTCTCAGTAAAGTGACTTCAGTATATTATGTTATTTACAGTAATATGACTATGTTTATGTACAGACAGGATAAATATCAGTAAATGACATAAGTGAATTGTACCATAAGAGCAGCAATATTATGATTCCTGGAGTACAAAACTCCCAAACAAAAAGGGGTTGAAGTCACCTCGCTAGTGACTTTATCACAGTTCACACCATTAGTGGTATTTGCCAGAGTGATGTGGGCTTATTGTCCATTAATAAAGGCAACAGGTAGTCCATGTAATTGTTCATAAGCACAATAACATTTTGTGTGATAGTGAGAAGTGTGGGAGCCCTTACCAGACCACAGAAGTGGTTGTTGTAGAGTGACTGTTGTGAAGGTTCTATTGGGCTAAGATGGGCCAAACATTAATATGATATTGTTTAGTAACTGATGAACAGTGTAACTACGCAGCTAAAGATATTAGCCTATTACTCTTTAGTTCCAGTGGTGAAACAAAACAATCTTCTCCATCTTCCGCTGATGCAGATCACATTTCGGTCTAGCCTTGAAGCTCATCCAATCAGAAGCAGAGTTCAGCGAACGTTAGCGCGCCCATAGTAGGATTCATAAATTCTCGCCCTGGATAAAGTGGAAGAAAATGGATGGTGGGGGCAAACTGTAGCATGCGAAGAAAAACAATAATTCAAGATTCAATTGATTGTCTTTTTTTTTTTTTTTTTTTTTTTGCACAAGTAAAAACAAGATACTATTTCGACCACTGCTTGTCTCCATGGAGATGTTTTGTCTGGAATGTCCCGGACTGGCCTTAAACTTATCCATCTCACATTCGCTCAATAACACGTATTTTTATTGAGCTGAAAAAGTGCTGTGAGAAGCCTCGCCTCTCGACGGATCTGACATGTAACCTGCTGTCTTTGTAGAGATAAATAAGTAATGCCATACTACGGAACAATATCTCCATGGAGAGAAGCAGGTGACGGACCCACCACTAGAAAAGTTACACAATGCACCTTTAAAATAAGTATAAAAAGTCAATAACATGTCAGTAAATAACAATACAATATAAAACAGGGACAACATGAAAACAAAATAAGAAAAAAACTCTGCACTTTCCAGGTGTTGAAAAATGTTTTATATTTATGTATATTTACACTTCCGCTGCTATTGATACCTCCATTTGAAAAAGTTAAGCTGGGCTGTTTGATTTCCAAAGAATGAAAGGAGGAAGTACAGCTGAATAATTATTGTTGTTCGTAGCCATCACAAACCCTTTGGCACGTTTCAAGCCCACATTGATTTTTGTGCGCATGCTTTTTCTGACGGCAAAGCAAATGTAGAAGCTCTCATTTCAAAGCCCCGTAGCGGTATACACGCTTCTTTCTTTCTTTCATTCGGATTTGCGATCAATAAAATGTTTGACAATTAGATGCAGACAACACAAAGCAGTTTGATAGTTTGATTTTTGTACCAAGATGGTGTTTTTACAATATACACCAATCACCGGGTCGAGGTCCAAAACTGGTACCGGGCCCCAGAGGAAAATATATGTCTTTTTATAGTGTAAGAATAACACTATATTTGTTTTACTCTGAAAATGTAGTGTAAATGAACCTGGTAAACAGCAAATGTGAGTATTTAGGGTCCTACATTACCCAAATTGACTGAGAGATTGAGATTTAAGCCATGTTTAATGTTGTTACTGCATTAAAAACATACCTGGAGTTGTGTTTTGTTTCATTCACTTGTGTTTGACTAATCCTACTACCTACAGCTACCCTTTTACCTTTTGTTCAGTGGAGATTGAGAATTCCAGGGTTGACATCCAGAAAAAAATAAAATAAAATATATATATATATATAGAAAATTATAGAAATTCAGTGAGAATCTACAGTGTAAATGAAAAAAAAATGTGTGTTCAAATTTTTGACTGGTTTTGAATACTCTAGTGTTGTCACGATACAAAATTTTCAAACTTGATTTTGATACTAAAGAATAGACTCAATACTCAATACCGATTCCGATACAATTATATATATATATATATATATATATATATATATATATATATATATATATATATATATATATATATATATATTTTTTTTTTTTTTTTTTATCGCTCTTTCTTTAAACAATAGAGTGTAATTATCAACATTAAATTATATATATATATATATATATATATATATATATATATATATATATATATATATATATATATATTTTTTTTTTTTTACATATTTTATTACGTTTTCAACACAAAACACAGCAGTCTGAGCACAAATTTCAGTTTCTCTCATTACACTAACATCACCTGGTTAAATAGTACACACCAACCTGGTCAAACAGGCAAACCCACAGCCCGCCATTGCATCGAGCCTGTACCTGTCTGTATAATGCAACTGAGATCATCGGGCACGTAATCAAGCAGAAGCTGCTATAGATCCATAAAAACATCAATATTACCTTTTAATTTAGCACTGAGTCTTTCCATGAGTAAAACTCTAAAAAATGTTTTACACCACTAAGTGACAGTCAGTGGCTTCTCGTTGATCCATTTTATCCATCGTTTAAATGCACATTTTCGTACCAAAAATAATAGACGACAATTTGTTTAAATGTGGCAGTCCCAACCGAAACTGATCCGAAACCTTACATAGTTAGGGTTCAATATATTGCTTACTTCTTTAGTTATACATGACCAGAATTTGGAGCTTTTTATACAAGTCGCCTGTTGCCTCACATTTAAGACACAAAGGTGATCTCATAGTACTTTCTTTTCTATTCCCATGTGTTCTTATATGTGTGTACTCCCTCAGTGGTCCTGTAGGTTCCATAGTGGTCCATGGGTGTATACTAGTCTATGTGCTCTTATACTTGTTCTGATACAGTTCAAGATCATTCTAAAACTATTCAGAAAAGGTTCATTTCTGTCCTGTGAATGTGACTTTTTCAGTATCAAAACCTGCTCAAATGAGTATCTAGTTTCATTATTAGTTTTAGTATCAATTAGTATCTGATTTTCAATACTTTTAAATGTTGTCCTATTAAAGTCACAATTTGCAAGTAGAACGGTGTGCCGGATTATTCTGTGTTCATGATTTTGGGCTGCTCCCTCTCCTCCAGCGCACACGTGTCAAGAATCTGATGTGCGAAGTTCTCGTTCTGTTATATCGATACTTTTAATGCAAAATGTATTCAAGTATGAGAAAAAAGTTGAGTACTGCAACCTCAAAATAAATGGTCACCACAATGTACAGTTTGTGTCAGTCCCACACTTACATAAATACATCTCTCCAACTTTTCCTATTGAAATTCTCCACACGTCGTCATGACTCCCCCCATCCTAAATATCCGGCTTCAGACAGATGACCTCAGGACTGGCTCCACACCATGTATTTTACTTCAATATTTGGCTCTGTCTTATTGTGTTCCCATCTGCCAGACTGTCCCCTCAAAAACTCATCCACAAAATAAACCCAGGCCCCGTGGGAGCTTTGGAGAGAGAGAAAATACCAAGGTGAGTTCACCAGTGATACTTTGAAGCTTGGGGATCTTTTTCAGTTGTAAGTTATATGGACGGTGTGTTCTTCGACATAATACAATGAGTGTAACACAGAACAACAAGAAAAAAATATATATTGTGGGGTGTAGCTAAATAAAATGATGAAAAATATAAAATATGTAAAGGTCTATATTACGCAAAATTGACTCTTGACTCTTTTAGCCATGTTATAATGTTGTTACCTCCTCAAAAAACATACCTGGAGTTGTGTTTTGTTTCAATCACACGTTTGAATAATCCTTTATTATCAGGAGATAGATATGGAGATTTCCCTTCAAACCGTGCCCCGTCTTATGCTGTATAGATACAGTGTACAGTTATATAAATATCTATTTTTCTTTT
The DNA here is from genome assembly GCA_029959045.1 of Taenioides sp. WSHXM2023. Lineage (NCBI taxonomy): Eukaryota > Metazoa > Chordata > Actinopteri > Gobiiformes > Gobiidae > Taenioides > Taenioides sp. WSHXM2023. Next base: position 5,936,375 of record CM057089.1, read on the forward strand.
ATAAAGAAGCATTTTATGGAGCTAAATTATTCCCTGATTGTGGGAAAGATGAACTGGAGTGGGTAGTGTTGTGTTTTAGTTTTTGTTTTTCCTCGACTGATGCAGAAAAGAGGGAGCCACTGTCTGTGTGAATGTTCATGTATGTTAGTTAGTAAAAGGTAGATCTCCAATCTACCTTTTACTTTTAGTTCAGTAGAGATGGGCAATTCGAAGGCTGAAATAATACAGATGATTCTGTTGAAGGTGGACAGAGTTTAAAACCACAGTGGAGCACTTCCTGTATTATCACATGACATCACAAGGTGGAACAGAGTGTTTTCCATTTGAGAGAAGAGCTCAGTCTAAATATGCAGGGTTTGCGTGTTAAACGTGTGAATGAAACAAAACACAACTCCATTTTTTTTTTTTTTTTTTTTTTAATGAAAAAAAATATGATAAAAAATAAAACGGGAGTTGTGTTTTGTTTCATTCATACTGTAGCATAATATAGACTCTTTAAAGAGGGTGTATTATGCACAATCAACATTTTGGAACTTTTTACTATGCTATAATCTTGTTCCCTCATCAAAAACATCTCTGAAGAGGTTTTAGATGTCATCTAGGCATGCTTCAGTAATTCAGATTCGATCCTAGCGGCTCTATTTGAACCCTCATCACGGTTAGCTTTAAGATTCTGTGCAAGGCTCCACCCTCAAACCGACATCACCCATGCTCCCACACGACAATTCTCTATAAATATACAAAAACATGATACAAAACTGTACACAACAACTTCACAAACCTGATGCAATGTACAGTAGTTTCATTAGCGAGATGCACGTTTTTGCACGATTATGTTGTGATAGCGCTCTGAAGGGGGAGTCAGAGCGTCAAAAATCAAAGCATTTTCAAAACAGCCAAATGTAACACGGTGAGCAAAATATAATTTATTAGCAAATAATACCTCATAGAAGTGTAACACCCCCTCTTTAAAAACGATTGGATCGAACTGTTCAATCGATACAAACATTAGAAATGGTACTGTCAAGAAATATAGGGTACAGAAACCATAAACGCTGAAATTGGCAATGCTAACAAATAATAATAATCCAAAACTTGCAAATGATAGCAACAGATCAGCCGTATTTACGAGGTACAAAGATTCACTCTATGTCCCTGTCCTTTTATTATAGGAAACAATTAGCATATAAAACTGGCATCTGAGCTAAAGGTTAACTCATTTGAATTTCAAAGTGTCTGATTTTGTGAGGTCCTGACAGGTGTATCGTGGCTATGAGACGTCCTCTTTAACGCGTTGTTGACAAAACCACATAAATGACATAAGTATCACGAGATCCACATGTATATACCTTGATAATAGGATTGATTGTTCATTTGTATGTGGCACTATGTTTGATACTGTGTAACTCTGGACAACATGGGCAAACCGAATGTTCACGATGTAACAACAGGCAAATATAGAGAAATGTGTGTCTCCGTGTGACAGAAACTGAAACGGTTTCACTCTAAATAACATGAGTGGCTCAGCCTATCATTATATGAAATAGGGCTGCACTTAACAGTCCCATTGTGGATGAACACGATTTTTGACTAAGATTTCAGCTCAGTATCTGCCATTTCACAATCGTCACCCAATGCTCCTTATTATTCCAGCATTTTAAAAGGATATCTTAAACACATGAAGAGAAGAGTGAAAATGCTATGAAAGCAGATAATATCTAGTTTGTAAACATCAACATTCACAATGAAATTCAAGCTAAAATATTCTCTATTTGTAAAATTGCATTTTGTTGTGTTTCCAAATAAATCTTTCTAGCTAGCTAAATTAAAGTAAAAATGGTAAAGGCAGCCTTGTTAGAATCCACTTCTTATTTCCCAGCTGAAAGTGATCTAATTCCATGTTTTAATCAAGCGTCCCTTCAGAAATACTCAGTTCAATATCACATTTTGTTCTCCTCGGAAATCTTCTCAATGTGACGCTGAATGCATTTCACTCATACAAATTTAAAAGCACAATCAGGCGTCAGCTGGAGCTGATTTGGCAATTTATGCTTTTGGATTAGATTTAACTCAACCTACTTAAGCCACAACAAGGATTGAATTCACTTTTATGGAATGCTTATTTTTTATTGTGACTTACCACAGTGAACCAGTTGAAGAATATTGGCACAGTTTCACACCAAAGAAATCATCTTTCCAGTTCAATAAAGTGCCCAAGGAGACCTGCCTGAGACCCTCATCTGGAGAGGGACCACCGGGCACTGCACTGTCGTCACCCTCCTGACAGGTTAGCTTGGGGATTTTCTGTGACTCAGTGGTTTGAGAGCTCATGCACCAAAACAAGGGTTGATAGTTCAAATCCCACTCTTGCAAATGTATACTGTTGCTGTGTCCTCCGGCAAGATACTTCACCTTCTTGGCAATGTATGAACGCGGTGTGTGAGTGAGCGATTGGCCATTGGTGGTGGTTGAAGAGTCGAGTTGAAGGTCGATGGCACAGATTGGCAGTCTTGCTTCTGTCAGTCTACTCCAGGGCAGCTGTGGCTCCAAGTAGCTCACTTAAAGAGCCGTTATTACGCAATTTTCTGATCTATGTTATAATGTTGCTTCCTCATCAAAAACATAGCTTTAACACGCTGCATATTCAGGCTGAGGTCTTCCTTCAAACAAAAAATTTGGTCTGAAAAATGGATCTTGTAGAAGACCAAATTAACATCATTGCGCAATAGACACATGAAGCCACCATTATGAGTTAAAAAGCTACACTATGTAATTTTTCAGATGGGGGGGTCAACCTAATTGTTTTATGGAAATGTAGCTTTGTTTACTATGTTCCATTTCTATCTTGAATCAATTTATTTACGCATGTTTTATTGCTAAAAAAAGAACATTAAGAACATGCATTCTTACTGTGAGCTCGCTCCCCTCTCTACAGATGTGACCTGTAACTTGGTAATGTCGCCAAAGAGATATATTTATAGTTTGACATATGAACAGAGTACCCACAAACAAATGTAGCACACGTCATTGGATGGTGATACAACATTTTTACTTCCATCTTGATATTAATAAATTCCACTATTATAACTTTTCTAATTTTAATTCCTATATCACCATTTGCAGCGATATTACGTTAAAGTGTCCATATTAGGCTGTTTTCTATTGTAATCTATGTACTAATGCTTCCTCATCAAAAACGTACCCAGAGTTGTGTTTTGTTTAATTTAGACATGTTTAATACAAACCCTACTGCCATATTTTGAATTATGGCCATGTTTATACTAATTTATAATGGAAAATATTCACATGAAAACCATACCAAATATCAAAACACAAAAAAAGAACATATAGACCGTTTTCGATGAATTAAATTGTATCAGTATCATTAACTACACACTCTCCAGCACCCTTTTGTTACCACAACAAGTAGAAATAGTGTTCCAAGGTTTTATTCTTTGTTTACACCATCTGGACTGATACATTATCATAAAAAAAAAACCCAAAAAACATTTACTGTTATATTCAGAATATATTTAGCACAGTTCATGCAAGTCAACTACTATTTTGTTAAACAGTTAAAGCACTTAAAACTTCACCAAAAATAAATGGAATTCTTAAACTGTTACTCGTCTAAGTGCCTATAAAACTGACAGTGCTCCTCCCCATCCATCTTGCTAATGCTGCTCACTGTCATGTGGAGGTGACTTCACAGCTGACTTTGTGCAGCGCTGACAGTTGGCGGTGTTTTGTTTTGTGGGAGTACAAGAAAAGCTTCTAAAGGGCCCATATTACACCATTTTCTGATCTACTGTATGTTCTAATGTTGTTTCCTCATCACAAACAGACCTGGAGTTGTGTTTTGTTTCATTCACACATGTTTAATGCACAAATGATCCATATTTAGGTGGAGTTCTTCTCTCAAACGGAAAACGCTCCACCTTGTAATGATATGTGGTAATACAGGAAGAGCTCCACTGTGTTATTAAACTCCATAAACCTTCACTAGAATCATTTGATTATTTCAGAATCGGAATTGCCTATATTTACTGACTAAAAGGTAAAAGGTAGCTGTTAATTTGAAAATTACCACGTTGGAGATGTAGACATACTAATAAACCAGGATTACTCAAACATATGTGAATGAACAAACAAAACACAACTCCAGGGCTGTTTTTGAGGAGGAAACAATATTTTAACATGGCTTAAAGCTCACAAGAGACAATTTTGCGTAATATAGGACCTGAGTTTGCCAGGTTTTGATGACTCTCCAATTTTTACTTAATTTGGTTTAAAAAATAAATTATAGTTTTACACCAGTCAAGAAGAAGAATTTGTGAAGAAAAGTAGAGAATTTACATCTAAGAAACACATTTTGTAATTCACTACAATAAAGGTGTTTTCTTATATTTTTATTTGTGAAATAGTAATCTCATCAGAGGAGTTTTGGACATTGTGGTTGCTGGGTAACACTTATTTAAACTAATCTTAGATGTGTGATTATTTTGGCTTCTGACATAAAAAAAAAAAAAAAAAAAAAAAAAAAAAAAAAAAAATACATATAAAAAAAGACGGTTTATTTAACGGTCCAAACTCAAATGGTCTTTGCCTCAAAACCTGTCGGACCACTCTTGTCCCAGTCTACAGCAGGTCAAAGAACTGAATAGGTGCAAACCTTAGACTGTATATAGCAATGAACATAGCAAACCTGCAAGCCACCGCGTTTCAAATAAGAAGTGAGCATAAATACACTTCCCCTACATAGACTTTGGCTCCAGTTCGCTTTCTATTGAAAAACCGTCATCCTTCTCTCCGTAGCCGCTGGTGTCAGGCCTTGACATGTTCCTATTAACCCGCTCTACATGATTCTGGTGTTTTTATTTTGCTTTTCTGTCCGTAATTAAAGATGTGAACGTTAATGACAGACATATCAGACGTCTTCTTTCCCCGAGGTCGCTCCTGCTAGCATTCGCAACAGGTTTCATTGACAGCATTGCTAAGTGCCCGTTCCCTGCTAAAATGATTCTCGTGGTAGGAATTCAACATATGGAACTCTGCTCCAAATTCAGCCCTATTTGGTTTGGATTATTTATTTATTTATTTCACAAAACATACACAAACATTGAGAATAGTTCATACAATTCTATGGAAGTCTTGTAAAAAGGGAACTCCCTAGAAACCTTATCTTATAAAAGCATTTTCTGTACTGTACTGAACTCCTTGATCAGAAAATAGTGCAATATGGGCCCTTTAAACTGTTACCCATGAATAAATCTTTCTACAAAACTGACAAGCTCTCCTCCCCATCCATCTTCCCAACGTTCCTTACTGTCCTGTGGAGGTGACTTCACAGTTGACTTTAGTGCTGGGCTGACAGTTGGCGGTGTATTGTGGGGTACAGGAGCAGGGCTTGGAGCTGTCCCGTACACATGCAGGCCTTTACAGCAGGAACTCCAGCTGGTGCGGACAGGAGAGGAATAATTTTCAGGACCCACCCATCCATCAAACCCTGGCCTCTTTTCCAGCAGAATCCATCACTGGAGATCTGGCCCATAGTCACTTTGTCAACCGCGGTCATTTTCAAAAGCCAGGGGAGAGATGGGAGGGTTTGAAAAGAAGGTTGTAAAGTATGTACTGTATTGCTAGTTTTCAGATGACATCGTAAGATTCTATAGCCCAGTATTATTTAAAGGTCCTGTATTATACAAAATTGATTCTTGTGAGATTTAAGACATCTTATAATGTTGTTATCTCCTCAAAAACAGACCTGGAGTTGTGTTTTGTTTCATTCATACATGTTTGAGTAACCCTTTATTATTAGTCTGTCTACATCTCCAAAGCTCAAAATGCTGTTCCACCTTGTGATATCATGTAGTGGTAGTTTTCAAGCTAACAGCTCCTTTTCTTTTACCTTTAGTTCAGTAGAGATCGGCAATTCCAAGGCTGAAATCATCCAAATAATTCTACTGAAGGTGTATGTAGTTTAAAAACACAGTTGACTTAAGTCCTCGATATTTGTGAATTTATCTTTTGGATATTTCATGACAAAGTACAAAGTAATTAATAGGGAAATCTGTCTCTTGTCCTCCATTTAAGAGAGGGACATCATCACATTTTAGAATGTGAAAACCATCAATCGCTTTTTATCATGTTATAATAATGTCCCCCCATCAAAACTGTGCCTGAACAGGTTTTAGAGGGTTAGCAGTATGATCCTTTCTAATTTTGCATAATTATTCAAAAGCAGGATACAAAACAATACACTACAACTTAGATGTGGACAAATTATTGCACATTTCGACGTCAAATCAACAATTTAATACATTTTAATCAAAGTCAAAGCAGGGCCTGTTAGTCTTTCAAACAGTGTTTTGTTTTGGTTCGTTTGGGCAATTCACCTTTGGCTTCTGCACAAACCTCAATGCTGCAACATGATTGGTCGCCCTCCACCTGTCGGGCCAAAATGTATTCATGTGAGTTTGTGAACTCACAAATATCATGCGAATCCATCTTGCTGTCCAAGGTTAAAATAGCCCTAAAGTAGGAAAATCAAGAGTAAACTTGTTTTGTAATGATACTCAATTTCACAATTTTGCAATTTTTTTAAACCCCTACTACACCTGCTCAAACCTAATGTGATGTTCAGTAGTTTCATTACACGCTGTAATGTGATAGTGCTCTCAAGGCGGAGTGACTTAGCGTGGTTAGTAAAATACTCCCTCATTAAACTTTGCTTGGTTTCATTTGAGAGTTCACCCAGACACAAGTCCACTTCTTTTCCAAACTGGGATCTTTCCAAGATTTCCAAAAATCTTGGAAAGCTCCCGGTTCTTAAGAGAGTCCCTTACATTTCGTCTGTGGAGACATTGATTCTGGACTGGTATGAACCTTCATCCATAGTGTGTTTAAAATCCATCACCTCTGACCCTCCTTTTGCTGCTTGTGGACACATCAGAGATTGCCAATCTTGTTCAAACAGTGATCCCCAGAGGGCCATAGCAGGACAACACTCGCTTTTACTATATCTTCCAATGTAATGCTAACATTTCAACCTGGCATGTTCTTCGGTCACCATTACTGCGCTGGAAAACCGTGGGGGCAAATTGAAAGCAAGACAAATGGATAGGGCCCATAGGAAGCAACATTTATCAACAGACAATCTTGTTCAAGTTCCCCAGGAGCAGTACAGGCTGAGATGTTTTACTATTGAAGCTTTAAAGCAAGGGTGGATGGTACTCTGCTGCATTTACTTGAGACATATTTTGAAGCTGCATTGTGTACTTTTCAGTTGGGGCTCCGTCACCTGGATATGTCATTGCTCTGCCTGGAATGTTCCACAGTATGACATTAAACAGCCCTATCTTACATTTATTCAAGTACAGGTGGTTTTATAGCTCAAAAATACCTAGAAAAACAGGCATTCTGACTGTGAGCAGGGTCGCCTCTCCACAGATCTGACCTGTAACTTGGTCTGGTTTGGTCTCTGTGAAGATAGAGTATTGAGTGCGTAGAAAAGAACACTTTTCCAAAGCCTGATAAGCTTGAATATTTAGTTTTGATTTGTTTATATTGTGATTTTAAAGTCTTTCGTATTCTGTAAAACACTTTGAATTACTTTGTGTACCAGTTGTGCTGTACAAATAAGCTTGGCTTGCCTTAATTGATCTTATGTAACATTCTACTTTTCTAAGACACTGAATTTTGGGTTTTCGTTATCTGTAAGACATTATCATCAAAATGTGAAGAAATAAAGGCTGGGAAGCTTCACCCTACTGTGTCACGAGTCAATATAATAGACTATATGCATTTGATTTTCTGAAATGAGTGACAAAAAATATATAACATTTTCATGCAATTGCAGTACTCTTGAGTTGTTGGATATTTTTCCCATTGTGAGTAACAGTGACAAAAGTTTTATGTTCACAACATTAAAAGGCCCGTATTAGGCTATTTTCTGATCTACATATGTTTTAATATAAGTTGCACATGTGCAACACACAAACCCTGCATATTTAGGCTATTTAGTTCTGTTCCATTTCAGATAATTTCAAGCCTGGAATTAGTCTCTACAGAATAAAAAGTAAAATGTAGCTGTTAGCTTGAAAATTACTGCTTCATGACATCACAAGGTGGAACAGAGCATTTTGAGCTTTGGCTTTGGCAGACAGACTAATAATAAAGGGGTACTCAAACATCTGTGACTGAAACAAAACACAAGTCCAGGTCTGTTTTTGATTCTAACATGGCTCAAAATCATAAGAGTCAATCTTGTATAATAATGGACCTTTAAATGATTTGAACATTTGTGTTTCTTGCACTGCACCACTCCTCAGGTACTGTGTGATTTTGTTTAGTTTTTCCCAATTTTTCTATTCTTTGAAAATACAGCATTTTGTGCATATTTTTTTCCTTCTAATTACATTAATTAAAAATGAATCAGATCTTATGTCTAGACAGTTTTCTGAAGGTTTTCACCTTAAAGTGCACAGACTAGTTTGCCAGAGCTGTTATTTGGAGGTACTGACTTTATTTATTTAAAGCATCTCATGTAAAGCTAAAGCAGACTCCAGGCTTTCTAACACAACTGGACACACACACACGCACACACACCCACACACACCCACACAGACACACACACACACACACCTACACACACACACACACACACACACACACACACACACATATACATCACCACACACAGGGACAAGCCTCATTCAACACACACTTGCACACAAACTCACGCACACACACACACACACACACACACGCAGGGACAGGCCTCATCCAACACACATACACGTGCACGCACACATACACATGCACACACACACACACACACACTTTGGGTCATTTTTATATGACTAAGTAGTGTAATATTAAGTAATATATTAACACACACAGACACATATACCACACACAGGGATAGGCCTCATTCAACACACACTTGCACACACAAACTCACATACACATGCAGACACACCACACAGACATACACACACACACACACGCACACGCACACACGCACACACACACACACACACACACACACACTTTTGCTAATTATTATATGTCTCGGTAGTGTAATATTAAATCATATTTACCTGCAAAATAGTGAGCTTTCTTTTACATCAGATGCCCATCCACATTCAACCACCCACATACCGTGATTAATTAGTGAATTGCAGTGGTGGATGAAGTACTCAATTTTGTTACTCAAGTAAAAGTACAAATACAGGGGCAAAAGATTACTCCAGTAAAAGTAAATGTATCACTTGAAAAAATCGACTTAAACCTGCATTCTGTATCTTTTGCTTTGTCTGGAATGTTCCCCAGTATGGCATTAAACCTTTCTATCTTCATGGAGACCAAACCAGACCAAGTTACAGCTCAGATCTGTGGAGAGGCGACCCCGCTCACAGTCAGAGTTCCTGTTTTTCTAAGTATTTTTGAGCTGTAAAGCCACCTGTAAATTAATAAATGTAAAGTAGAGCTGTTTAATGTCACACTGTGGAACATTCCAGACAGAGCAATGACATATCCATAGAAACAAGCAGGTGACGGACCCCCAGCAAAAGTTACATAATTCACCTTTAACAAAAATGTAGATGTTAACAGTATTTTTGGCTGCCTCCCATCTCCATTCGCTCCTCTACACCCTGGCAACAGCATCAGCATTTTTGTATTGTTTTGTTCCAATCTTCTGTAATTATTGCTGATTTAGCCTTCTTTCATTCTCGTATTGACCTCTCTCTTTATATGACAGCGTCAGAATCGGAAGCGTTTATTCCATTATCGGCTTCTCCCACCATCAAGACAATAGACTCCTCTCTTCCTCCTCCTCCTCCTTTTCCGTCGGCGATCGATGCGTGATTGTGTGAATTAAGTCCATTTGTTTTGGCACTGGCACTTTGTTCAGTCCCTCCTTCCCCTCCTGAAAGCTGGGGAGAAGAAATTGCGTTTTCCGTCGTAGCGCCTTATCTGGGGCGACACGCGAGGGGAGCGAAGCGGCGGAATAACTACCGAATGTCTGTTTTTAATTGGTTCTTTATAGGCTCCATGAACACACAGAGGCAGAGGCAGTCCTGAGTCAGCTTAAAGGTGCATTGTGTAACTTTTCTGGTGGAGGGTCCTTCAAATGCTTTTCTCCAAGGGGATGTTATTGCTTTACTTTTAATGTTCCACAGTATAACATTAAACCTTTCAATCTTCATGGTGACCAAACTAGACCAGGTTACAGCTCTAAATAGCCATAGAAACAAGCAGGTGATGGACCCCCAACCAAAAAGTTACACAGTGCACTTTAAGAATAACTTTTGGTGGTTGTTATGGAGTTATTGTAGACTCTATGGAGATACATAATAGTTTGGTTTTGCATAATTTGACAGGAATAGTTTGGTTTTGCATAATTTGACAGGGAATACAGCACCAGCCAAAAGTTCAGCCACACTTTACATTAGGGGTGCAAAAATATGGAAATATCTATATATATTGATACTATATTTGATGATAAAGTATTATTATTGTAGGTAGGTAGGTATTTTTGTGACCACACTCCAATTTTGTTGCTTATTTAGTGGAAGGAATCTTGTTTATGTAACATACTTCACATACTTGATTAAAATAGTAGTATTTCATATTTACTTTGCACAAGACGTGGTTGAACAAATACTAGTATATTACGCCAAACAGACCCGTGTGAGCTTTTAGCCCTGTTAAAATGGTGTTATCTCTTCAAAAACATACCTGGACATGTCTGAGTAATCCTTTATTATTAGTCTGTTTACATCCCCAAAGCTCAAATGCCCTGTTCCACCTTGTGATGTCATGAAGCGGTAGTTTTCAAGTTAATATCTACCTTTTGTTCAGTAGAGATTGGTAATTCCACGGCTGATATGATCCAAATGATTCTAATGAAGGTGTGTGGAGTTTAAAACACAGTGGCGTACTTCTTGTATTACCACATGACATCAAGGTGGAACAGAGTGTTTTCAGTTTGAGAGAAGAACTCAGCCTAAAATATGCAGGGTTAAAGGATCAGTATTACGCAATTTGCTGAACTATGTTTCCTCATCCAAAACGTATCTGGAGTTGTGTTAAGTTTTCATTCACCTATTTAGTTCTTGTGTCAAACAGAAAATGCCCTGTTCCACCTTGTGATGTCATGTGGTAATAAGTGCTCCACTGTGTTTTTTAACTCCATACCCCTTCACTAGAATCATTTAGATTATTTCAGCCCTGGGATTGCCAATCAGGATTTATATAAAGCCAGGTGTGAGTTTTTTGGCCCTTTTTGACCCGATTTTTCACTTGCGCGACTGTTTTTGGGATCGGGCCGACTTTTGGCTTAATCGTGTGTCATGCTTTGTGTAGTATACTTGGGGTAACGAGAACCGATTAATATCTCGCGACTAGCTTCCGATCTGCAATCGTAGGTCACAAGAATATCAAACCTGTTTGAAATCCAGTCTTCTCTTGTGAGGTTTCGCACTGTTGAAGTAGTTCCACGAGCTGATTTGCCAGCATCTGCCTGACACAGAAGTGGAACGGAAGGATATGAAGTTGGTGGAGGACCAAGGTGGGCCAGCGAGTGATTTGGAGACGAGCAATGGAGGCTCAGCTAATTGAGCTTTGGCAGGCTCACCTGAGCCTTTTCGATGTGGCCTCACAGGGCCTACCATGACCACAACAAAAGAGAGGCAGCGCATCTGTCTTTTGCTAGCATTGTGTCTCCGCACTTCCGTGGTTTTCTACTTTATATTTCCGGACCAAGAACTCCACATGCCGTGATATGGATTTAAAGTGTGCGCAGGTAGGTCGAATCAGAGCATCGGATTGTATAATGTGAGACCACGAGTGGTGAGCTGTGAACTTTTAAACCCTGCGATTTGGTTGTACAGTTTGAGCTGGGGCTGAGTGAAACGATCGAAAATATCGCACAGTGTACGCCCAGCTTTAAGGTAAAAGGTTAACTTGAAAACTACATCTTCAAGACATCACAAGTTGGAACAGAGCATTTTGAGTTTTGGAGTTGTAGACAGAATAATAAACCAGGATTACTCAAACATTTGTAAATGAAACAAAACACAACTCTGGGTATGTTTGTGATGAGGAAACAGTATTACAACATGGATCATAAAACGTAATATGGGCCCTTTAAGTGACCATCGTGACATTTGAAACCTTGCATATTTTCCATACACATTTATTCTTAAGGTTTAGCCCTGTGCTGTAGCTGCTCATTACAAACAGCCCAAATGAGCCTCCTCCCAGACGGGCTGAGGGAGCTGTGATCTGTGGGGACACAGAGTAATTGAGGTGATGTGGAGGTGGACCTGGTGCAGATGTCTCATTGTATTAGAGCCCCAGCACCTGCGGAGCCATGTGTGCCCAGACCCACACCGCTCTAGCTCTCTTTTGGTATCTCTCTATTCTCTCTCTCTAGTCTTTCTCTCCCTCTCTCCTCTTGCTTTTCTTCTCAGTCTCTGTTCTCATTGGGTTAGAGCCCCAACACCTGCGGATCCATGTGGCCCAGACCCACACTGTTCTATCTCTCTTTTGCTGTCTCTTTTCTCTCTCTTTATTCTCTCTGTTATTCTCTGTCTCTCTCATTGTTCTTTTCTTCTTTCTCTCTCTATATATACTCTTTACCTCTCTGCTCTTCTCTGCTTTTCTCTCTATCTCTATTCTCGCTCTCTGCTCTTCTCTTTCTGTTCTCTCTCTCTGCTCTTCTTTGTCTCTATTCTTTCGCTGCTTTTCTCTCTATATATATACATATACTCTCCCTCTGTCTCTCTCTTTCTCTCTGCTCTTCTCTCTATTCTCTACCTTACCAAACCCCACTTTTCGTCGGTTCACAAAACTCCTCTCCTTCTCTCTCATTCGCTCTGCTCTTCTCTCTTTGTACTTCTTTCCCTCTGCTCTCACTCTTCTCTTATCTCTCTCTTCTCTGCTCTTCACTATTCTCTTGTTCCGTTTCTCCCTCCTCTTCTCCCATCAAACTTTCTCTCTCTGTCTCTCTCTTTCTGTATTTTCTACTCTCCCTCCCTCTCTCTCTTTCACAGCACAAAAAGCCACAGACCAAACCCCACTTTCATCGGTTCTCTCTTGGCTCTTCTCTTTCTCTCTTAATTCATATTTATGCAATTTTGGGGCTCTGTTCTTCTCTCCCTATTCTCTTTCTCCTTCTTTCCTTCCCACTCTCTCAGCTCTTCATTCTTGTTCTGTTTCTCCCTCCTCTTCTCCCACCAAACTTTCTCTCTCTTTCTGTGTTTTTTACTCTCCCTCTTTCTCTTTCACAGCACAAAAAGCCACAGACCAAACCCCACTTTCTTCGGTTCAACGAGCTCCTCTACTTTAGTGTTTTTCACCTCAATTCATCTCAACGCAATTTCAGCCCATAACCAGTGATTTTGTGTTCTGCAGCAAAATCAATGGAGAGTTGATTACAGCCATTTAAATTGTACCAGCTCTTGTACAGCAGTCTCTTTGAACAGAAATAAACAGAGAACCCAATATTATTCTTCTGAAAAGACAAGTTGCAGAGACATGGCCCTTTCAGTGTTGCATTTGTGTACAAGTATTAGGAAAAGAAAACCGAAACCATTCTTGTGGTGCTAGTTGCTTAATTAAAGTCAAAATGTCCAAAAAAAGGTACAATAGTGTTGGTTAAAGTGGAAGTGGCTTGTGGTTAAAGCAAAAAAAAAAAAAAAAAAAAAAAAGTTAACTTTTAGCCTTTTAGTTATAACAAATTCCTGTTTTCATTAGTTTACTCAGAGTTGCTTTTTGATTGTTGTTGTCCTGCATCTGGAGGTTGAGTGCACAGGAAATTTTAGTTTTGACTCACCACCCACTTCCCTGTACTTAAAAAATCATTTAAATATAAAAAATTGTATAGCCACTTCTTATGTCAAAAATTGCATAAGAAGTCAGTGGTCCCATTTCTATTACTAAGCTGTTGTAGAATAATGAGCTTTACAACACTGTGAAATCTAATAAGTAGAACTTACTTGAAAAAATCTAGGAATCCGAATGCCTTGAAAAATTGGACTAAAGTGAACTGTGAATCTGAGCTTACAAGTAATTCCTCAGTGTACAGTAAATTCCTCTTTCATCTAACACACAGCAAGTTAAGTGTACTCATTCATTCGTGTTTTCATTCATAGCACTCATGTTTTGAAGCTTTGCTAACTAATCACTCAGTTCTTCAAATCTGAAATATGTAGTAACCTTTAAGAGTAACTTGGTAAAACCATAGAAACCGATTGCCTTGAATTGAGCAAGTAAATGTTACTTATATACACAAGTTAGAGTAAAAACAGGTTCTATTCTACGATAATGCCATTTAGATCTGCATCAGGTACACAAGAATTTGAATATGTATTAGTCTTTGAAAAATACGTAGCAAAACTTTTGTTCAGCTTAATTTCAAAACACATCGTAACGTGTAACAATAAAAAAATATATAGCTCAGTCATTCCATGTCAACTCAAGCAAGGTCCCTGCACTTAGGTCTCAAAAAATGCTGGAAGAAACAAAACAGGTGTACCTGTGTTACCCAGGAGATACTCTGAAAATTGTTGCTCTGATGCTCCTCACTGATGTTCACGCTGTGTACAAGGAGTGTGCATTTCAGTGTAGGTGTGTGTGTGTGAGCATGTATGTGATTGGCATTGGCGGTGAAGATTTATGGGACTATCTATACTTTCCAAGTTACAGCCAGTTTTACAGGGAAAAGGGGTGTCATTTTGTTAGGCCTCTATTTTTTTGGCAAAGTTCACAAGGCTTGTACAGGGAGAAAGATATCCACCATCCATCCAACCAGCAAAAAACATGCAATATTGAGCCTTTGAACAGCATAGTCGGGCTTGTAAACCTTGCCAAAAAATAGGGACGTGGCAAAATTGACACCCCTCTCCCCGTAAAACTGGCTGTAACTTGGAAACTATAGATCTTCACATAAAAGCAATTTACTAAATGTCTCCTGGATAACACATTTACACCTTGTTGTCAGACCTAAGTGCGCCGGCCCTGCTTTAAATGACAAGAAATGAGACAGCTAGCAACAGCACACCTTAATTTTTCACTTTTCTTTGAAGACTTTGCAAAAATGGGACTGAAAATAAAATATACAAACTGATAAATTAAAAATACACAGTCTTCTAGCTTGAAACTTTTAACTTTAAAATTAAAGCTGAAAAACAACTACACCCAAAAACATTTTAACTTAGCAGCAGGTTTTTAAAAGTTTGCAATTTTGGAGATAGTTTGTTCTGCCCCAACCCAAGCATCACCTGCTGAACAAAGTTTAACGTGTTTCTCATTGATTTTGGATAGTCTAGATGAAGTGCGTATGATAAACCAAACAAAACAAAAAATACCTCTGCCAATGTTTTCAAATCATCTGTTATCAGACTTTCTTCAATGATGATGGCTGTAGACACTGGCTCCAGATAGATAAGATTTGAACCAAATGGTGTGCCATCATCTTCGATGACTGTCAGCAGCCCAAAGGAGAGTTTGACCCACACTTCATCACCGTCAGCATCCTGTAAAACAAATAGCAACACAATGGTAATGGTTAAATACACGGTGGACCAATATGACCTAATATGGGACACATTTTAAATGCTTATATCATGGAATCTAAAAATGATTGAGTAACAAATGCATTCCTTGAAAAGGTAACATTTAGCAGTTTCTGATACATAGGCAAATTTTACTGTACACCACACTGGAAGCGAAAATGTAAGCGTAGGTTTAGAAAGGCATTTTTACAGCATCACAGTCAAGAACTGTAGACCTGAATAAAAAATTATGAAAAGGTTATTAAACATTGCCAAACTGTCATTTTCCATTAAAGTGAAATACAGGGAAACTGTGAATGGTCCAGGTCACCAGCTGCTGTTTTTAGGAAGAAAAAGATTTGATAGAGCATGGACCAAATAGTGAACTGGCAATAAATGGATACTGGCAAATGAGCTCACTTTTAGGTAACTTGCTCCCATTGCTCAGCTTCAGGTGCCAGTTTGCTATTCAGTCTATGTTGTGCCAAATCTTGTTCTTTTCCCTCCAGACAGCCAGCCTTTTGTGACTGTTACATGCAAGCACTGTTCCATTCTGTGTACTGCTATCTCCTCTGCCCTGTGTGAAGGTGCTGTGGGTGGGACCTGGCTGGAGCTCCCTGATTGGCCAGCTGGCAGCCAATCAGAGCCTGGAGAGGAACCTTTAAAAGAGCCGTGTGCTGCTGCCTCTTTCTTTCTCTCCTCTCATGCTACTAGCTTGTTATTTTGGTTGTGAGGTTGGTTTAGGTGAGTGGGTACCCTATACACTTTACATCACGTAGTTTATGTTCGTTTAGACACACTAGGTTTATCAGTTGTTGCCACCCTTGTTGTTTTATAGGATCTAAACCTCTTTTTTTTTTTTAGATCAGTTAGATTAGGCTTTTGATTTCTTTCCTTGGTTAGCCCAGGTTCAGTTAGGCCCTGTTTTGTTATACTTTGGCCCAATCTCAATTCTCTTTTTTACCCCTCCATCTTTGTCTTAACCCTAGCCCTCGCCCTAACACTCTGTCTTTAAACAGAGGGAGAAGGCAAAGGGTTTGTTTTAAACCCTTAGAAATGGGACACCCCTTTGCAGTCGCAACAATATGACGTCATCGCCTAGCGATGCTAAACGTGCCGGTCCCCAATACGAAAGCTCATTGTTTATGTAGTTTCCAGCCAGTCGCCATGCCATCTGAAGCTCAAATTGTTGCTGTCTGACTTTATTTTTCTGCCTTTCCTCGTCAAGGAAAGTGACCGCTTTGGCTGAGGATGTCGTGGTATGTATTGTGCTCAGTATTCATATTAATGTCCCTCCAGACTTTAGAGCCAAGTTCCACAATAACTATATATTGCCGAGATTATTACAAATACTGCTAAAGCCATTTTACTACATTATTTGTAAGCAAATTATGTGCTAATATTTTTTAGAATACATTGACTGGGTTGCATAAACAGAATAGATGTATGCTACGTGTTTTGGCGTCTATTGTGTTACAGTAGCGTGGGGGCAGAGGTGCATTATCTCCTGCAACAATACAACGGTGTACCCCAGTACCTGTGGGGGAGGGAGGTAGTGTTTAATGGAGGTGCTTTCTGTTTGTTGGCATAGGGTATCTGCATTGTCTGTTTAACCTCAACATCATTTCTAACATTATTTGTGTATGTGTGTTTGCAGAAAAGACAGCCAATCAGATATTGTCAGCTAAACAACGTCCCCATACTGAGACTCTGGTTTGATGTGGAGCTGGAACTGAAGCAAGATTTTCGGTTGACACGGAGGGCAATGAACAATCTGCAGAGACTTCTCCAAAGAGACCAGGACCATGGCTGGGGATACCAACTTGAAGTGCTAATCCACACCTACTGGTTGGCTCATGGACTGTCCTACCGTGTTGTAGCTAGTGTCTTCAATGTGCCGAAAGCTACAGTTCATAGGGTGGTGCACAGGGTGGCCAACTACATCTGCAAGAACTTAAAACGTGCCATCATCTTCCTTACACCAGATGAGCTTGAAGGAATAGGACAGGGATTTGCAAGGCTCTCAGGATCTCATGCTTTCAATTGTGTTGCTGGGGCAATTGATGGCTCACACATTAGGATCAAACCCCCTCACAGGCACCACATGGATTATTTAAATTACAATGGCTTCCAATCAATTAACATGATGGCAATATGTGACGCTAATGGACGTTTTCTGGACATATTTGTTGCTTACCCAGGCTCTGTACATGACACAAGAGTGATGAAGAACAGCACATTTTACAGAGCACAAAGATACCCACCCCCAGGATACATTATACTGGGTGATGGAGGCTATCCCTGTTTGGAAACCCCCATCAGTTTGATCACCCCATATAAAGAGCCTGTACATGAACATGCTGAAAGACTGTTTAACTTCCATCATTCAAAGGCACGAAGTATAATTGAAAGGGCTTTTGGAGTAATGAAGACAAGGTGGAGGTCTACACTTTTCAGAGCCCTGGAGGTGAAGCATACATTTGTGCCATTAGTTGTTTCCACTTGTGCCTTTTTACACAATGTGTGTCTAGCAAATGGGGACCAACTAGAGCCTGACAATGACATTTTAGATGAAGCGTTTGCTCCTCAGCCTGCACATGGACCACTATTGCAAAAACTTGAAACTTCTGGTAACGCAACAAGAAAATTATCAATGTGGAAGCCCACTGATAGTAAATTTTCAAGATTTGCATGTTATTTCACATTACATTATTAAAGTTTTGAAGTACTGTGCTCCTTTTGAGTTTGTTTTAAATAAACTTTGCAAAAAGTCTAATGTTTGCTCATCAAATTTTAATCAACTGTAACAAAATTAAAATGTGCAAAGAGGTAGAATAATTTTTTTTTAAAAAAGAGGTAGAGTTGTACAAAAAATAAAAAACTAGAAAACGGTGCAAATCTGAACTCTGTAAACACAAAAAACTGCACACACAAAAAAAACCCTACATTTTATCAACTAATTTTTCAAAAAGTCCCAAAAAACGCTCGGTTTTCTCCTCAGTCTCCTCGTGTCTTCTCTGCTCCTTTGAGGACGTCCACCACTACATTTTTGGACTTCCTTGTCCTCTTTCTGGGAGAGGGAGATTGAGGAGGAGGTGCAGCCACAGCTACAGCTGAGGACTGAGCAGCAGGTGAGGACTGGGTGGCAGATGAGGATGGGGATGCAGAGGACGGAGCTGCAGAGGTGGACGGCGTTGTAGAGGTGGACGGCGAGGCAGAGGAGGATGCCACTGGGTTTCTGGGCTCCACAATTTCTTTTAAAATTATACACATCACATCACTGAATGCCAAAATCTTTATTACAAGACACTATTGCATTTCAATAAAATTGCCATCAAGATTGATGTGGCAGTGTCCTCCTGAAAAAAGGCCACAACAACAGGTGGATCCACTGATGGTCTGGATCCCAGCACCTCGTGCATGTCCTCAAAATACTGCCAGTTAGCAGCTGTGGTCTCCCCCTCTTCTGTCCCTGACCCAGACTTGTTTCAGTGCCTGGTACACACAAAAAAGAAAAAAAAATGAATACATAGTCATAAACATATATAGTTGTTCTGGTACCTACAAATATTATAGAATGTAATATACCTTATATTTTATTTTCAAATTCTCCCACTTTTTTGAAGCTTGTTGGGCTGACACAACTCCAACAAGTCCAGCCTCCTACAAGAAATTTCTAAACAAAATACAAATGTGATTAATAACATGTCATTTTTAATATAAATAGGGAATAAATGAGTGAAAAACATACTCCCATTGTGATTTAGCTGCATATTTGGACTGCTGGAATTTTGCCTCGTTTTGTGCACGATAACTGATGAGCATGTGGGTCTGCTCTGGGGTCCCTACAAAACAACGCAAACTTACAAGGCGAAACGAAACAATAATATGTGTAGTTCTTTTGGGCCATGCATGTTTGCAATGGTTTACACATTCTACCGTAATGTGTATAGTTCTAAAAGCGCATGAGACGAGTTACGAGGCGAAATACAGCGATATATTTGACACATTCTAGTCTAACATATATGCGTATATAGTTCTTTTAGGCCATGCATGTTCGTAATACTTTACACATTCTACCGTAACAAGCGTATAGTTCTAACCGGGCATGTTACGATAAGCCGTATATGTCAGAAAGCG
This sequence comes from Taenioides sp. WSHXM2023, assembly GCA_029959045.1. Lineage (NCBI taxonomy): Eukaryota > Metazoa > Chordata > Actinopteri > Gobiiformes > Gobiidae > Taenioides > Taenioides sp. WSHXM2023. The sequence goes on from CM057089.1 coordinate 5,956,078, forward strand.
TAAATGCTGGCGCCATGAGTATACCTACAACTTTTCAAAAGTTACTACAGTTTTATACAACTTTTTTATGAGGTTCTTGAGTGCAAAATGCTTACATTTGTGCGAGTCCTTCAGCGCCATGTTGCTTTCTGCTGCATCTTGCGTTAAGCCACGCCTATCCCCTTTGCACAAAGGGTGCATCTGCAAAAGCTCTGCTAAGAGGGGTGAACAGCCCTTCTCCTTATCCCTCGCACTTACAGAAAAGAGTACTGGGATACCCCTCTGTCTCTCATGAACACGCACAACAGAGGGTTAGGGCTAAGACAGAGGGTGAAGTGGGAGAATTGAGATTGGGCCTTTGATTTCTTTTCTTTGGCACAACTGGCACGCACCTCCTCCTTCCAGTTTATGTACACGTTGGTGAATATTTTTGGCTTCTTAATAAACAAGCCAAACGTTTGACTCCCTGTCTCAATGATTGTTTTATTAGTTATGTCCTTTAGTTAATAAGGGACGCAACAGTGACACTTGACTGTCTTTCTGTAAAGAGAGCGGGCCTCCATTCCTTCAATGTTGCCACTAGTGTTTCGACCTCCACTATCTCTCGTCTCCTCACAGAAAAAGTCTGATCCATTTTTTATGTAATTATGGTTGCATTTCGAGTTCTTTTTGTCCTCAGCAAGCAAAATCTTCAGGGCCTCAAGGGCTTCTTCATTTTCTTTCTCTGGTAGTTTAGGTAAGAAATTGACTTCACATCTTCTAGGCCTTTTGAGGCCTCCTGACACTGGGCTGGCCCCTGGGCTCCCTTTGCCACTGATTATGGATACCTCCACACATCCTGCTTTGCGCAGTTTTGTCCAAAAGTTGCCCATTTTGAAGTACAGACTATTTTTCCAGCCTGAAAAACCATTTGTAGATCCTGCTTCAGTCAGCCAGGGATGTTTCACTGAACTGAACAAAGATGTGTGTAGAATCCCTCAGTCATCCAGGTAGAATCCATGGCAAAAGGAGAAATTTGTCAACTGGACAGAGTTTATTTGGTCGAATACGTTTCGCAGCTCATCCAAGCTGCTTCTTCAGTTCTGGTCAGATGCTGGTGGACACTGCTTTATATCTATCTGAAGGGAGGAACTAACTACAATGAAATTACTCTGAGACAACACATATTTTTTTTACAGTTTCTGTTAGTTAGGTGGGTCTATTCAATATGGAGTGGGAGTGGGGGAGTAGTTAGCATAACCATTCAGGGCCATGATGGGTGTTTTCACACCTCTGGACATGTCTTGGCTAGTCCCATTGTTTTCTCTGTTTGTTTTGATTTAGGTTTGAGGATAGAGTTATAGATGGGAGACAAATGATGTCTGAGACCTCCATTTCTGTTCAAGGAAGGATTCTCTTTCTTGACAAAAATAGCCTCTTTAACTCCCCTCTCAAACCAGTTCTTTTCTCTGGCCAGGATCTGGACCTCACTGTCCTCAAAGGAGTGGCCCGTGGCTTTTAGGTGGAGATGTACGGCAGATTGCGGCCCACTCTGGCTCTCCCGTCTGTGTTGATACATTCGTTTGAAAAGTGGCTGTTTTGTTTCTCCAATGTAGCGCTCACTGCAGTCTTCACTACACTGAATGGAGTAGACCACATTGCTTTGTTTGTGGCTCGGTGTTTTGTCCTTAGGATGGGCCAGTTTTTGTCTTAAAGTGTTTGTGGGTTTGAAATAGACTGAGATTTCCTCTGTAGTTTTTCGGAAATGCCAGCCAGGTAAGGAATAGTTACACCCTTTCTCCTGGGTTCTGGTTCTCTGTTGTCCTGTTTCTTGGCTCTCTTAATTTTATTGATAAATAGCTATGAAGCAGTGTCCGCCAGCATCTGACCAGAACTGAAGAAGCAGCTTGGATGAGCTGCGAAAAGTATTTGACCAAATAAACTTTGTCCAGTTGACAAATTGAATTTCTCCTTTTGCCATGAACTGAACAAAGGCGATCCTCGTCTGGATAGGTGTCGAATTTTTTAATTTCTTCTGCCAATACTTGTAGGATGTTGCGTTTCATGTCCCAAGGACACTTGAATGTTTTATTGTCTTTTAGATAAGCCAGATTGGCCTGTCTTAGCCTGAACTCAACATCAACAGTAAAAAACTCCGGCCAGCCCTGTGTTCTGGATGACAATGGTGTAATTATTGTGTCAGGAGAACTGATGGAGACATCTGATGTGCTGCATGTTAGCTCTGGAATCACTGGTGTTTAACAATGGAACCACTTTAACAGTAGCAGCAGCTGGCAGGTCATCCATATTGTCCAAGTTACATAAGGCATTACAAAGTCTGGGTCCTCATACATCATGTTGAAGTCATACTGCAGATGGCAGTGTCCTCGAACAATGACTTTAAGTCCCTCTACAGTTTAAGGCTTCACATCTAATTAAAGTTTTTGGATATCTTGATCGGTGACAATCACTCTGATGTTGAACCTTTCCATGGCCTTTGGGGGGGGAAATTAAATCATTTTAATGAACATTTCATATAAACTGTGTGGCTGAATTTACTGTCACCCTAACAAAAAGCAAACCTTATTACCTATGGCAAATTCAGAAACTTTTATAAATTAAAGCGGAAATCCGGTGTGAATGTATTCAAAGCCCTGTTGTTTGTGGTTCTGAACATAAGGTTTCAGAACCACATATGTGTTTCCTTTTACTTTGTACGCAGATAAGGGGAAAACATCATTCAACGCAGACAACTGAGTCAGTGAGGTCCCCTGCCCCACTACCGCACAGTTCATAGGCACGAAGATGCTCAATGTACCAAGATGTCAGAAGCTTGCAGACAAACAGAATTGATAACAATGTGTGTGATCTACCTGAACTCAAGGAGGCCTGCAAATTTGCCAACTGAAATGATCATATCTGCACTGTTGTCATGGCCCCTGTTGTGCTCTGTTTGTATTAATTATTGTTCTATTTTGAGGTGACCCCGATGCACTAGGGCCCAGCGCATCCAGTCACCTATAAAAAGGACGTGCTTCCTACACCCATTGCTGCTCCTCAGGCTTGACTCCACCTGGCCACGCCATCAGCCAATTGCCACAACACACTTTAGCACTATTTGCACATATTTATTGTAACTTATTAATAAATGCTTCAGCACTGCATTAAAATCTCCTCTTGGAAAAAGAGACAAACAAGAACCAAAGAAATGAATCTAATACAGGAATTGAAAGACTTAACCGAAAAACTTGATAGTGAGCAAAACCCTCCACCTGAGCTAGAAATGGTAATTAAACAAAAACAGAATGAATTATAATGTTTATACAATGAACGAACAGCAGGACTCATTACTAGATTGCGGGCTTCTTGGATGGAACGTGGGTACAGCACATTTTTTAAGATTACATCAAAGAAATTCAACCAAAAAAAATATAGTTAGTCTTTCTACTCCAAATGGCATTCTAACAAATCCACATGAAATTTTGATTGAGGAGGTGAAATATTTTAAGTCCTTATTCTCTCATGAAGGTGATCATGAACAACCATATAACACTAGTACATTTTTTCCTTGCCCCAAAGAATACGAACTAACACCAGAGCAAAGACAGAGTTGTGAGGGAAACATAACAGAAAAAGAAATGATGGAGGCCATCAAGTCTTTCCCCCCTGGAAAAGCCAGTGGGCTTGATGGAATCCCAGCTGAAGTATATTTGACTTTTTTTGATGAAATTAAAAAATATCTTTTAGCATCTTTTAATTACTCTTTTACAAATGGTAAACTTTCTGAATCACAAAAACTAGGAGTCATCTCACTGTTGCTGAAACTAAATTCTGATGGTCAATATAAAGACCCCACAGTTATGGAAAACTGGAGACCTTTAACATTACTTTGCTGTGACACCCGCATACTTGCGAAATGTATAGCCCAACGAATTAAAAATATTATTGGAACTTTAATTAAACATGAGCAAGTGGGATTTATAAAAGGAAGGTTTATTGGTGAAAACATTAGGCACGTTATAGACATAATTGAAGATTATAAAAAACAGGGGAAAGCCGGAATGTTATTTATATCAGATTTTGAAAAGGCTTTCGATAAAATTAACTGGAGTTTTATTAATAGTGCATTAATGTTTTTTTTTTAATTTTGGAAAGACTATCTTAAGGTGGGTTGAAATCTTTTATAATGAACTCACCAGCAAAATTTTGAATAATGGCTATTTATCAGAAAATTTTACATTGTCTAGAGGGGTTCGTCAGGGATGTCCTTTATCTCCCTATATATTTATTTTATGTATGGAAATATTGGCCATTAGAATTAGAAACAATACAAATATAAAAGGTCTATACCAAAATAATAAAGAGATAAAGTTGACAATGTATGCAGACGATGTTACTTTTTTTACAGCCTAAGGCAAAAAGATTGCATGAATTATTAAAGGAATTTGATTCATTTTCAAAGATATCAGGATTAAAATCAAATTTTGAAAAATGTATAATTATGAGAATAGGAAATATTTCAAACACAAATTTTAATATTAAATGTCCAACACCAGTGAGATGGACCAGTAACAATGTGAAAATTTTAGGAATACATATTACTGAAAACACAGAAGATACAGTGCGGGTTAATTATGAAAAAAAAATGAAAAAAGTTGAAAGTCTATTACAGCCATGGAGAGGTACTTATTTAACATTACATGGTAAAATAACATTAATTAACTCTCTAGCAATACCCCAATTTGTTTATCTGTTGATGTATCTCCCTTCTCCAGAAAAATAATTTTTTAAATATTTTGAGCAGAAAATTTTTAAATTTATTTGGAATAACAAACCAGACAAGATTAAAAGGCAATACATGTACAACTCACTTGGAAATGGGGGGTTGAATTTGAAAAATATTGAAATCATGAATGAATCCTTGAAGGCCTCCTGGATTTATAAAATATATCATAATCCTAAATGGATATCAAGTCAAATGTTGTTTGAAACCTACCCATTTTTCCAAAATAAATTATTCCCATTTTTTCAATTGAATCCTAAACATATTTATCATTTATTCATGAATGAACTGGAAAATATGTCATTATTTTTTAAGGATGCACTAAGAGCATGGTTAAATTTTCAATACCATCCTCCAGACGGCGTTCATGAGATTCAAAATCAACTCTTATGGATGAATTCTAATGTTCTTATTGAAGGAAAGCCGATTCTATGGAACACATGTGTAAAAAAATGGCATTGTATTTATTAATGACCTTATTGATACAACAGGTGATTTCCTGTCATTTTCACAGTTCTGTGCAATTTATGGACAATGTATTGACTCTTTTCATTATAACCAATTATTATCAGCTATTCCTACCAACTGGAAACGGATTATAAAAAGCAAATTATGTAAATTATTAGTATGTGTACCACAGTCAAAATGTTTAAGATGGTTATCTTCTGGCAAAATAAATAACAGTGTATACAATTTTAATTTGTATAGGTCTGGTACTGGCTTTTATCCTCACAGAGTCTGTACACACTGGGAAGATGAATTTAATACTCCAATTATATGGAAAAACTTTTTTAGAAATATATACAACACCACAATAGATTCTTATTCAAGAATCTTTTAATTAAAAATATTTTACAAAATTATAGTTACAAAAAGATACCTTAAACTATGCAGTATTAAAGAAGACTCGTTGTGTCGATTCTGTGAGGAAGAAGAGGAGGATATAATGCATGTATTTTACCATTGTCCGTATGTGTCACAGTTTTGGCTTTCAATTCAAAAATGGTTGAAGGAATTCAGAATTACTCTAGAGATTAACCCTATAAATATAATTGTTGGTGTGCTAAACAAATTTTCATCAAAACTAGTGAACACCATTATTTTAGTGGGGAAAATCTTGATTTTCAAAGCTGATAATAAGGTGGGCCTATGTTTGGAACACTTTAAAAATAAATTAAATTTACAATTCATAACTGAAAAAATTATAGCTACTAATAATAATAGGTTGCTCTTACACTCTAAAAAATGGAAACTACTAAAATGGGACTGAAAATGTGGTTCTGAATTCTGAAACATTATAACTTATTGTATATTTAGACGCATGTTTGTCCACGTCAAGAAGTTGTGGGGCTGTGGCTTTGAACCTTTGGTGTGTGACCTGTGGTTGGGATGGATGTGTCATGACTGGTGCTCCCCTCCCTCCTTTCTCCCGTGTGTGTGTTTGTGGGCGGAGTCTCCTGGGACCTGTATCACTCCTCACCTGCTGTGCTCCACTCCTGAGACTCATCATCCAATCAACTCCTGCAATAAAGACCCTGCTCACCAGTGAGACTCCGCCAGATTGTTTTCATCCTACACACGGTGAACTTCCAGGCTCTTCTCTACTGAGTTTTTTGCATCTCCACGTTGTCAGCTGAGTATTTTCCACTTACCTGCTTTTTGTCTGCTCTCCAGAGATCCCCGTCTACTCCAGCCCGATACTCACCCTCTGCATCCTGTTATCCACCCGGTCCAGCCTCGTTCCAGCCTGCTTCTCAGTTTTGTTAATAAATCACCTTTTCCTTTTCTACTGGTCAGTCCATTTATTGGGTCCCACCTCTGCTAAGCCGTAACAGGATGCTTCAGGTGCTTGTCTTGTCTTGTCCAGTTTGTTTTGTTCTGTTGTGTCTTGGCTATTTCTGTGTGTCTTGTCTGTTGTATGCGTCTTGTCCGTTTTTGTCTGTCCTGTCTGTGTCTTGTCTGCTTTGTTCTGTTTCAGTCTGTTTTGTTTGTTCCGTTTGTGAGTTTTTTTGTCTGTTTTGTCCTTTATGGAGTTCTTGTTTGTCCTATTTTTTTGTTTATATTTTGTTTGTGTATATATGTGTGCGTGTATATATGTGTGCGTGTATATATGTGTGCGTGTTTTTTTTTATTTTATATATTGTGTTTTTTTTTTTTATATATTGTGTTTTTTTTTTTATATATTGTGTTTTTTGTTATTGTGTTTTTTGTTAGTTATTGTGTTTTTTTTATGTTGATGCTCTGTATGTGTTGTGTGTTGACTATGGTTGACTAAGATTGTATCACAGAAAATTAATAAAAAAAAAATAAAAAATAAATAAATGCTTCAGCAGAGAGCTTAAACCTTTGCCGTAGTCGTGTCTGCCACCTTTCTCTGTTGCGGTCATAGAGCCGGGCTTTAACAACTATACTGAACACCATGAACACATGCAGACGATGCAACCAAAACAGGATTCTGCTGACCATTTCGCAGCTGTAGCAAACTGAACATTGTCAGGAAACCTTGATCATTGTCAGGACCTTATCCATTTGCACAGCAGTCTTGAAAAACACTGAGGAATCCATGAGGACTCCATACATCTATGAGGGGTCCAAAGATCTTCACCATCTGGGGGTAATTTTTGATGAAATGCTGTTTTGGATGAAGTTTGTAATTGGGAAATGTTTTCTGCAGTAACTATGTTCACAGATTTTGCAATCAAGAAAGTGGATCAACTCATTATTGAAGTGGGATGACATTACAGTCTACACTATGTCTTTAAGAAGCATCAGTGTCTCCCATGTTTCATCTCCATCAGAGATACTATGACCCGCCATCAATGGTAGAAGCCCTAGGAGAGACCATGCCCATTACCGCCAATCTTTCCCTTTGAAATGAACTTTATCTGAGAAAGTGTATGGAAACTTTCGAATGGCCTCATTTACAGAGTGTAAGGAAACATACTTCCTAGCAGAGAAATTTTGAAGACATAGGCCCAGTAAAATATCAGGTGGAAAACCATCCAACACATCAAAGTATGTCAACTTATCACTCAATGGACACCCCCTTTTGACACCGTAATGTTTCGCCATTGTATGGTCATGGAGTACTTTTAGCACATGTGTGTCATGACTCTCACTTGTCCTGGACTGGTGTAGACCTGATCTAACCTCCTTATCCTGTACATCATTTTGCTGACACAGATAAAAACGACAAAAGTGATATGCAGCAAAACTCTCCTGGAAACCTGCCAAAGAGTGAGCACCCAAGTTGTCGGCTGATGCACAAAAAATAGTACCTTTCACACTCTCTGCTAACTGCTCAACATAAACACCATGAGTCACAAGATCCTAAATAAGAGGACAAAGTACTTCCTGATAGCCACGTTTTTGGACTGTGCTATCCTTACACAATAGAGCAAGCTGAATAGTATGGAGTGCTGACCACTATTTGGAGTTAAGACTAGCAAGTATCCAACAATAAACCGTTTTTTTTTTTTCCACAATGCAATCTCGCGTGTTGTATGATTTTCCTCCCTCAGCGTTCTGGCGCATGATGACGCAGCTGCGCAGTCGTACATCGCGTCGTTCAGGCACGTAGTCAAAATGGCTGAAGCAGGGAAAACACCGCTCAGCGAGCCGTCCCAAATGAAATCTGAAGTGTGGAATCATTTCAAGTTTAAAACGACAAAGGACGAAGAGCTTGATAAAACCAAGGTAGTTTGTAAGATATGCCAAGCAGAGCTCAGTTATTGTAGGAATACTACAAACCTCAGAAACCACCTGGTACCACACTACGCTAACCTTAGCTTCCGACAACACACGGCCCCGACCAAAACAAAAGAAACTGAAGGACCTGCTAGCATTACCATCAGAGTCTCCACGGGCCATAAAGATAACAGAGGCCATCCTTTTTTTCCTCAACAAGAATCTCTTAGTGTGACAGTTTAAGTTTACTGTCTTCGTTTTGTTAATATTTTTTCATGTAAACAGTGCAATTTGCTGCAACGTTCATGAGCACTTTTTACATTTGCACTTTCATTTGCACTTTTTTTAATTACAGTAAGATAAGACAGTTTTGTTTACAGTTACATGTGGACTGTCAAATTTACAAAATAAAGATGTGTATTTTGCAATGTATTGTATGGAGATATTTTTATTATTTAAGAGCAGATTGAATTGATTCAGATTGAATCGAATCGTGATTAATCATTTTAAAACCCTAAGAATCGAAATCGAATCGATCTAGGAAATTGACTGTGATACCCAGCCCTAGTCCCTATGGTTTAACAAAGCTTGCAGCATCTTCAGTATGGGAATATATACAACAGAATTACCACTTTTATCACCATCATTACCACTATTCAACTGGCATAACAACTGGAAATTGTTGCGTTAAGTAAGACGCTCTCTTGCTAGCTGTTGATAGAGATCCATCACTGTGTTTCAACAGGACATTATTTTACAAAACAGTGTTTCACTGACTACATAATTGGATATCTTGGATTGCAGTTGGTAAGACTGGCTGTGAAAGTAAATCTGATTAAGACATTCCTGGACAGCATATTCGGGTACATTTAGGATAGTTGGCATTTTCAAAAAAATGTGGCGCAAGGTTACATTCATGCTGATATTCTAGATCTTTTTTTGTTATCTGCAGAGTCCACAACCTCACATAGAGTGTCATCTTATTTAGATGCCCATTCCCCCTCTTCTGAATGGTGATCCTCAGCTTGTGATGCAACTAATCTGACTTCAGGTTTGAATGGAGTAGCACACCCACTATGCATTCTACTTTTATGTGCATTAAATGTTGAATACACACTACTATGAAAGTCACAGCTTTCATATGGGCATGGAACTTTTTGCTTCAGCTTTAAATATCGCACATGTGTGAAAAACACTGGTTTATTAGTTTGACTAATATCTGCCTGAGTGTGCAGTTTGGATAAATGGACTTTCAGTGCATTAAACGGCTTAAACATGCATAAACAATCCATATGAAGACAAGGTGTTGGTTGTTGCCAAGTAAAGGCAGCTACACTTCGTGTCTGCTGTTTCCTGTCTACAGTAAAACAATTCGCTTTGAGACTCTTAAGTGTTCAAAAGATCAGAGCACTGCACTTCTAGTTTATGTGGCATGTCGGGGTGCACCTTACCTGAGAGGTGATTGGTGGGTGTCACCGAGCAGTGCCCATAAAGCCTTGCAGGTGTGGCGCGCGCGACCATATGACTCTGATTTGGTGCGGCGGTGGCAGCGTTTGGCGACCGGCTACTAGAGATGGGCAAAATGAGGTCGCATGAGAAGATGAGACCTCACAGCCAAGTGATTTAAAATGTGATTCAGTAATGAGATCTCACTTTGCTGCCACCTGCTGTTACTTTGCACACATTACAACCAAATTGTGCCGTGTTTTTAGTCTACATTATTTCAACTAACACATTGGTTATTTGTAAAGGCCTGTATAAAAAAAAAAAAAAAAAAATATGTCACACAAATATCTCTTTCACTGATTTTTATTTAGAAATACAATTTTTTTTCCAGGGTTTTAGGGCTGAGGCGGTTCCTTTTTTTTTTTTGAAAGAATGTCTCCAGCCTTGGAGAATACTCTCTCACATGGGACTAAGGATGCCGGGGAGCACAGGGAACGTTTGGCCAGTTTATAAAGGGTCGGGTACAACACTTTTGTTTTGGTCCAGTACATTAGTGGGTCTTCATGTCTTGGCATGTGAACCTCAGCTAGATACCGGTCTACTTCAATTGTGGCATCTGCCACAAAGCTGCTGGTTCTTCTGCTGTTGCTTATATTACAATCTAGCACATGCCAAATGTCATCTAAAAAACAGAAACAGTTAAGATCTATGTTGCAATATATATATATATATATATATATATATATATATATATATATATATATATATATATATATATATATATATATATATATATCATACAAATTATTGAACACACTCACTTGAATTTTAAGACAGATCTAGAGGAGTAGGTTGAGGCTGTGGCTCATGGGGATTTGCAGCATCTCTCAGAAGAAGCACACACTCATTTTTTAGCCTGTTTACAGCCTCCTGAGCTATTGACTATTGCTTACGTCTCAAGGCAATCAAGACCGTTCTTGTTTCTACTGACAGAATTATGCCACTAACTTCCTAACTCATCAGGATGCGCCGAACAATGGCAGCACTGATCGGAGCTCCGAGCCAACTCGCTCTTTTTATTTTATTTATAACTACTTTTTTTACTTTCTGCACTTGCACTGCACTTCCACGCTACGAGTATGACCGCGGCACACTTTTGGAGTTACGCTCGTCAGTCAGTGCGGACATTACGCCGACTTTTGAGGACTCGGTGGCAGATGCACTCGCGTGGATCCTTTGTTCTCTACGCCGGCGCCGCAAGAGGAAGACACGGAGGGGAAAGCGAGCCGGCGCGCTGTGCCGAACTCGCCGGAGATACAATAGACCCACTCTCCCCACTATCCTGCTCGCAAACGTTCAGTCTCTGAGGAATAAACTGGACGACCTGTGTGCACGGATCTCCTACGAGCGGGACACGAGGAACTGTTGTGTGTACGCCTTCACGGAAACGTGGTTGGAAGTTTCTACGCCTGACAGCGCAGTAACACCGGAAAACTTCACAATCTACCGGCAGGACAGAACAGAGGACTCAGGCAAGTCCTGTGGTGGGGGTGTGTGCTTTATGGTTAACTCTATGTGGGCAACAGATGCACGTATTCTGGAAACTTACTGCTCTCCAGCCCTAGAGTTGCTAACCATTAAAGTCAGACCCTTCTATCTGCCTCGAGAATTCAGCTCCGTCATCCTGACTGCAGTCTATATTCCACCCCAGGCTGCTAAAACTCAATCCCTGGAACAACTGTATGGGATCATAAACAGACTGGAAAACTCACATCCCGATGCTGCTTTCATTGTTTTGGGGGATTTCAATAGAGCAAACATGAAAACGGTTTTACCAAAATACTATCAGCACATCTCTCTCCCTACCAGGGGGCAGCAGACTCTGGATCACTGTTATACCCCATTCAAAGACAGTTACAAACCCCTCCTCCGCCCAGCCTTTGACAAAGCTGACCACAGTGTTATTCTGCTGTTGCCTGCTTACAAACAAAGGCTCAAACTGGAAAAAACGGTTCCCAGACAGATTTACAAATGGAACAATATAACTGATGAGGTGCTACAGGACTGCTTTGAGACAACTGACTGGCAGATGTTTGCAGACGCAGCGGAGGGTGATATCAATGCATACACAGACTCTGTCATAGGCTACATAGGGAAGTGCATTGAGGACACGGTGCCCAAAACCACCATCTGCACCTTTCCCAACCAGAAACCCTGGGCTGGACCAGAGGTGCGTGCTAAACTCAAGGCTCGCACCGCTGCCTTCAACTCAGGAGACCCTGAGGCCTACAAAGCAGCCAGGTACGACCTCAGAAGGACCATCAGGACCTCCAAGAGGAAATACAGGGAGAAAGTGGAGCCGCGACCCGAGACGTGTGTGGCATGGACTACGCTGCATCACTGACTACAAGGGGAGGAGTAGGCCTGTGGAACTGTCCAGCGCATCTTTTCCGGACGAGCTCAACACCTTCTACGCCCGGTTTGATGCGGATAACACCACACCTGTCATCAGACCTCATGTGGACAGTGAGGATGCTGTACTGTGTTTAGACACAGATGCAGTGAGACGGACATTCATGAAAGTAAACCCCCGCAAAGCACCAGGGCCCGATGGCATCCCTGGCCGGGTGCTGAGAGCTTGTGCGAACCAACTTGCCGGGGTGTTTACCAACATCTTCAACCTGTCCCTGAGCCAGTCCATCGTGCCCACCGTCTTCAAGACCTCCACTGTTGTTCCCATCCCAAAGACCCCCACAGCATCCTGTCCCAATGACTATCGGCCCATTGCACTTACATCTGTCATCATGAAGTGCTTTGAGCGAATTGTCAAGGGACATATCTGTGGCTCCCTCCCCGACACCCTGGACCCCCTGCAGTTTGCATATAGAGCAAAGAGGTCTACAGACGACGCCATTGCTCTAGCGGTTCACACCTCCCTCAACCACCTGCAGAGGAGAAACACCTACGTGAGAATGCTCTTTGTTGACTACAGCTCGGCATTCAACACCGTAATCCCCTCCAAACTGGTCACAAAGCTCACCGCCCTGGGCCTGGAGAAGTCCATCTGCTGCTGGATATGGGACTTCCTCACCAACAGACCACAGGCGGTGAGAATTGGCAGCCATCTCTCCTCCACACTCATCCTCAGCACTGGTACACCACAGGGCTGTGTTCTCAGCCCACTCCTGTACTCCCTGTTCACCTACGACTGTACCGCCAGGCACAGCTCCAACACCATCCTAAAGTTTGCTGACGACACCACCATCTTAGGCCTCATCACCAACAACGATGAGAGAGCCTACAGAGACGAGGTGAATTCACTGATCAGTTGGTGTCAGGAAAACAACCTCTCTCTGAACGTCAGCAAAACTAAGGAGATGATCATGGACTTCAGGAGACAGCGTGTGGACCAGCATCCCCCCATCCATATCAATAACGCCGTGGTGGAGCAGGTCAGCAGCTTCAAATTCCTCGGTGTACACATCACGGAGGACTTGTCCTGGACATTACATACAGACAATGTGGTAAAGAAAGCCCTTCTTCTTCTTCTGAGGAAGTTGAGGAAGTTTGGTATGAGCACCAGCATCCTCACTAACTTCTACAGGTGCACCATCGAGAGCCTGTTGACTGGATCTATTACAGTGTGGTATGGGAACTGCACTGCTCAGAGCCGAAAAGCACTACAGAGGGTGGTGCGAGCGGCAGAGGACATCACTGGCAGCAGTCTCCCCTCCATCCAGCACACTTATCACAGCAGGGCTCTGAGTAAGGCACGCAGCATCACTAAGGACCCTACTCATCCAGCAAAAGGACTTTTCCGTCTGCTACCCTCTGGCAGACGATACAGGAGCCTACCAGCGCGCACAAAAAGGCTCAAAGACAGTTATTATCCCCAAGCTGTCAGACTACTGAATTCTGGATAATGCTCCAATATACTGAACTCTAAATAATACTGCACTAAACCACTTTATATAATAACATGTTTGTCACTACCTCACTTTAATTACTATTTATTAGCTGCGCATACTATTTATTAGCTGTGCAATAACCTGTCCATAATCCAAGTGCAATATTTACAATGTACTTATGCTGTGTGAAATTGGTCTACTCATTTGTGTGCAAGTGTTTACTTACTTATTTGTGTGTGAAATTGTTACTTTTTATGTATTCCTTGATTTTGATGTGTGCAATTGTTTACTTATTTCCTGATTTTGGTTATTGTCTAGTGAGTCATATGGTTGCTCTGATCCTAAGCTTTTCATTGCATTGTTGACCCTGTGTTGAACTTGCATATGATAAATAAACAATCTTGAATCTTGAATCTTGAATCACTGATTCGCTAACTCGCTGACTCGCTAACTCCTACAAACGCCGACAACACCACAAGTGCCGCCGCAAATTCAAAGTGCTTATAAGCGCTGGAGGTGGGTGAACCATTCTGACGTCACCACCTCTGAATGAGATCTCATCACGTGACTGCCTTGTTCATGATGCACGCCTCATTTTGAGACCTTACTGGGAACGCCCATTTTTGTTCGGTGCAGACCTCAAGATCTCATTTCATTTCGCCCATCCCTACCGGCTACTTCTCCTTTGTTTGGAGCACATTTGAGTGCCTGGGCACAGCGGTTTAGCTCGCGCCGTGGGTTCAGGACGCCTCGCTTGGGGTAGGTCGCCCGTTGTCCTGCCTCTCATTCTTGGCTTTATGCCAACGCTGACTCCAAAAACTCTTTGACTCAGATCCTGAGCTGCAGCAGAAACACGCTGCCAATCAACTGGGCGTTTCCCCTCCTCCTGCTGGCCGTGAGCGCGTGCTTTTCACCGGGAGGCACGGTCTTCTGTGTGCGGTCCAGAGCACGGGCCGACGCCCCAGAAGGGAGCCGTTGTTTTTGTCCACTGACTGTCCATTTAAAAAGTTAAATGTCCCACTCCTTCAAACAACTGAGTGCACGCACCCGGAGCCAGCAGCGTTTGGAGCCCGCTGGCTTCTGCCAGAGCGCGCTGCAGCTGTGGGGCGTTCAGGTGCACTCTGTTAAATCAGTGCTCCTGTTTTACACAGGAATGGACATTTAAATTATTGTGGTCTCAGCAACAAGGACAATTTATGAGCTGTTTAATTTCTCTTATTTTACTTTAATAGGTTAATTTCATTAAGTTTGGTGAGTTACAATTTATTTATTTTTGCTGCTTTATTAAATTTGAGTTGCTTTTGCTTGCATTTATAATTTGTTGCTGCATGTTTTGCCTGGTTTATTTTGAATTCGCATGGCTTATTATTTTTGAGTTCTATTCATTTGCATGGCTTTGTGTTTTTGCATTGTTAATAATTTGCCTGTTTAATTTGGTTCAGTATTATTTACAGCTATTTCATTGCTTAAATTGCCTGCTTGCTGTGAGTTTAATGTTTTTAACATTTTCTATTCATTCCTATAGGCCTATAGTATTTTAAATGACTGTGACAAAATAAAATAATTTCGTACTTTTCTAAACTTTGACTCACGTCTCACTCATGTCCAACGACTTGTGCAGCCTTAAAGTGGAATCTGTGTATTGGTCCCGAGGCCATCTCCTCGGGTGGTGTTGTTGCAAACCTACTCTTTCATCCAAATTATTTCTATGTACACCCCTCACACCACATTTACATTCAAGTCAAAACTGTGTTATTATTTGTGAAATGAGGTGCAATACTTCAGATACATGATTTTTAATGCACAGATTGTTGGCAATAAAGTACACAGGAAGTAGAGTCACTATTGCTAACCTGCAGCTTCACCCCAATCCGTGCGCCGTATGGATGTAAACAGACACACATGAGAAATTACTCTCGTCTTTTTACTTTTAAAAAACGTTTCAAATTGGATTAATAGCGCTGTTTTGTGGACTGGGTGTCATTACTTGCAGAGGACACATTCTATTGATAATATGAATGAAAATACTGCATTTTAACTTTACAGCTTAACAAAAGGTGAGTAATAATTATTTTCACTATACTGAGTTTGTATCTTGCGACTGTGTGTCTGTAACTCCATTTCCCTGACTCTCTGTTTTAGTGTCTTTTACCGTATACGATATGAAAGAGCTGCTCAGAATTGGACTGACACCACATACACGAGGCGCGCAGCAGCTTCATAATCACACACAAAGACACAAAGGCGGGTCGTACCTCCCCGAAGTTGCGGAGAAGCAAATCACAGCCTAAATCAGGCAAATTCTCCTATAGTGTGTGGCGGCCTTAAGTCCACCATGTCTTAGGCGATAGTGCTTTAACAACTGACCTTACAATCCCATTTCATACTTGCACCACAATCTGCTGACATAGACTCTTGAATCATTACCCCACACTTCGAAATGAGCTTATCCTGAATTGAACAGTAGTTTCGAACTACATAAAGTAACATGTCAATAAAACCGGCTGTTAACGTTAGCTATGTATGTCTGCAACACATGTCTGGTATGGTGGTGGAAGGCAGCAATCCAGCATTAGCTATTGTTAAAACATGTCCAACCAAGTGCTGCCAATTGACTATCTGCTATCTGTATCCTAACAGCTACAATAAAGCCTATCAAAATGAAAACGCGTTATGTTTGTTTTTAATCTTCTGAATGCTTTCAAATACGAATTATAAAATAAAAAGACAAGCAAAATACACTTAGGTCTTCAATCTCCACAAGTCTCTGGTTTGTATGTTTCCTTTTCTTCTATTTTCTTGGTATGCTCATTGTCCCTGAAGAAATGCACTTGATGGCGCCCCGTCTTAGCAATAATATGTCACTGCTGAAGTTACTTGTGTCATTCAAGTTGACCTAAGTCTAACTGACACGTAATTCGTAGCTGTGATTAAAGCAAAGTAGATGAATGCAAGTTAAATCTACTGTTAGATTTTATAGGGAAGAAACAAAATATGTTTATTGCAAAGTACTAGGGGAAAAAAGCATAATATGATGATTGATTTATATTTAAATTATCTGAACATGAGACAATACTAGTTTGGAAAGTGTTAAAAATCAACAAGGAAATGCTTTAAGGAAGCAAGGAAACAAAAAAGGAATGACTGAAGAAGTAACTACTGACTACAATTTCAAGGACAGCATCAGCCCAATGTAATAAAGATAAACAAAAATTGCTTTGTCTTGTCAAATTTGAAAGGACCTTTAAAAACAATGGTGAGGTGATTGTAGGCATTTGTATTGTACCAGCTCTTGTGCAGCAGTCTCTTTGAACTAAAATACACATAGACCCAATATTCTTCTTCTGAAAGGAAAAGTTGCAGAGACATGGCTCTTTCAATACTTTTTTATTTATTTTATTGTGGCCACACCGGCTTATCAAAGTCTGATCCCGTCAGATTTCAGAAGCTCAGCACGGCCGGGCCTGGGTCGTACTTGGATGGACCAATGGGAAAATCAGGTGCCAGTGGAAAAAAACTCATTGTGACCTTAGGCAAGGCACTTCACCCACATTGCCTAGTATGAAAGTGGTGTGTGAGTGAGTGGTGGTGGTGGTCGGAGGGGCCAATGGCGCAGATTGGCAGCCTCGCTTCCAACAGTCTGCCCCACGGCAACTGTGACTACAACAGTAGCTTACCATCACTGAGTGTGGAGGGAATGAATAATGATCTGTGAAGTGTCTTTGAGTGTCCAGAAAAGTGCTATATAAAACTGATGTATTATTATTATTGTTATTATTATTATTATTATTATTATTATTATTATTATTATTATTGTAGTATTCGTGTATTGGGATGATGGCAGGCTGAATACATTCTTATGGTATTAGATGCTTAATTAAAGTCAGTGGGTGATACAAAATAGTTCTGATAAGGCAGAAAATATTGGCAGTTGAAGTGGTTAATATGATGATTTAAAATGTAGTGGTTTTCTGACCCTGTAACAATAATTTGGAAAGTTTGAAAAGTCAAAGAAAATGTATGTTGATAAGTAATTGTAATTAATCATCACCTGTGTGCCAGTAAATATAATCCATCAGGATGGCCTATAACAACATATAGTTAAATGGTGGCTAGCACTCACACTTCACAGCAAGAAGATTCCGAGTTTGATCCTCGGGTCACCCAGGCCTTTCTGTGTGGATTTCAACAAAAAACAAAATAACAACAAACAAAATGAGGGTTAAAAAGATACGTTTTATGGAGGGGTGGTTTTATTTGCAGTATTGTCATCCAAGAAATGACCATTCTTTGGTCCCATTTAGTTTTGGGACATTATCATTTATAAGTAATCACCAGAAGCTGGGATACATTTTAGCATGATCATGATTAATTATAATTAAATCAGAGTTTGACCTGCTCGTCCTTCATTTCTCATCTTTCATTTTTTCTGTTATTGTTCTCTGCACAGGAGTTTATTTCAGCTTGGGTCATTGCTTAGTTTTGTTCCAGTCTCCATTTGCATTCACAAATCATTCACAAAACAGGCTCCAAAGTTCTCAAACAGGGGTCCCACTGCGTATTCATAATTACCTAAATCAGACCATCCAAACAAACAAACTCAGTGAACACGGTGAACTAAACCTAGTGAGCCTCTGTCAAGCTCTAATGTCAATTTATTCACCATCAATAAACTCTAAGAATAAATCACTTGTTTGGTGAGTCACAAGTTGTGAATACTTGGTGTATAAGAAGGCTGATATTATCCAAAAATAGAATCTGTATCATTCATGCCTTTATTTACTTTCACAAACCTGACCACCCTTCCTGACATCTTTTACTCGAGGTTACAGACCAAAATCTCTGATTGAATCAACGCCAGCAGCACTACTTCAATCCGTCAAAATAAAACCTCCTGTCAAGTACGTCCTATGAACCGTGGACAAACCTTTATACCTACATCGTGCTAAAATCTCCCAACCTCGTCGTCCAGCCTTCCTCCCTTCGCCTGGAGCAAAGAGTTCACCACACAACTAATGAAAAAAACAACAACAAAAGCAATCACTTTTTCGATATTTTTCTTTCTGTTTTTCATTGGCACCATCTATAAACCTAGGAACATAAGTGTGATTTTGACATTTGTAGTTTACCTTTTAATGTCCCTTAAAACAAACAGATAATCAGGAAGTGTGTCGTTAGCATGCCTGTTGTTGTTAGCATTACAGTGACTGCAAAACTCCACTCTGGCCCATAGACTTTCTGTGTTTCATTGGTGCCATCTGTAAACCTAAAGGAGCATAAGTGTGATTTTGACTTTCGTAAATTACCTCTTTTTATCCCTTAAAACAGGGATAATCAGGAAGTGTGCCATTAGCATGCTAGCTGTTGTTAGTTTTACCATGAACTAACATAAAGTCCTTCCTCCCTTCACCTGGAGCAAAGAGTTCACCACAGCTAATGAAAAAAACAACAAAAGCAATGGCTTTCACTTTTTCGATTTTTTTTTCCTTTCTGTGTTTCATTGGCACCATCTATAAAACTAAAGGAGCGTAAGTGTGATTTTTACTTTCCTCTGGCTCCAAAATGATTCTCCCGGGAGTCGTAGATTACCTCTTAATGTCCCTTAAAACAAACAGCAACGGCGATGATGTCTGAGCACCAGAGCACAGGAACAGCGCGGGGTATTGGTGATTGGAGGAGATGGATCGAGCTCCACCATATATTTTTACCTGCAGCAAAGTGAACAAACAAGAAGAGAGCTGAGGCCGTGTGCTGCCTACTGAGAACTAATGTGGAAAATATTGGAAGCTGCTAAGAGTTCAAATGACTTCAGAGTTCTTGCAACTTCTAAATGCGTGGTTCAAAGGTCCTGTGTTATGCAAAATGAACTCTTGTGAGCTTTAAGGCATGTTTGAATGTTTTTATCGCATCAAAAACATACCTGAAGTTGTGTTTTGTTTCATTCATACGAGTAATCCTGCATTATTAGTCTGTCTATCTCTAAAGGTCAAAATGCTCTTTTCCACTTTGTGATGTCATGCAGTCGTAGTTTTTAAGTTTAAGTGTTTTCCATTTGAGAGAAGAACTCTACAACTCCAGGTCTGTTTGTGATGAGAAAAAACATTATAACATAGATCAGAACACAGAGTAACATGGGCCCTTTAATGGCAGGAATTCTATTTTTAATGTAAAAAGGTTTAGAGTTCAAATCCTTTTGTATGTATGTGGATGTTTGTGTGTATGTATGTGTGTGCAGTAGTAGTAGTTGAAGCCAGCGTTCTAAATGAAAGAACTTCACACATCAATTTCTGTGTTGAAAGTTGTGAAAAAATTCCTGAATAATTAGGATGCTAGGAACGTATAAGGTATGTGAGGAATAGCATTGAATCTCTGCAAACTCTTTAACATAAACCACTTGCGCTTTTCCCTTTTCGAAGACAGTAAAAATCAGCTACACCGCCTTTAATCTCAGAGTTAACCTTTCGAGACAGAAGTTATTTCACCTCCTCTTCATCTTCGGGAACAATGATTCTTAGTGGAGCCTCGTCAAACTGGACCTGAGAGGAGCTGAGGTGTGCCAATAAAAGCTGTTGTCCACCACCTGGTCAGGAGACGATGTTTGTGTAATTACTCAAGCGTTTCAAGCGTCTGCTGGAGAACTGGCTCTGCAGTTTAAATGGTGAGAGACTGTAAAGTTTGAGTTATGGAGCAGAGATTATGTTTGTGTTCTATGGAATGATGAGCGAATCTCAGAGGGAGGACTGAGAATGAAATAAGTGAACAGGGATAAAAACATGGTATATGATTATTCTCGTGGCTTTAAAGGTGCATTGTGTTACTTTTCTGGTGGAGGATTCATCAAACTAGATCAAGTTACAGGTCAGATCTGTGGGGAGGCAACTTCGCTCACAGTCAAAGTGTCTGTTTTTCTAGGTATTTTTGAGCTATAATACCACCTGTAATTGAATAAATGTAAAGAGCTGTTTAATGTCATACTGTGGAACATTCCAGGCAAAGCAATGACATATCTATAGAAACAAGCAGGTGACAGACCCTCAACCAAGACATTACACAGGTTAAAGGTCCTATACTGAGCAAAATTTAGATTTAAACCATGCTATAATGTGGCCAAAGTTTTTTGGGATATGTGAATCTCAAAAATAGATGGAGCCAGGCTAAAAACTTTTGCTTCATTTTTTTTTGTCATATTAAAAAATATACAGAGTGGATTTTGGATATCTTCTTTAGTATTTGAATAAACCTAATCTCACTGGAAAATTGCTTAAAAGTTCAAAATTTGCCTAATTTTTTGAGTTAAAACTTTAATAAATCAGACTCGAAATTAGATATCAAAAAGTTATTTTGTACATTTTGTCAAAATCTTGTTATATACAAAAGAGCATAAAGTTTGGTGTGTGTAGGCGCTACTTTAAGGGCTGAATCCTTCTGTTCCTTACGGGAGAAAATGCATTTTCAGAAAACAGCCTTTGACGTTCCATATAACTCTATGGAGGCAAGTTGATGCAGTTAACCATGAAAATATCTTTTGGTCCAGAGGTGACTGTTTTTTTTTTTTTTTCTTCACATAAAAGCTTGTATGCTTGTATGAAGAGACCAAAATGACCAAAAAAAAAAAAAAAAAAAAAAAAAACAAGACACAAAATTTAAGGTGCCTGTACGCTATTTTGATTGGTTGGCAGTTTCTTTCATGTGGTTCTCATGTAACAGCTCCCTTATAAATACATGGGTAATGTCCTTGTTCTCCTTTGTCTCTCAAACAGCTCCTTTTGCATTCTCTTGCATTGTGTTTAGGGCATCTACCTTATAAAAGTCAGATGCAGTACCTTTAAGTCTATATAGAATACTGTGTACCAGAATAGTCATGTAAGTTGTTCTGTAAGTTGCAGAAAACATACTGTAAATCCATAAGGCTGTCCGACCTTTGAGGGGATAGAGCAGGTACAGGTTCTTCTTGACATCTGCTGCAGCCATACACAAGTTTGTTTGCAAGTTTTACAAAGTTTTATGAGAATTAAACTAAACCATCTGGACAATAAAACAGAACTTTTGTATTATATTTAGTTTGGAGTAATTCAGTAGCACAGAGTAAAATGACCTATTATAAACTTTGAGTACCTGATTTTATTTGAGCAAAATGCGTCTTGCTTCAGTACAGATGTATTGCATAAGCAGCTGTTTAATCTTCTGAGAATCAGGAAGTGAGCAGTTTGCATGCTAGTTGTTTTAGTGCTAATTCTACTCTCATTCAAGATTTTGGTGTGGGCACTTCACAAGACAAAAAAAAAAAATCTATAAATAAATTCTACCAAAAAAAAAAGCATGATAAATACACAAATACAAATTATTATTAGTCTGTCTACATCTCCAAAGTTCAAAATGCTCTGTTCCACCTTGTGATGTCATGAAGCGGTAGTTTTCAAGTTAACCATTACCTTTTAGCTTTATTTCAGTGGAGATTGACAATTCCAGGATTGAAATGATCCAAATGTTTCCAGTGAAGTTTAAAAACACAGTTGAGCTGCATTACCAGAGATTTCTGTTTGAGAGAAGAACTCAGCCTAAATCTGCAGGGTTTGTGCATTAAACATATGTGAATGAAACACAACTCCAGGTCTGTTTGTGATGAGGAGACATCAATATAACATACAGTAGATCATAAAAATAGCGTATGTATTAAAAATAAAACCTTTTCAGCAAGATAACATTCTTTTACTTTTCAGTCAAGTTTTAAAAAATGTGGAGAAGTAAAAGTAAAAGGTATCCACTTTAAAATGTACTTAAGTAAAGTACAGATAAGTTCTTACTACTTTTACTCATGTTCCAACACTGAAGATAATCATAACTTTGGACCAATGCAAACTGTTAAAAAATGAACTAGATCTGTTTTTAACGTCTTTAAGATGGTAAAAATCCATTTACGGCGACTTCGACAGTAAATTCCACTAATATCACTATTTGAAAACAGGACACATTTGATACAGCCTCCGTGATATCTTTTTTTCCAATTTAACTTTACCCTTCTTTAAAATGCTACAAATGGTACCTTTAATAGTTATACTTCAACTCGTCTGACATACTAGCTCTTTCACTGACCCGGTTACCCCATAAAAACATCAGACCTCAACCTCAAGGCGGACCACAGACCCTTTTTTCAGTCTCCATCACCAAACTGACATCATTATTCCTCAGTAGGAGCGACTGGGGTCAAAATAATGCCGCGTTCATGTCATCTCGGAAAAGATAGCTAGAAAATCATCCAACTCTCCCAAAATCAGAGAGTTGGATGAACCACGAAAGTTGTGACAGTGAATTATGTGAGGGGATGTGCAGTTTCTCTGAGTACTTAAAGGAGCATTGTGTAACTTTTCTAGGATCCAGGAAATGACATCTCCATAGAAACAAGCAGGTGACAGACCTTCCACCAGAAAAGTTACATAATGCACCATTAACTAATTAGAATATACAACTGAATATTGGCTTAAACGTGTCTAATTGGTCAAGTAAAACCATCGGAGTTGTGTTCAAGCCCAAGTCATTAGTCAGATCTTCCGCTGTGTACTGTCTGCATTTAATTACAGAGCAATTTATTGTCCTATCATCAGGAAGTGTGTGGTAAGCATACTAGTTGTTGTTAGCATTACCGTCACAGCAAAACTCCGCTTTGATCTATGAAAACTGTGAAAAGTGCTTGTAAACACGTCATGGTAAATAATTATGATGCTAGGAATGCATAATGTAAGTGAGGATAAGGTTGGGTGATTGCAAGCTAGTTCCATTTGTTATTTGTTTTATTTATTTATTTTTAAGACAGTAAAAATCAGGTACAGAGCCTTTAACAGTACAATCCACTTATGTTACCATTTGTGAACCGGACAAATTGGACACAACCTCCATTTATTATGTTAAATCAACTTTTTGGAGCTTTCTGGCCTATTATAACGTTGTTTCTTCATCAATAGCATGCCTGAAGAGGTATTATGTGTGATTCATGCATGCTTAAGTAATCTAGCAATCTCTCCCAGGCCCTATTCAAACCTTCTTTGCTGTTAGCAGTACAAGCCTGAAATGTATTGGAGGAAACAACATTATAACATAGACGTTATAATGTTGCTTCCTCTAATACGTTTTTTTTTTAAATTATTATTATTTTGTTTTGTTTCCTCATCACAGACCTGGAGTTGTGTTTTGTTTCATTCACACAACGCACAAACCCTGCATATTTTAAGTCTCAAACTGAAAAACAAAAACAAAACTCTGTTCCACCTTGATGACATGTGGTAATACAGGAAGTGCTCCACTGTGTTTTTAAACTCTATACATCTGCGCTAGAATCTGTTGGATAATTTCAGCCCTGGGATTGTCAATCTCTTCCGAACAAAAGGTAAAAGGTAGCTGTGAACTTGAAAACTACAGCTTCATGACATCACAAGGTGGAACAGAGCATTTTGAACTTTGGAAATGTAGACAGACTAATAATAAAGGATTACTCAAACACGTGTGAATGAAGCAAAACACAACTCCAAGTATGTTTTTGAGGAGGTAACAACATTATAACACGGTTTACAGCTCACAAGAGTCCATTTTGTGTAATATAGTACTTTTAATAACTTGTTTTCAGCAAATATAGCACTTTTAAAACAATTTTAGCAATTAATACCCCATTGAAGTACAACACCCCCTCTTTAATACTTATATTGTCCGAATTACCCTATAAAAACATCAGCCTTCAACCTCATAGCGGACTACGGACCTTTTAATTCAATCTCCATCACGGCCCTGACATCATTATTCCTCAATGGGAGCGTTGCACTGTATCTTTGGACGATTGGAGATTAGCGTTGACAGGCGTATTTGTCTTGAGCTCCTCCGATACGTATCCAGAAGGCGTGCGCTACGATTGTTTTGTTCCATCGTATTTGGCCCGGGGCGAGGCTGCAGAAATCTATCTCATAAATGCAGGTTTAATCCC
Organism: Taenioides sp. WSHXM2023; assembly: GCA_029959045.1. Taxonomy (NCBI): domain Eukaryota; kingdom Metazoa; phylum Chordata; class Actinopteri; order Gobiiformes; family Gobiidae; genus Taenioides; species Taenioides sp. WSHXM2023. The sequence continues at coordinate 5,980,829 of CM057089.1, forward strand.
AGAACTGAGATGCGCTCTGGTGCCGTTCGGAGAATTGGAATCTCGTGTTGACGTTGTGAATTATTACTCACTCCGGAACAATGCAAGTTTAGTCAGATAGGCAAACATGTTCAGGTGTTATAAAGAGGGGGTTATGCAAAAGCGATGTTTCGGAGGCTTCTATTTCACGTTATAATGTTGTTCCCTCATCAAAAACATGCGAAAATGAGTTTTAACTGTCATTCATGCATGTTTGAGTAATGTAGTGATCTCTCCCAGCCCCAATTCAAATCCTTCTTATAGGTAGTTGAAAGCTTCTGGTCCAATCTTTAGCCCATACAGTCCCTGACAAAAGTCTTGTCGCTTATCCATTTTGTAGAAACAAAAGCTTATAACCTGACTTTAAATTAATCGATTGGTTTTAGAAATGTCTCATATGAAAGCTAAAACCCTCCCAAATTATGCTCAATATACTAAAATAAATTTGCTTCACTGAAGAAAGATTGATCATTTAATGAACACAGAAAGGTCAGATTTTGGCAAGACAAAAGTCTTGTCGCCTTGTCATATGATGCACCCAATCCTAGATTACAGCCTCACCTGTGATCAGTTACTGATCAGTCAATTAGTGGGTGTGTATAAAAAGAACCCCAGCACACCAGACCTTCACATCAACTGCAACTTGACCTCTGACAACATGCCTAAGGTCCACCCTGAGACCAAAGCGTTAATTATCAAGAGGCTGAAGACCAGATCCACTGCTGAGGTGGCTGACACCTTCAATGTGTCTCAGCGTCAAGTACAAAGAATAAGAAAAAGATCTGAAAAGACTGGAGATGTTTTTGACAAGCCCAGGTCCGGCAGACCCCGCAAGACAACTGCTCGGGAGGACCGTTTGTTGATTCGAAAATCCAAGGCCAGCCCCTTTTCCACTGCAGCAGAGCTCCACCAGGCCTGGTCACCTTAAGTCCCTGTGTCAACCAGAACAGTTTGTAGAATTCTGTCTCGAAATGGCCTCCATGGTCGAATCAGTGCACAGAAACCAGCACTAAACAAAAGGCAATTAAAAAACCGTGTGGCATTTGCCAAGGCCCACAGCCTGCTAAAAGGATGGACACTGGAAAAGTGGCAGAAGGTGGATTTCTCAGATGAATCCTCGGTTGAATTACATCACAGCCGCCGCAAATATTGCAGGAGACCTACTGGAGCCCGCATGGATCCAAGATTCACCCAGAAAACAGTTAAGTTTGGTGGCGGAAAAATCATGGTCTGGGGTTACATCCAGTATGGGGGTGTGCGAGACATTTGCAGGGTGGAAGGCAATATCAATAGCCTAAAATATCAAGAAGTATTAGCTACCTCTTACATTCCCAACCATAAAAGGGGTCAAATTTTGCAGCAGGATGGTGCTCCATCGCATACTTCTATCTCTACATCAAAGTTCCTCAAGGCGAAGAAGATCAAGGTGCTCCAGGACTGGCCAGCGCAGTCACCAGACATGAACATCATTGAGCATGTCTGGGGTAGAATGAAAGAGGAAGCATGGAAGGCAAAACCAAAGAATCTTGATGAACTCTGGGAGGCATGTAAGACTGCTTTCTTTGCTATTCCTGATGACTTCATCAACAAATTGTATGGATCATTGTTGAACCGCATGGATGCAGTCCTTCAAGCTCATGGAAGTCATACAAGATATTAAATATGGATCTCACAGCACCACTACTTAATTCACTGACGTTATGCAACATATTTTTGTATTTGAAGTAAATTATTTGTTCAATTTTCTGTAGGCGACAAGACTTTTGTCTTGCCAAAATCTGACCTTTCTGTGTTCATTAAATGATCAATCTTTCTTCAGTGAAGCAAATTTATTTTAGTATATTGAGCATAATTTGGGAGGGTTTTAGCTTTCATATGAGACATTTCTAAAACCAATCGATTAATTTAAAGTCAGGTTATAAGCTTTTGTTTCTACAAAATGGATAAGCGACAAGACTTTTGTCAGGGACTGTAAGCCTACGTCACCTATGCTCCTACATTACAATTCTCCATAAATATACAAAAACATGATACAAAACTGTACACAACAACTTCACAAACCTGATGTGATGTGCAGTAGTTTCATTAGTGGGACTGTGACAAAGTGGGCCTTTGTCCCTGTATATTCACCTTAATTTCATTTCATATTTGTTAATTTCTCCATAATCAACTAAACTACTAAATATAACTATCCCGGGTTTGTTTAATTTAGTTTTTGTTTAGTTCCTTTAACAAAGCAAAACACACTCAATTTAAATATATTTTATTTGGTTAAATCTAGTCAATTTAGTTAAACATTTCAGACACTTACCTGTTACTCCACCGGATCTGGAGACAAAAGAGGACGTGCCCTGAGACGGACATATTTAAAGCCTCTGGGGGGAGGTTTTGGGACAGACCATGTGGAGGAGTGAATTGGTTTCAGTTCCTTTTGTTTGTTTGGTTTTGTATATTTTATTTGGATGTTTCAGTGTTTATAGATTAAGTTAAACACTTTAATTTAAAGGGGACTTAGGCTCTTGTAGTAAATCGAGGGGTAACTTATGAAGCTGCCTTATATCCAACCTGATAAGGGATCGTGGACTTACCTGGAGGGAGGAGCTTCCTGTGGGGGAACTATAAAACAGGTCAGCTCAGCCTCTCAGGGTCACATCAGTGTAGCCGGGTACTTTTTTTTTTTTTTTTATTAATTTCTGTTGTGTATGCCTAATTTTGAGCAGTTAGTTTTTGTAAATATGTAATATTTTTTTGTTTGCCACGATACCACGGTGAAATTTCGAATAAACTTTTGGGACATATGGAATATTTTCAGAGTCTGCCTCCTGCTTAAGACCACATTGGCCAGCTTCCCCACAGAGATGCACACTGATTGAGTTGCGATAGCGCTCTGAAGGGGGAGTGGGGGCAAAGGAAGGGGAGACAGACAAAAGCGAAACATATAAAACATGTTAATACTAGCCCTGTAACCTGTAACTATAAAAAAAAAAGTCTTGCCACAGTACAGAGGCATTGTATAAGCAGCTCTTGTGTTTTTTTTTTTTAATTTCTTGATAACCAGAAGTATGCATTAGTATGTTAGCTGTTAACTTTACCATCATGCCAAAGCTTCAATCTCATCTCTGAAAGTGCTTATAAACTTATCGCGGTGAATAACTAGGATTGCCTGACCAGCCAGTCCCTTCTACATTCAGTTCGAATCCAGAAGGGACTAGATTCGGACCGTAGAGCGTGAAAAACCTCTGTCCGGACTTGAGATCATCCAACCACAGCCGCTAATTTGTATCACATGTCTCTGAAATGCGGAAGACGTCTCCTCTTGAAAATTCTCATAACATTCAGAACAAAATATAGAACTTCTTTTACCTAAGATAAAGAACTGTTTGGTGCTTCCATTGTTCCGCACTGTAGATTTTTCTCCATGTTTGTTTTTGACAGGAAGGGAGCATGCGTCTCTCTCTGATTGGTTAATCCACCTGTCAATCACGCCCTCTGAAATCAGGGACAGGACACAGCTCTAGATCCATTCGTCTTTGTACAGTTTTTTCAAAGCGTGTGGTTCTGGCTGGACAGGTAATAACCAGGATGCTCGAAATGCGTAAGGTAATTTGGACCACTACAAACTACTGAAAATGACACTAAAAATCACACACAGCAGCTTTTAAACCTCTGTCACTCCATAGAAACAAAAGCCCGGTCATTTCCCAGCATTCACACCTCCTGTCTGTTTACTGTCAGTGTACAAACAGCAGTCACAACACCGCGACACCGCACGGACGATCTGTGAAATAAAAGCCGACGCGTCCTAATTATTCGTTAAACGCTCCGCCGTATACAGACAACTGTGTAGTGACTCATATAATTGGCCACAGAGATGCCATTGTAATTAGTTGTCACTTGACGTCTTTATTGTCAGCTGAGGGTTTAGTGTATGGACGTGCGGCACAGGAACAGCTGGCAGTCAGGGCATTTCAGATCTGTAAAAACCATTAAAAGGGTGATTGTAATTGTGTTAATGTGTTATGCATTGCTCTGGTCAATGGTGGAACACTAAAATCAGTTTATGAGTTGCTTTATTTCTTATCATAATGATTCAGTTTTTCCTGTTGTAGCTGGTCCTGTTTTTTTACGTTTTTTCTTTTTTTTAGATAGTAAAAGTTAAGTGTTAAAGAGCCCATTTTATGCATTTTTTAAAAAAAAAATCTGTTCTAATGTTGTTTCCTCATCACAAACACACCTGGAGTTGTGTTTTGTTTCATTCATACACACTTAACACACAAACCCTGCAGAGTTCTTCTCTCAAAAGGAAAACACACAGTTCCAGTTTGTGATGTCATGTTGGAATACATGAAGTGCTCCACTGTGTTTTTAAACATCTTCACTAGAATTATTTGGGTGATTTCAGCCCCGGGATTGCCAGTCTTTACTGAACTAAATGTAAAATGTAGCTGTTAACTTGAAAACTACCGCTACATGATGTCACAAGGTGGAACAGAGCATTTTGAGCTTTGGAGATGTAAACAGATAAATAAATCAGGTTTACTCAAATATGTGTGAATGAAACAAAACTCCGGGTATGTTTTTTGACGAGGTAACATTATTACATGGTTAAAAGCTCACAAGAAGCCACCTTGTGTAATATAGGGCCTTTTTTTTTTTTCAATATAGCCTATACTGACCTCCACCAGGATGCACCTCCACCAACATGCCCCTGCTTTTTCATTATTTTACTCTTTATCAGTAATTTTATGACCCTTTTTTTAATCAGTTGTTGTCTTAGTGTCTTAAATGTTATTAAAGGTGATAAAGCTTAGTGATTAGTACTTCCAAGATTGATAGCCTGAATAAATTTCCAAAAGTTTCCTAATGTGAAATTAATATTGTGTGTCTCTGCTCTACGCTGCTTGCATAGGAAATGAGCTGTTTACAACTGTGTCTGGGTAAGATTAGGCACAGGTCTGTGATGGTTAAAGCTGCACATGGAACTTCTCAGTAGGGGTTCTGTCATTGTTTTGCTTGGAATGTTCCACAGTATGACATTAAACAGATCTGTCTTATATTTATTCAATTACAGGTGGTTTTATAGCATAAAAATACCTACAAAAACAGGGATTCTGACTGTGAGGAGGATTGCTTTTCCACAGATCAGACCTCTAACTTGGTCTGGTTTGGTCTTCATGAAGATAGAAAGTTTTAATACCACAAAACATAAAAGACAAAGCAATAACATCTCCATGGAGAAAAGGATTTGACAGGCCCTCCACCAGAAAAGTTACACAATGCAACTTTAGAATTAGGAAAAGGATTTAGGCTTGTCTTTAGTGTTAAACAATGTCAAGTTTTGGTTTGAAAAATAAAATAAATAAATAAAAAATCAGGAAATGGCAGACTTTAGTGGTATTTTGGCATGGCATGTTTGTTGGACCTGCAGATGGAGGTAAGTCACGTGAAGGTCCTCCTGGCGGTCTGTGGGTTGGTTCCTCTGGGTGGAGGTCTGCAGCCAGATCCAGATGTTAGGAAATCAGTTCTATTCACCTTCTATTCAGAATATCATGACGTAAACCACTGTACCTTATGTTTAGCGTCTTAAAAACAGAAGCAGTTCATTTTAAAAGGTTTGCAGTGGTCCAAAGTTATTCCTCACTTACCTTATGCATTCAGAGCATCCTAACAATTCACCACAATGAGTTTTTAAGTGCTTCTCGTAACTCTTAGAGACCAGTGCGGAGTTTGCCGTGACAGTAAAGCTAACAACAAGTAGCAGGTTACGAAAGCTGCTTATACAATATAGCTTACTCACTGGGGCAAGAGAAAATGTGCTCAAATACATGGAAAACTCAGGTAAAAGTTGTTTAAAATCAATCTTTCCAGTTTTCACTTTACCTCCCTGGGTCGTCTTGGTCACAGAATTTTAATACTGGATTTTTCTATCATATTTGCTCAGACTGTAGAAGAAACTGGCATTTTAGGGGCAGCAGTGACTGTGGCTGTTTTGTTTGGAATTTCCCACAGTGTCGCATTAAACCAACTCATCTCCATGGAGACAAACGGAGGACGCCAACTGGCCAAGTTACAGCTCACTTCTATACGGACAGGAGACCCCACTGTAAGCGTGGATGTTTCCCAAGATATTTTTGATCAATAAAATCACAGATAATTGTAAAAACGCAAAGTAAATATTTAATGCCATAGTGTGGGGCATTTCAGGCAAAACATTAAAGGTCCTGTACCTGATTGTTTTCTTATGTATTTGAACTGGGAATGGGTCTTGCCTCAGTACAGATTTATTGCATAAGCAGCTCTCTAATTAGAAAGTGTTTTACTATCCATTAATAAGGAAGTGAGTGTTAGCATGCTAGTTGCTGTTTTACTTGCATTATTAGTTTATCTACAACTTTGCCGTGTAGTGTAGTGATGTACTTTTCAAGTCACCTTTTACCTTTAGTTCAGTAGAGATTGGCAGTTCCAGAACTGAAATCATCCAAATGATTCTAGTGAAGGTGTGTGGAGTTTAGAAACACAGAGGAGCACTTCCTGTTTCATCACATGACATCACAAGACGGAACAGAGTATTTTCAGTTTTGAGAGAAGAACTCAGCCTAAACATGCAGGGTTTATGAGTTAAACGCGTGAATGAATGAAACAAAACACAGCTCCAGGTATGTTTGTAATGAGGAAACAACATTATAACATGGATGAGAAAACAGTTTAATATGGGACCTGTATCGTCCTTCACCATCACAGTATATTTGAGGGGATTTTCCTCAAAACAAACAAAAGAAAACCACATTTGTTCTTAAACAGCTCTTAAGCCTTGATGCACTGGCTGGGGCTGGAAGACTGGAGATAGGAGAGGGAGCTGAAAGTACTTGTGCCGATAATGGATGAGTTCAGCAGCAGATCGCACAATGGCGCGCCCAGTAAAAGCTCCTATATTTAGAGAGAAAGAATGGCTTTGAATGGAGCGGCTAGAGTGCAGGTTTTACAATAGCCGCTAGCACTAACCCAGTCAAACACCACTTGAACTCAGGTGAGACGCTATCAGGCTAAGCTAAAGTCCTCAGACACCGAGGCGACTAGGGGTGGGAGACGTGAGGCTAACAGTGAAGCAACAATAGTGCCTCACCTACAGGAGAGATGGACAAAGTACGATTCTGCAGTTTCCTTTATTTACTCAAAGTCAACACAGTGCTACATAACTTAAAATAACTTGAATTTTCTATTTACTTAAAGAACACATGTTAAGTTTGTGTCTGCTGTATCGTTATAATCTATGACAGTAGTAAGTACAGAGCAGTGGCCGTATGCCAATGGCGGTGAAGATGGGGGTTGAAAATAAGTGATTAATTAAAGATTACTCAGACATGCACACATCACTCCAGATACAAGTCTGAGAGCGTAAATAAGCAGGGTAAACATTTATAACATAGTGAAACACTCCACTTTGCATAATAGGCCTGTTTTAATGATTCTGGATATGTGTCACAGACTTGAGTATTCCTGTTTCTTTTTCTTAGCTAACTTGTGTGCCAGTGTGGTAAGAAAGTGCACTTGCAATGTCCACTTCATCAGAGCAATTTGATCTCTTTTAGGGAGACTGATCCTCTGAATTTGCCCTCACCTGGTGAGCGAGTCCCTCACCTGAACACTAAAGGCTCTGGAACCAGACCAGTGCAGTGCGCAGTATCTTTCTGTACTGCACTTTTCTGGACTGAGATGTTTGATTTTTTTTCCTGGGATCTGCTGTAACCACTCCTCCAGTTTGGGGGTTACAGCCCCAAGTGCTCCGATCACCACGAGCACCACTGATGCCTTCACCATCCAGGCCTTCTCAAGCTCTTCCTTGAGCCCCTGTTATTTCTTTAGTTTCTCGTGTTCCTTTTTCCTGATATTACCATCACTTGGTATTGCAATGTCCACCACAAATCCAGGTATATTTTTTAATGAGGTAACAACATTATAGCATGACTTGAAGCTCACAAGAGTCCATTTTGTGTAATACAGGACCTTTAAGTGCAGGTGGTGTCCAGTAAGTCACTATTGATTCCTCTGTCTTATAAACTTGTCTGTATGATGAACACACACTGTTGCTACATAAGTCTATTTCTGCTATCACTTTTAGACTTGGCCGAGACAGGTTTCTTTAGTCTTTATGAGAGTTCTTTATGTCCATCTTCTCTTGTTTCAGACTTTGACCATAAAACATCGCAGACATACACTCCCTTTAAACCGTGCACTGTAGCAAATAAAAGCAGTCCTGGCCTCTTTTGACAAGGAACTCAAGACATAAAGGGACTTCCTAAATTCTCGGCATTTCGTCCAGGGGCAGGGCTTAGTGTTCCGTGTCAATCAAAGCTAACTACCTGCGGTGTGGTGTGTTTTCCCTTCAGAATTAGTTCATTTCATAATCAACAAATGTAATTACAGCAAATATTAAAGGGGCCATATTATGTTATTTTCTGTTATAATGTAGTTTCCTCATCACAAACAGACCTGGAGTTGTGTTTTGTTCGTCTCTCAAATGAAAAACACTCTGTTCCACATTGTGATGTCATGTGGTAATACAGGATGGACTCCAACTCTCTAATGAACAAAAGGTAAAAGGTAGCTGCTTCTACCGCTTCATGACATCACAAGGTGGAACAGAGCATTTTGAACTAGAGATTTAGACTAATAATAAAGTGTTACTCAAACGTGTGAACAAAACACAACTCCACATATAAGTTTTTGATGAGGTAACAACATTATAACATGGCTAAAGCTCACAAGAGTCCATTTTGTAAAATATAGAACCTTTAAGGTTCATCAACAGTGACAGTATTTTGTGATCCAAATGTGAAAAAAAAATATATTATATAAGTGTGCCTAGGGGAAAAAAAAAAAGTGTCACAGATGCATCAAAGTAAAAGAAAAGCTGAATGTGTTTTTGTTATAATTTTAGGTTTAAATTCACTTGGTCTTCTCAAGAACTGGCAGGAACAGCTCAGCTAAATTAAATCAGAAAGATTGCATCTACTGGTCTGTCACTTGTTAGCCAATCAATACCTGCTACCTCAGCCAAGCCTTCACACACACACACACACACACACACACACACACACACACACACACACACACACACACACATATATATATTAGTGCTGTCAAAAATATTGCTCTATTAACGGGTTAACGCAAAACAACTTTAACTGCATTAATGTTTTTATTAACTTTTTTTTTTTTTTTTTCATAAGCTGTGGCCACTGCTCGTAATGTTAGAAAAAACTAAAGGATCCGGCTGTAAACAGGAAGGAAATAATTTTTACAAAACTGCCAAAACAGTGTTCACCCCTGACAAGGACCGTGGACAGCGACAGAAGCACCGCAACCTCTCTCCCCTGCCGCCACCACATCCACAAACCCATGGAGGAGCGCGCACCGCAGCAGGACCCACATCTGTCCCACCACTCAATAGAAACCCCAAGCCGTTGGACCCACCCTCTCCACCTCGCGACATGAAAAAAAAAAACCACGAACGCAGGCTACAGAACCCCAGGCAACCGCGCCTGAGCATGGCATGACCCAAAAGTCCCAGCGCCTATCCACTTTTCTATGTTGATAAGAGTATTAAAATAATGATTCAATGTACGATTAATTTAAGATAATAAGATAAGATAAGATAAGATAATCCTTTATTCGTCCGACAGTGGGGAAATTTCAATGTCACAACGCAAGTTTCAGAAAAAGTAGGAAAACAAGAGCACACATCAAAAACAAGATAAATAATAATAAGTATTTACAATCAAAATATTGTGTACAGTGCAGTGATGGACAGTGGTGGTTAAATAAATAAATAAGTAGCAGGTAGTGACTTTAAATAGTATTGCACATTGTTATTATTACTATGGCGATGACACATGACTAGCATTGATCATTATACAGTCTGACAGCAGCAGGAAGGAAAGACCTGCGAAATCTCTCCTTCACACAGCGAGGGTGAATTTGCGATCAGTCACGAGTTAACTATGACATTCATGAGATTAATCACGATTTAATATTATATATGTGTGTGTGTGTGTGTGTGTGTGTGTGTGTGTGTGTGTGTGTGTGTGTGTGTGTGTGTGTGTGTGTGTGTGTGCGCGTGTGTGATTGCTCTATTTTTTAATAGAGCAATCATTCTGTCACCTATTTGCACCCTCCTTAGTTAGCTAGCAGTACAATTCTGTCCAATTCTCAGCTCACAAGTCTACATCAGACATGTTCTTGAGCAGCCATTTTCCATAAATATATAGAAGCGTGATACAAAACAATACACTACAACTTCATAACTTCATAAACCCATTGCAATGTGCAATAGTTTCATTATCGGAATGTTTTGTGACACCATTCTGTGTTTCCAGAGCCTTAAACTGCAGACAGAGGACACATACAAGTTTGTCTCATTCTCAGTTTATGGACAGGCCTCATGTTAAACCTCAGAAACTCCAGAATTCCCTCCCTGAGCTGCAGAGGCTGCACTAGCACTGATTCATGATGCTGCAGGTGCTGGGGTTTAGGGAGTGACCATTCAGATCAGAAAGACACAAAGAGACATTTTAGGTTTAAACCAGGTGGAGACTCATATCATGAGGTTCATTTTGCGTTCTGATTGGATAATCATCTTGAGAACAAAAAGACACCAAAGTATAACATAAAACACTTTGACCATCATGTTCAATTCAAAAATAAAATAAAATAAAATAAAATAGCATTACAATTGTAATTAATAAAAGCTATATTTAATTTTAACATGTTTACCTTGTATTTGAGATAGATATGTTTGTAAAATGATACATCTAAATCTTACATACAGTCCCTTAAATAAGACACATGCCCTGCCTGTATTTCTCCTATCTCTCCAGATTCCACTTTTAGCTGGAATAACACATTATAAAACGGAAATGCTTGGGTCAACTTAACCCATATGAACACTGCAACCTCTGTAATCCGAGCCCGACTCCCACCACATTTTCACAGCCCCGATAGGCCAACGGAGCGGAGACAAAACACTATTCATTAAATTTCACCTTTACGTTGCCTGCTCGCCGCTCCGCTCACATCCGGTATACTGTGAGCAGGTGCTACGCCAAATGAACAATCTGAGACATCATATTCTTTTAGATAGACGTTTTTTTTTTTTCCTATTGAGAATGTCAGCTTGGTAATTTGGGTGCATACATCAGGTGATTCCAGCCGTGTACGTGTCCATCATTTGAGGTTATATCTTTGCATATACAGACGTGTTCCTTCTTCATCCTTTTGTTCAGTTTTCAAAGGGGTACATGATTACGATGTCCCGAAAAGATATTTTTAGAAGCCATTTTCATTTTGCGGGATGGGAAAAAAAAAAAAAAAAAAAAAAAGATAGTTTGAGAGAGGATAAAAGGAACTAGTGCAATGGTGAAATAATGTACTAAAAGTGCAGGAGTGCTTTTAGAATGTAAGGGTAATACAGCTGCAAATAGCTACAAGGTAACCAGCCATCATAATGTAGACCAACAGAATGGGTTCGATGAGGAGGGAGGGCATCTGTTTTAAAAGCAATGTGGAATGATATTGTGTATTTTGTAGGGGTATGGTTTGATGTTTTGTTTTTTGAGCAAAATTAGTCTACAAGTCACTCTTGAGGTCAAAATATGTCTGCTGTGTGCTGTCTGCGTTTAATTGTAAAGCATCTTATTGTCCGATAATCTGGAAGTGTGCCTTAACATGCTAGTTGTTGTCACACATACGGTAGTGTTCGATTGCAACCAAATGAAAACAGCCTTGTCTAGCTGCTGTAGCCGCTAATCTGGGTGAGTAATCAAAGAGCCAATCAGGAGCGAGGTTGTTGAAGGTACTCACCCCTAGCAACGAGCTGTGACAGCTGTCAATCAGAGCCGTTGCAAATGCTCGCAGGAGGAAAAATGACACTTGACTGGTTGGTTATTAATGTTCATATCTTGATTTGAGAAAAAAATTAAAACCCACGATGATGTAGAGTTGGTTAGAATTAACATTTTGGGTGACAGCAAGAAAAAAAAAAAAAAAAAAGTCAATATGTCCTTGGGCAAGACACTTAACCCACCTCGCCCCTAGTGTCTGCGTACACTGGTGTATGAATGTGTGTGTGTGTGTGTGTGTGTGTGTGTGTGTGTGTGTGTTACTCAAACCACACTGAGAGCCTTGAAGTTGAAAACTGCTATAAAAACGTGACCATTTACCATTTTAAGACCAGATGATGAGCCTGACAGGAGCAGTTTCAGAGGGCGGGGACCACCATCTTTCATAGACGTAGGGATGCACCAATCCAGGTTTTTCTGTTATCTAAATTATTATATTAAATGTGATATCTTGGAATCCACCAAAATGTTACCAGTATCGTAACTAAACATCCCTAAATAGAAGTCAATTTCAACCATTTTATGCCAGCGCTCACTTCCTATTTGGAATGTAGCAGCAGCTCGCAGGTTTTATCTATTTATATCCAGTTTTTGGGCGTTGATCAAAAACTATGTAAACTAATTTCTTGAGACAAATGTGTGGGATTGGGGCATCTATCCCAGACTCATGTCATGTTGTGTATGTGGAACACCTTATAAGAAATATAAAGTCAGTGTAACAAAAGCAGCCCCATGTTTCAGGCAGTTGTGCTCGTTTGTGCCTGACACATTATTATTCCTCATATACATGGAAATACTGTATATAAATATGAAACTCGGCTCATCTGCATCCTGAAGTTTTACAGTGGACCATATGGCAAGACTCTGCTGTAATACATTAATACAGACTGGCAAAGCTATTAAAAGTTTTGTGAAATTGCAGCTTATTAGTTACAACCTGATTTTTTACTGTCTTCAAAACATGAAAAACAGAGCTGCTTCGTTTTAAATGGTTTGTCCAAAGTTATTCTTCACTTACCTTGTGCGTTCCAGGCATCCCAATTAGTCACTGTGAGTAGTTTATGAGAGCATTTCACTTAAAACTAGAGAGTTTAGTCACAGTAATGCTTCCCCAACTATCATGCTAACACTGCACTTCCTGGTTATCTGACTGAATAATGAAATGCAGACAGAACATAGCGTATTGTCCCTTTAAAGAGCCAATATTACGTTATTTTCTGACAAACCTGGAGTTGTGTATTGTTTCATTTACACATGTTTAACGCACAAATCCTGTACATTTAGGCTGAGTTGTTCTCGCAAATGGAAGACGCTCTGTTCCACATCGTGATGTCATGTGGTAATACAGGAAGTGCTGTGTCTTTAGGGAAGCACTGTAATTTTAAACTCCATACATCTCAAGGATCTATAATAAAAACCGGATAAGGCATTCCCCCTCTGTCCCAGCTCGAGATCGACTACGCATTTTTTGGGAATTCAAATTGCCCATGTTCGGCTGACAGAACATCGTCAACTTTCGCAAAGGTCGGATTTTGTAGGATTTTTTTTCTTTTTTCATAACATAAACTTTTTCAAATGTTTAAATTCTCAAAGCACCTAAAAGGTAGCTTTGCAAGACTTAGCCTAACCCCGCTCTGAGCCCGCGCTCGGTCCGCTCTAGCAGCTCTCGCTCTGATTGGTCCAAACACTCCACGCCGCACACGTTACAGATGTCAGACGGTTGTTGGTATTGAGGAAGTAAAGGTGGAAGAATAGCAAAAGGAGAAATTTAATTTGTCAACTGGACAGAGTTTATTTGGTCGAATACGTTTCACAGCTCATCCAAGCTGCTTCCTCAGTTCTGGTCAGATGCTGGTGGACACTGCTTTATATCTGCTTGAAGGGAGAAGCTTCATTACAATGAAAATTACTCTGAGACAACACATATTTATTTACAGTTTCTGTTAGTTAGGTGAGTCTATTCAATATGGAGTTGTTAACAGTTTCTGTTAGTTAGGTGGGACTATTCAATATGGAGTGGGAGTGGGGGAGTAGTTAGCATATCCATTCAGGGCCATGATGGGTGTTTTCACACCTCTGGACATGACTTGGCTAGTCCCATTGTTTTCCCAGTTTGTTTTGATTTAGGTTTGAGGATAGAGTTATAGATGGGAGACAAATGATGTCTGAGACCTCCATTTCTGTTCAAGGAAGGATTCTCTTTCTTGACAAAAATAGCTTCTTTAACTCCCCTCTCAAACCAGTTCTTTTCTCTGGCCAAGATCTGGACCTCGCTGTCCTCAAAGGAGTGGCCTGTGGCTTTTAGGTGGAGATGTACGGCAGATTGCGGCCCACCCTGGTTTTCCCGTCTGTGTTGATACATCCTTTTGTGAAGTGGCTGTTTTGTTCCTCCAGTGTAGCGCTCACTGCAGTCTTCACTACACTGAATGGAGTAGATCACATTGCTTTGTTTGTGGCTCAGTGTTTTGTCCTTAGGATGGACCAGTTTTTGTCTTAAAGTGTTTGTGGGTTTGAAATAGACTGGGATTTCATGTTGTCTGAAGATCCTCTGTAGTTTTTCAGAAACGCCAGCCAGATAAGGAATAGTTACACCCCTTCTCCTGGGCTCTGGTTCTCTGTTGTCCTGTTTCTTTGCTCTCTTCATTTTATTGAAAGCCCGTTTAGGATATCTACAAACGGAGAGGGCTTTCTCCACGTGTTGTTCTTCTTTCTCCTTTCCCTCTGGAAGAGAAAATTATTTTTGGGCCCATGCGCCAATGAGCACAGGCCATTGAAAACAATATGACGCCATCTTGAGTTTACTGTCCAGATTTGATTATAGTTCTATGATACACCTTCACTAGACTAGGTAGGAAGGAGCAGTTAACCTGAAAACTACTACATGACATCACAAGGTGGAACAGAGCATTTTGAGCTTCGAAGATATAGACAGACTAATAAAGCATTACTCAAATATGTGTGAATGAAACAAAACACAACTCCAGATCTGTTTTTGATGACATAACAACATTATAACATGACTTAAAGCTCACAAGAGTCAACTTTGTGTAATATAAATCCTTTAAATTGTCCATTACTATGGCAATAATCCTATTTTTATCTTACTGAAGCTCATGTATACCAGCTGCAGTATATGTGGATCTTACTCTATGGATAAAATAGCTTTCTCTTCTCTCCTGTGCAAGGTCAGTGGGCTGAAATAGTAACATCACACATTGGAAACATTAAAAGAAAAGTGCTGCGTCAGGATAAAGTCTATTGAGTCTTTCGGGGGGAAACGGCATTGAAATTTATAAGCGTGAAAATGAGCTGCGGGCAGGTACAGCAGCCGAATGCATGGAGGGCACTATGAGACGGGCAGAGTGCCAACTGTAATGCCGTATATACACACAACAGAACAAGTATATTACACGAGCAAGCTAAAGTGACATTTAATTTTAAAGGTCCTATATTATACAAAATTGACTCTTGTGAGGTTTAAGCCCTGTTAAAATGTTGTTACCTCCTCAAAAACATACCTGGAGTTGTGTTTTGTTTCGTTCACATGTTTGAGTAGCCCTATTTTACCTTTTGTTTAGTACAGATTGGCAATTCCAGGGCTAAAACCATCCAAATGATTCTATAGTGAAAATGTATGGAGTTTAAAAACACAATGGAGTGTTTGTGTGTTAAACGTATGTGAATGAAACAAAACACAACAACATCCATAATAAAACAGCGTAACATGGGCCCATTAAAACTGTGATATATGTATAGTTACACTTTAATTCTTAAACAGCCCAAAAAGCATATGTCTTCTCTATATTGATATTCTAGTCATTGGCCAAACCACTCAGGCGCTGGAGTAGGCTCTAGGAGAAGAATGCCCACACAAAACACTTGAAGTCCGGTCTGAGAGCTTCAATAGGAGCAGAGCTTTGTGGAGGAACACTGCAGGGCTATAGGCACAGACAGCTACACAGCCCCCGGCCATGCATCCACTGTGTACAATAAGAAACGGATGTGGGCACACTCAAGGACATAGTGTTATTCAGGACTCCTTTTGTGTCACAGTAACATATGGTCAACAGCCAATTGTGGGTCCTATACATACGCAACTCGGAATACAAATAAATAAGAGATTCCTACAGAAAATATAAGGCATCGCAAGCGATACTTTCCAGTTGGTTTTGTAAGAATATTCTTGTAAAGGCCATTGTATATTTTGAACAGTGTTAAGTACTGCAAGTCTAAACCAAGGCTAAAAAGAATTACGTAAGATTGACTTTTGTGAGTTTTAAGACTTGTTAGAATACTGTACTGCCTGGAGGGACTACGTCTCCCTGCTGGCCTGGGAACGCCTTGGGGGCCCCCTGGAGGAGCAGGAGTGAAGGAAGTCTAGTCGATCAAAATTATTCTAGTGAAGGTGTATGGAGTTTAAAAATATGCAACATTTATGTGTTAAACGTGTGAATGAAACAAAACACAACTCCAGGCGTGTTTTTGATGAGGAAACATTATAACATCCATCCATCCATCCATCCATTTTCTTCCACTTATCCGGGGCTGGGTCGCGGGAGCAACAGTTTAAGCAGGGACTCCCAGACTTCCTTCACCCTGGACACTTCCTCCTGCTCCTCCAGGGGGCCCCCACGGCGTTCCCAGGCCTGCAGGGAGACATTGTCCCTCCAGCGTGTCCTGGGTCTTCCCTGGGGCCTCCTTCCCTTGGTCTTCCCTGGGGCCTCCCGAGGGAGGCGTCCAAAAGGCATCTGGAACAGATGCCCTCCCCTCAGCTGTTCCTGTCAATGTGGATGAGCAGTGGCTCTACTCCGAGCTCCTCCCATGTGACTGAGTTCCTCACCTCTAAGGGAGCGCCCAGCCACTCTGTGCTCATTTTGACTGCTTGTATCTGCAATCTTGTCCTTTCGGTCATTACCAAAGCTCATGAGCACAGGTGAAAGTAGGGACGTAGACTGACGGTAAATCAAGAGCTTTGCCTTTTGACTCAGTGACTGCATCACAGCCGACATTATAACATAGATTAGAACATAGTGTAATATGGAGCCTTTAGTCAGAGATTTTTTAATTATTTTTGAAAAAAATATATAAATTCTGTTTCAACACTAACATTGTGTAGCTCTAATTCAATATGACATCTTACAGACATGACAATGCAATTATAAATGCAATTTCACTATATCACTTATGTTAAAGAAATTCAATTTTTGTGCACTCACTGCCAGCTCAGTCGTTGTTATCTTGGCCTACATCATCAGAGGTATAATACTCCCTACAACAGAAGGATAGCCAGATTGTACTGGACTAAACTGGAATGGAAAACACCATCACGATGTCTTGTGGGTTCAGATCTTCGGGCCTGTTCTCTTTAACTCTCAGTTTAGCACAGCTTTTTTGTACTTAATCCGGACAATTTTATCTACAATATAACCCAATTACAAATGTATTTGAAAGACCCCACCTTGTTTGGGAATTCAGTAAATTAACTTTTTGGAATTTTGAGTAAACACGTTTGAAAATAAAAATCCTTGTCATTCTTCTGGTTGTAAATATAAACCACAAACACTTCCATTTATTTTGATATAACCCAAAATCACAACAGAAGTCGCCACGCTGGGCTTAACAATACTGGTGATTGAACTGACACAAAGTAAGAAAATCAAACAGTGAAACAGTCGTAACAGACCAACAGACTGACCAATGCACAGGACACAAGCAAAAATGATAAAAGTCAGGATTTTCACTGATAACTGAGCATCCCCTGTCATGGAGTTATTGTATTATCCTTAACCGGGTTTTATTTTGCAGTTTCTCTAGCCGTGTGTGTTTTAAGTTGTACTTCCTGTTGTACTGATTGTTTGCTCTGCCCTAATGTGTCTCCTCTGTGTCTTGTTCATCTATGTGCATATAAACCCTCTGCCCTTTGTTGTCATGTGTCAGGATTTTTGTGTTTGCAGTTTCTTCTGTTTTTGTTTTTTTTTATTAAACAACTTTTTTATTAAACAACTTTGTAAGTGCAGTCCTGCGTTTTGGGATCTTTCTGCTTGAAACGTGATGTCCCCAGTACTTAGACCCTGCTTCTCAACTTTTGAAACAACGAAGAAACAAGTTACAATGCACAATTTTAATATACATTGCTGTTGGCTTAAGACACTGTTCAGTTCACATCCACTATTATTGGAACATTCAGCGTTTTAAAGTCCAGAAGTTAACTTTTTGAATAATATATATTTGACAATTTATCAGAAGTTCTTCTTGCCTGAGCAGCCAGTTCCTTCTGTTTGAATCCTGAAATCCAACCACAGCTGCTAATTCCTATCACGTGTCAAATGTGGAAGACATCGCTCTTAATGAATTCCTGCATCATTCATCTTTTATTTGAGATAAATTAGCACTTCGATGCGTTTGTTGATTTTGTGGAAATTCACTGTTTCTAAGGCACATTACAGGGAATTTGCCCGATTTTGGCTGCGATTTACTGCGAGTTTGGGGAGGCGTGACCCGACTTTCTGTTTTTGTGTGCGATTTTGAAGTCACTGTGCTCCTCATGTGTGTGATGTCTGTGTGACTCTGATCTGAGTAACCAACAGTAACAGCCCAGAAAACAGGGCATCGGGGGCAGAGGAGTGACAGACACAGAGGCACAAGATACAAATTCAGGAAATAGCGAAAATAATTATCACTCACCTCTCGTAAAGTTGTAAATATAAACTGCAGAATCTCATTCACATTATCCACAGAATTTGTTCTCCACAATAATAACACCCAGTCCACAAAACAGCATTGTGAATCGAGTTTGAAGCGTTCTTTAAAAGTAATGTCTGTTTACATCCACACAGCGCACGGATTGAGCTGAATCTGCAGATAAGAATAGTGCCTCTACTTCCTGTGGACTTTATCGCCAAACTTCTGTGCATTAAAACTCATGTATCTGAAGTATTGCACCACATTTCACAAATGATAACAACACAGTTTTGACTTGTATCTAAACTAGAAGTGTAGTGCTCTGATCTTTTGAACACTTGAGAGTCTCAAAGTGAGTGGTTTTAGTGTAGACAGGAAAGAGTTGACATGAGTTGCACTCACTTTATAGCCTGTGGTCCGCAGCCATATCCTGCAGAAATCTTTGCGATCGGAGATTTAAAATCTCATAAGATTCTCCTCGTGTCTGTGGTGTGCGTTTTTTTGTTGCATGTTTAAAAATCGTTTAAGACCAAAAAATCCTGTAGTGTGTGGCGGCCTTCAGACTTATTTTTTATTTTTTCCTTTTTTTTTTTTTTTTTGACACGATCATCCATCTCTCTGATTGGTTAATCCGCCTGTCAATCACACCCTCTGAAATTGGAGAGACAGGATACAGCTCCAGACCCACTTCTGTTTGTCTGGTTTTGTCATAACGTGTGGTTCTGTTGGTCAGGTTGGTTTTCTGTGCATTCTACATGGAAAACAAGTATATACGTTATTCCTTCCTGAAGCTATATTACACTAAATTGACTTTAAGCATGTTAGGTTGTTACCTCCTCAAAAACATACCTGGAGTTGTGTTTTGTTTCATTCACTTATGTTTATTATTAGTCTGTCTGCAACTCAAAATGCTCTATTCCACCTTGTGATGTCATAAACTGATAGCTACCTTTCACTTTTTTTCAGTAGAGACTATCAATTCCAGGTCTGAAATTATCCAAATGAGTGTTGGTGTATGGAGTTCAAAAACACAGTGGAGCATTTCCTGTATTATAACTGTATAACATTTTCGTTTAAGAGAAGAACTTAACCTAAATATGTAGGGTTTCTCTGTTAAATGTGTGAAAAACATGAAACAAAACACAATTCCAGGTTTTTGATGAGTTCTACATAAATACATAATCCAAACTTCTGCTTAGAAAAGACTGTTTTGTTATCTCCTTCCAGTGTGACGAACAATAAACTCCCACCTCTCGCCATTTCCTCTCTTCTCCCCCCGATAAGGCCTTTGTGATCTGTAAAAGCAAGCACCTTTTCGTCACCACGGTCGCCTCTCCTCTTCAGACTGTAATCTCCGGCGGTCCCCTGGGAGCCGAGCTGTGATTGGGGCTTCCCGCTGTGTTTGGCGAAGGTGCAGGGAGCAGTAAAAGACACATTAGTCTGAAACAGCACGAGCAGGTATCTTCACAAAACTCTGCGT
This sequence comes from Taenioides sp. WSHXM2023, assembly GCA_029959045.1. Taxonomy (NCBI): domain Eukaryota; kingdom Metazoa; phylum Chordata; class Actinopteri; order Gobiiformes; family Gobiidae; genus Taenioides; species Taenioides sp. WSHXM2023. The sequence goes on from CM057089.1 coordinate 6,000,905, forward strand.
GTCACCTGCCGCCCCTGACAGCGCTTAGGTCCTTAAAGGGGAAAGTGGAGCTGATTTGAGGCAGGGGGTTTTGGTAACTGTAGTGTTGTGAAAATGTAGTGTAGGAAAGTGCGTTCATTTTACTTTAAAGGACCACTGTGGAACGTTTCTGGTAGGGGGTCCGCCATCTGCTTGTCTCCATGGAGATGTTCTTGCTTGTTCTGGAATATCCCAGTATGACATTAAACATATCCATCTTACGTTTACACAATAACATGGGTTTTTATTGGCTTAAAACATGCATTCTTACTGTGAGTGGGCTCGCCTCTCCACAGAGCTGGCATGTAACTTGACTATATATGTAACGTCACCTGCTGTCTCCGTAGAGATAAATAAGTGTAATGCCATACTGTGAAACATTCCAGGCAACATCTTCACGAAGAGAAGCTGTTGGACACTCTACCTTTAAACGTGCACTGTGTAACTTTTCTGGTTGATCTGTTTGTCTCCATGGAGATGTTACAGTATTTTGTTTTCTGGAATGTTCCACAGTATAGCATTAAAGTGGCTGTACCTAACTTTTTTCCAGGTAGTTAAGTAAATTTTGTCTTGCCCCAGTACAGATTCTGTATATTGTAAAGGGACAACACGAGACCACTGTGTGACCCTGTAAACCAGGAAGTGTGCTGTTAGCATGCTAGTTGTTGTTGTTAGCTTGACTGTGACAGCAAAACTCCACTTAAAGCTATGAAAAGTGCTTATAAAGTCATTGAAGTGAATACTTAAAATGCTAGGAATGCATTAGGAAAGTGAGGAATAACTTTGGATCACTGCAAACTCATGTTTTTAGGACAGTAAAAATGTGATGTATCTTGCAGGCTTGCCTCTCCACAGACCTGACCTGTAGCTTGGTTTTGTAGCATAGCTTGTTCCATGAAGGCAGATAGAATGACAACTTCAAGCCACTCAAAGCACACTGGGGGCGAGGTGGGTTAAGTGTCTTGCCCAAGGACACAACAACAGAACACACATCTGACCCCTCCTCTACCATTGATGTTCACGTCAAGAGCGGGATTCGAACTGTCAGATCCACTCGTCTTTGTAAAGTTTTGTCATAGCGTGTGGTTTTGGCTGGTCAGGTAAGCAACAGCTATGGAACAATATCAAAATCGAAATCCCCGATACAATATTTTCACAACACGATATTGATTTACGATTTTTTTGTGGAGGCTAACTGAATTCTGAATTGTGAATATGCTGCTTTTTCTTTTAAAACGCCTTGACAAGGCTTTGGTTCTGTCATAATCCAAAGAACTAAGATTTAAAAGTGCTTAATAAGATAATTTCTTCATACTGTCTGTGCTGAAATGGAGCAAAAGATCATGGTCTATGTAGTTCCCTCTGCTTTTTTATCTTATGCTGCACCATAACAATGAATTTACGCAAAGAGACTTGTAATTTGATATATTGTGTGGCCCACGATATTATTGTGAGACTTTTGACGATAGGACATTATGATGTTTTGATTATTGTTACATCCTTTGTAAGCAACAATCACAGCAATCTCTATGACAACGAGCCAAGTTACAAATCAGATCTGTAAAGAGAAGGAATGAATGTTTATGATCAAGCTATAACTATGGAGACTCCCCCATTCAAAAAGTCCCACAGAGCAACTTTAATGCTGCTCATAAAAACAATTTCTCAAGTACTGCAACATCAATAAAAAGTTATATGAAACACTGAATGTGGGGCAAGGTTCAGTTTGTGTGGTGTAGAGTTTTATTTTTAGAAATACGCACGTAGTAAATATACAGTGTGTTCCTCCTGGTGGTTACACGTGTTGGAAGATGTGAAAAACGCATTTTCAACCGGTACGTTAATAATTTAAGCACACTCACAACTGATATGTACAACGTAGGTGCTGTAAGGAGTACATCTCTGACCTATTTTTCACCATACATTGGAGTAGACTTAGAAACAGAATGCAAAACTGCAGCTAGTTCAAAACTGTATTTTTTATCTATATTATAATGTTTCCTCATCACAAACAAACCTGGAGTTGTGTTTTGTTTGATTCACACATGTTAATGCACAAATCTGAGGCTGAGTTCTTCTCTCAAACAGAATAGCTACTGAACTAAGAGTAAGCTGAAGTTTCAGTTTAATATTTCTAAAATTAAGATTTTTTTTTTCCCCTTCACCTGCTGTGTTTTACCTCAAAATTGGATTCCGATTTTGTTAAATTTGGTTTTGTTGTTAAAAAACAGACCATATATCAGAAGTTTCAATTTGATTTTTCTAAATTTAAGATTTTTTCTTCTTCACCTGATTGGACTGGATTACAATTTTTGTTAAATTTGGTTTCTCTGTTGAAAAATGTCGACCCAGGCCTGTACCAGCCATTTGGCTCCTTTTCTCCGGTATGATTCATGGATTTCTCCAGTATGGATTCCGATTTTTGTTGAATTCGGTTTTGCTGTTATGTAGACTATATATCCAAAGTTTCAATTTGATATTTCAAAATTTAAGATTTTTTTTTCCTCTTCACCAGTGTCTTGCCTTAAAATTGGATTCCGATTTCTGTTGAATTTGGTTTTGCTGTTATACAGACTACATATTTTTTTATTTTTATTTATTTATTAGTGTTTGCACCCAACATTTAAAAGAACAAAAACTACACACAAAAGATAAGAAAACAGAAAAGTGCAGGAGAGGTCATAAAACCTAAAAGGCTTATGAGTGACCCTCCTCTTAAAACAATTAAAATTAACAGGCGAAACAAACAATTCCTCCCCACCCCACACCCAGACATTCAACACACACACACACACACACACACACACAAACTCACATTCTGACGCACACAGTACAATTACATACACTCACACATAAGTACATAATAGTAACAACAAATTAAAAACTATAATAGCCTATGTTTACATACAAGGACATGGGTACTACATGGGTAAAGGACTGAAGTCTCCAAGATATATATTTTTTTTACTTGATTTTAAAAATATTTAAACTAAAATATGTTTCAGTAAGATATTGATTGTCATTCCGCAGCGCTTTACCTTTGTGAACAAAAGAAAATTTAGCAACAGAAGTTCTACAGAAAGGAACCCTTGTAAAATGAGTATGATCGTAAGAATTTGACTGAAAATAACTTTGATAGTAAACAGGAAGAGATGAAGGAAGACAAATGACTTTAAACATAAGAACTCCAGTTTGGTACTTGTTCACTTCATATATTCTGAGTAGATGCAGTTGAGAAAATAAAGGTTTGCTTGGGGCTAAATAAGAGGAATTAGTAGCAATTCTTACAAAAGATTTCTGAATTCTATGAATGGCTTGTAAATAAGAAGGATAAGTGCTGGCCCAAATTATATTACAGTAGGAGATATAAGGATAATTAAGACTATAATATAAAGTTACTACATATCCGAAGTTTCAATTTGATATTTCTAAATTTAAGATTTTTTTCCTCTTCACCTTGCTGTGTCTTACCTCAAAATTGGATTACGATTTCGGTGTTGAAAAATAGACTATACTGTACTGTATATAATTTGATATTTCTAAATTTAAAGATTTTTTTCCCCTTCTTTCTGTGTCTTGCATCAAAATTGGATTCAGATTTTTCTTGAATTTGGTTTTGCTGTTGAAAAATGGCGACCCAGGCCTGCACGGACCCTTTGGCTCCTTCCCTCTGGTATGATTCATTCTGGAGCAGCTCAATTCATCCATCTCTCTTTTCCCACTATGACACAATGGGACTGATTAAAAAGACAAAATTGATAGCCACCCGTGATGTGCTAATTCTCGGTACCCTCCAAGTCTGAAGGATTCCTACCTCTTCCTCTGACCTCCTTTTATGTAATTGTGCCGATTCGGACAAGGCCGGCTCAGATGGTTCCCAGCAGGTACGGTGGTTTTCAGACTGGAGCATGTGATGATGTCCTTCTCTCAAATGGGAATAGGAGACGGAATATACAGTATATATAGTCTATTGTTTAAAATTTTGGTGGAGTAAGCAAAAATGTTATTGTTACAGTGCAAAAAATAAGATCTAGGTAAGTTCATAGTCCTCAAATTAAGAACGTTTAACTTGATTTCAGTAGATTTGACTTAAAATTATTTACCAATGCAATGTTTATTTTTTCGCAATTAAAAATGCTCTTATTTTATTTTATTTGTTTTCTTATTCATTTTAATTTACGTACAAAGAGTTGCAGCAAGAGCAAAAAGATGGATTTTCCTATTTTATGTACAAAAAGTCTTGTTCCACTGGTAGCTCATTTTACTTAAAAATATACTCAAAATAAAGATAATATTTTCTTAATTCAAGTAATTTTTATCTTTTCACGATTTTAGTCTTTGCAATGTAAAGGAAATGCATTTGAGATTTTGATTTTAAATTCCATAAACATGACTTAAACATGACTGTGGATGGCAACGGTAAATTCTGGAACTAGTATACATGTTGGACTAACACATTTTAATTAACGCGCACTGTCCTTTTGAAATAAAGCAAATAAGTAATTAAAAATATTTAAAAATATCCAGAATACACACTTCTTCAATACTTTACGAAGATGTAAGTCTGGTCACCGGTGAATATCCTCGATGGGTGTGATTGACAGGTGGATTAGCCAATCAGGGACATGCATGGCCTGTCTGTATCAAAACAAATACGACTGCTACGAGGAAAAAAGGACCAGAATCAGAAACAGAATCAGAATTTAAGAGTACAGTATAAAAATTACACAGAAATGAAACATTACTCAGGTCCAGGTTCTCAGCAGCATATCCACCTTATTCCGGAAGTTGCCGTGGGTGTCGCCATCATCATTTTGGGTTTTATTATTTTGTATGGGGCTGCCGATCTTTACAGCAAATAAGTTCAACACAGGCTAAAGCCGTTTTAAAGCCCCCCAGAGAATCAGTACAGTGTGATTTGGTGCACATGAAAACTGAACATTTTACACAAATGAACTGACCTTATGTCATATTTAAGATGCAAAACGTTTCCCATATTCTCCATTGAAATGAATGGGATTCCAGTTTAACTGGAAGTGCCACCACAAATAAGTATTTATTTGTAAGTATTTAGAGACAAAAGTGGTGGATAAAACAGTACAAATGAATACTTTAAAATATTGTATATCAAGTGCAAACTTAAAAAAAAAAAAAAAAAAAAGATGAGGTGATAGGAATGTGATTTTGTTGTAAATGATAGGTGACCAATGGGCATCTTCATTTCACATGCAGACACAAAGGACGGGGTGGTGACCAGACTGAAAATACAGAGCGATGTCACTGAGGATTCACCAGGCAACTATTATCAACTCTATAACCTGTTCTGTATCACATGTGGACTGATTCTCACTAAACACTCGAGGAATAAAGGAGCTATAGGACCATCTGAACGAATGCATGGAGAGTCCTGGTGCTACAGAAGGTGACCTTTATGGACTGGCAAGTTATCACTTCTCACAGTAGCAGCTCACTTCACAATCAATGCCTCTCTCAACGTCTCTCAGGTGGAGGATCCTGGTTCCATATGACAGGTTATATATAGACCCAACTGAAGGTGTGGGACAGTGTTAATGGAGGTTTCTTTCTTTATATTTACTACTTTCTGTGCAAGATATATGGAATTATGTAGTAAAGAGAAAAGGTTAAAGGTGTCCGGGGGTCTGTCAGTTCCTTGTTTCTCTGGATATGTCATTCTTTTGCCTGGAATGTCCCACAGTACGTTACATTTATTCAATTATAGGTGGTTTTATAGCTCAAAAATACCTAAAACAGGCATTCTGACTGTGAGTGGGGTCACCTCTCCACAGATCTGACCTGTAACTTGGTCTGGTTTGGTCTCCATGAAGGTAAGGGGGCAGTAGATCAGTTGGTAAGAGTGTTTGTCCACTGACACTTGGCGGTTCGAATCCCGCTCTTGACATAAACATCACTGTTTGAGTGGTCAGATCCACTGACCCACAGGTTGGCGGTGTGATTCCAGCTCCTACAGATGAATGCTGTCGTTGTGTCCTTGGGCGAGACACTTAACCCACCTCACCCCCAGTGTCTGCGTACACTGGTGTATGAATGTGTGTGTCCTTGTTGTAAAGCGCTTTTGAGTGCCTTGAAGGTGGAAAAGCGCTATATAAAAATGTGACCATTTACCCATTTAGAAAGGTGTAATACTATAATGTGAAACATTCCAGACAAAGCAAAAACATCTACATGAAGACAAGCATTTGACAGACCCTCCACCAGAAAAGTTACACAATGCACCTTTAAATAACTTACCTCAAATCTTCAAAGTAGCCACCCTTTGCTTTTTTGTCATTTTGGCACATACATATCAGTATTTTTATAGAGCTATCTCCATTTGATCTGATTTATGTTAATTTAGGATTAAAATAAGACTAGCAAACTGTACTGCACTTAAACACTGCGCTCCCTTTTTGGACCATCACCCACAGTTTGAGAACCCCTTCTTTAAACTAACTTCCACTAGCACATTACAGAAAACTGCTTCAAAGGGAAGAAAATGGGTAGGATTTTTAAACCTGTTTTTTCAAGTTCCTAACTGCAGTCACTTTCTCTTCCTGGTTTTGTGGTGGTAGCTGATTTACCAGCCTCTGCGCATTTCCCAAACCAAATGCCCACTGTGACAAATACAAATGGATTTGTGCACTTTTATTAGTTAAACTTCAGCCACATGTTGCAATAGGGCTACTTTGGACACTGTAACATAAATTTGGATTAGTTTTTGCTTCACCTTTCGGGAACCTATGAGTGCTGTATGCGCGCTGATGTGAGACAGCTGAACAGGTAGGATAATGTTTTAAAAACTTTCAAATGCCTTGTGATGAGGGCACCCACTGTTGCGGACAAGCAGTGCACTGGGGTCGTGTTTAGTGATGTGCCCGCAGTGCCCGCTGGCTCCAAAAGAGTGCACAAGCTACAGTGAGAAGCCCTGCGCGGTCCCGCACATCAGTACAAGTTTATTGCCGACAGCAGCGGCCGTAATGAAATGTGATCGCACTTGTCGAGTGTCAGACCTCGAGTCCGTGACATGACCGAATCCAAGCTCTGTTGAGAACAAGACAAGACTGAGACCAAGACATGAAAAAACATCTTGAGACCAAGACCTTGACTTGTCAGGGTCAAGAAATGCCAAAAGTGCAAGGGTTAATAACAAAGGGTGGCTATTTTTAAATTAAAGTAATTTTAAGTAATTTACATTTCATCATTTGTATGCACAAATTAAAAGTTCTACTCATTTTGAACATATTCGTGGATTTCCGATCTCAATTTATAGCCGCCATTTTTAGTACTTTTGACTTTTGTTTTTGTTTTGAATTGTTAATTGTCATGGCAACGGCACACATTCCCCATCCTTCTGAAAACCGTAGATAGCAGGTACATTTATTTCATCCAAAAACAGTTTACCTTTTAGCCTTATAGCTCAATGTAATTCTTCATTCTCTCATTCAGATTTTTTTTTTTTTTTTTGGCAGCTGGTTAGACCTTACTTGTAACTGCAGTAAATATCAAATCACAACCATCATGTTACCATTTCTCCTCCTCCCCCGCTACTGTTTGGTCCTGCCTGTACTGCATTAACTGCATTTACCGGAGCCTAAAGCAGTCCTGGTGTAGACAATGTGACAGAAGCACCTCTACAGACCCAATCACCTGCACACCCCTGCACATCCACTAACCTTGACGCACTTGTCGAAAAGCCGAAAGTAGTTCACGAGGCTACACAAAGCCCACATTCCAAGGTCCACAGGAAATTGAGTGGAATTGATGGAATCCTGCATGTTTTTTTCCCCTTCCAACCATAGCCTTGAAAGCTACTGTGCGAGAATGGTCATTGCTCTCCATGCTTACTCTGAATGTAGCAATTTCTTTTTTTTTTCTTTGATAATAGATGGCAAAATGTGAACAGGGCTAAGAAAAACAAGCAAAAACGTTTCCAAGAAGAGCCAATTTTCCAAGAATGTTTAAAAATGTTCCTAAATGGATCTAATCAGGTGGGTAGAGTTGCCAAAAATTATCCTCAAAGGTCCTATATTACGCAAAATTGACTCTCGTGAGCTGTTACCTCATCAAAAACAAACCTTGTGTTCACAACAAATGCGCGGGTCTGTTAGTAAAGCATTCAAGTTTCCTACTGGCGACTGTTTCCCGTTGCTGACAGCAGAGGGAGCTCTAATACCTAAATACCTCATTGGCAACTGATTCGTAGTTTATAAAGCATATTTTCAAACACTCACATTATTTTAAGTTAGAAAATGTGAAATACTTATCCCAAGGTGAACAAAAACATGTTTAAACAAGAATTAAAGCTGCAAGAACGCAAGCTTTTCACATTATCAGTAAAAAGTTTGGACTCACCTCTCACTTTTTTTTCTTTCTCATCAAATATATGAAGCAAGATATATGGAATTATTTAGTAAAGAAAACAGTTCTTCTATGACTAAATTCACTGCAATAAATGTAACTAAACACTACCCACTTCTGCATTACAGGTCTTATATTACACAAAATTGACTCTTGTGAGCTTTAGGCCAGTGTTTAATGTTGTTACCTCCTCAAAAAAACTACCTAGAGTTGTGTTTTGTTTCATTATTAGTCTGTCTCCAAAGCTCAAAATGCTCTGTTCTACCTTGTGATGTCATCAAGCGGTAGTTTTCAAATTAACATCTACCTTTTACCTATTGTTCAGCAGAGATTGGCAATTCCAGGGCTGGAATTATCCAAATGATTGTAGTGTAGATGTATGGCGTTTTAAAACACAGTGGAGCACTTCCTGTATCTGATAATAGACCCAGGGCTTCAAAGAATGCGACTGGAGTGTGCCCACACATTCACACTAAGAATAATGAGAGCCACATTTACAAGTTTCCCATTGTTATGTTAGAGATAAACCATTTGGCTTTATGTAGTGCAGGGGACATTTATCTTGGTGGGACTGGGAGACATTAGCTTCCGTTGGGTTTGTATTTATCATAACTCCACTATCCGAGCAGTAACCTTAAGCACAGCGCTGGCTCCTTCCTCTGATGTGAAAGGGGAGTCTCTTTGTCTCCGTAAAGGGTTTTAAAAAGGATTGGGCGATACAGGTGTTTACAATGGTGTGTAAATACAGTATGTTTGCATTTGCCTTACTTAAAAAATTTCTTTTTGATCTAGTGACTTTTTTTCTATTGTAATGGTTCTATATTACACACACACACACACACACACACACACACACACACACACACACACACACACACACACACACAAATAACTCTTGTAAGTGTTAAGACATGTCAAAAACATACGTGGAGTTGCATTTTGTTTCATTCGCACATTTAAGTATTCGTCTGTCTGCAACTCCAAAGCTCAAAACGCTCTATTCCATCTTCTGATGTCATGAAGTGGTAGTTTTCAAGTTAACACCTACCTTTACCTTTTGTTCAGTAGAGTTTGGCAATTCCGGGGCTGAAATTATCCAGATGATTCTAGAGAAGGTGGATGGAGTTTAAAAACACAATGGACCACTTCCTGTATTATGATATGACATCACAATGTGGAACAGAGCGTTTTCTGTTTGTGAGAAGAACTCATCTTAAATTTGCAGGGTTTGTGTGTTAAACATGTGCGAATGAAACACAACACAACTCCAGGTATGTTTGTGATGAATAAACATTATAAGATGGATCGGAAAATAGCGTAACAACATTTTAGGCAACTGGTAACTGGGATATTTTCCCGTAGGTGGAAAATATCTTGCTGCTCCAACTGCTAATCCCAACTCGTGAACAGGGGAATCACACATTACAGTGATTAGTGATTAACCATTACATTAACCATGTAAATATTTGACACTGGCTAATTTATCACTTATGTTTGGTTCTCAAGACGATTATCCACTGAGAATGTAAAATGAGCCTGACACGAGTTTCTCATTTGGGTTGCCAGTTTCAATGTTTTTCTCCAGTTGGTTTAAGCCAACTGAGAAAAGCCTTTGACGGATTCTCCACCAGAAAAGTTACACAATACACAAGTGATGCTGCCTGTTATTTACCTTAGCTAATTCTTCATAGTATGAATAGAATAAATGGAGTATCCTAAGTGAGGATACGCACTTTTGACAGAACTGGAACTGGAACAGTATGAAAAGGGGGCCTATTGAAATGACTTTTAGTTGAATGAGAGCCATGTGGAAACAAGGAGTGAGAGAAGATTGGTTTTTCACCCCTGGTTCAAAATTGCAGCATCTTTTTAGCATTTGGTAGCTAAAATATTAATTAACCACATGCAACTATTCTGACAAATTTCTGTAACTTTTGAAAAAAATAAAATAAAATTAAAATAAAGGTGCATTGTGTAACTTTTCTGGTGGAGGGTCTGTTAAATGCTTGTCTTCACGTAGATGTTATTGCTTTTGACTAGAATGTTTCACAGTATGGCATTAAACCTTTCTATCTTCGTGGAGAATGGAGACCAAACCAGACAAAGTTACAGGTCAGATCTGTGGAGAGGCGACCGCGCTCACAGTCAGAATGCCTGTTTTTCTATTTTATTTTATTGTATTACTATTATTATTATTTTAGCAGTAAAACCACCTGTAATTGAAAAAATGTGACAGAATCCAACCAAAAAGTTGCATAGTGCACCTTCAGTTTCAGGGCTACTGTAAACTATATAAACTATGGTCTTTAGTATTTTGTAGTAGATTTTAGTTGCCCCCAAAAATCAACTAAAACATAATTTCTTAAACATACACATTAGATAATTACAATTCAATAAATGTATGTTTTAATTATTTCTAACATTCTTCAAAAAATGTCCATGAGTTCTGAGGAATATTGTAGTACGTTTAGTCTTGCCATAATTAATGTAATTACTTTAGCGGGGGTATTATACAAAATGTATTTTTTTTTTTTTTTTTTTTTTTTTAGCAGTCTCTCCCAGACCCTATTCAAACCCTCCTTACGGTTCGCTGTAAGATTCTGTGCAAAGCTCCGCCAACAAGCCGACGTCCCACACGCTCCCACACGACAATTCAACATAAATATACAAAAACATGATACAAAACTGTACACAACAACTTGACAAACCTGAACCAATGTGAAGTAGTTTAATTAGCGGAATGGATACTAATTGTGCTGTGATAGCGCTCTGAAGGGGGAGTGACTTTGTGTGGGGAGCAAAGTGAGGAGAGATTCTGAGCTTCAAAAGCAAAAGTGAAGCTTATAAAACATGTTCATACTTTTCTGGACTTTTATAGCTTTTTCAACAATAAAAAGTAACATGGTGATCTAAATATGTTATGTCTTAGCAGTTAATACCCCATAGAAGTAAAACACCCCCTCTTTAAAGGTGCACTATGTAACTTTTTGGTTGGGGTTCCGTCACCTTCTTATTTCAGATATGCCATTGCTCTGCTTTGAATCTTTCACAAAATGACATAAAACAGATACTTACATGTATACAGTTAGTTTTATGGCTCAAAAATACCTAGAAAGACAGGCCATTCTGACTGTGAGCGGGGTTGCCTCTCCACAGATCTGACCTGTAACTTGGTATGGTTTGGTCTCCATGAAGATAGAAACATTGAGACATATAGAAACAGTGAAACATTTCAGACAAAGCATTAACATCTCCATGGAGAAAAGCACGGACGAACGAACGGACCCTCCACCAGAAATGTTACACAATGCACCTTTAAACAATTCATCGGTAATTGAAAATAAAACGTTTGAAATAAAATACACGTCCATCCATCAGCTCCCACACAGTAGACCTCCAACAGGCATTTTTACCAGAGAACATTGGCACTTCTATTAGTCCTAATTAATGAAGAGAATGATTCCAACTTTTTTAGAATCTGCGGACGAGCTTCAAGATAATGAGTTCTTCAAAGTTCAGATTGAGCGGAGGAAATACTGCATTTGATTAAACGGAGTGGGTGTTAGCAAAGGCGCTTGTAGCATCGTGATTTGACTCAATTTGGCACAAGTATGGCAGAATAGCAGTGTGATGGAGGATGATAGATGGAGGAGGGATGTGCAGGGACCTAGCAAGAAATTTCTTGTTTGTGGAATTTAAATTAAATTAAATTAAAACTGTTCATTGTGCCCAAACACTGTAAAATATAAATGGACATACAGTAGCTAACCTGCGAGGCGTCGCGTTCCAAACAGGAAGTGAGCATGTGCCGTGCTTCCAGCTCCATCGACTCTGGCTCCAATTCACTTTATATTATTTTGAATCCATAACTGCTGCTGTGAGAGTCCTCATTTTGGTTTTGAAATGCTCCTATTAACCCAATTTACGTGATCCTGGTGTTTTTATTTCACTATTTTGTCTGTAAATAAAGATATGAATGCTAATAACTGACACATCAGAAGGTTGGGTTTTTTTGGAAACAGTCACTCCTGATAGCGGTCGGATTTCCAAATATGCAACATAGATCCAAATTTGCCCTTATAACTGCTAGCGTCAGTAAGCTTCATTTGACTGGAGCTGAACACTATGGGTGCCATCAAACTCACTCAGTCCGCTTCTTTTCACATTATTTAATGCCGGGTAGATGTTTGCAGGTCAAATTGACGCCTCTTCCTATTGAGACTGCCCTTGTTTATCTTAATTTAAACTAAATTAATTTTACATCATATTTTTATCTTTATAATGTTGTATATATTTTACTTCTAGAGGTAAAATTTGACAGTCACATTTGTATGAAATTATGCAGCAGTACAATGCAGATGTGTTTGATATAAAGTGGGTTAAAGGTCCTATATTATGCAAAATTGACTTCATCAAAAACATTCCACATCCCACACATGTTTGAGTAACTTCATTTTTATTATCTCATTCATGACATCACAGTAGTTGAATTTTGTTTCATTTTGCAGGTTTGATTCAGCTACTTAGCTAGCTAGCCAGCATTCGGTTTACACACTTAATGAATCACTTCATTACTTGCAGCGTGCAGGTAATTGTCTCCAGCGACCTAAGAAGAGAGGAGCCAAAAGAGAAGAAGAAGTGAGCATGTCCCACTGAGTCTGAGCCACCTGAGCCATCCGTTATAACAATGAGTTCTTGACTTCCTGCTGCGTGCACTCACATTATAAATCCACTGTTCACTTTTAAAGGTCACCGAGACACATCCTTTTGTTTAATGCTTGTACTAATAGCCACTAATCTTAAATACTTTGCTGACAATTAGATATTATTATGTGAACACTGCCATCCAATTATCAGACACGTATTACAGGGGAGCATGTATTTCAATGGAACAGAAACTGACAGTTTTAGCTTGATATGAACTGCTTCACTTTTCAATGGGTGAACTGACGGAGCCTGGGCCTAAAGTGGGATTACATACAGAAGACTTCAAATAATCGTTCTCACCCTCTGCAGGTGCTCTCATCCTCATCCAGTCATCCAGCTCAGCGCCTCTATCAGAGGCCTGGGGGCTTGGGAGTTCTGCACAGTATCTTTACTGTTCCTGTACTGCACTTTTTGGGACTGAGAGGTCTTGATGTTTCTTGTGGATCTGCTGTAGCTCTCCTCCATTTTGGGGGTTACAGCCCCAAGTGCTCCAATGACCACAGCACCACTGATGCCTTCACCTTCCAGGCCTTCTCCAGCTCTTTCTTGAGTCCCTGGTATTTCTCTAGTTTTTCATGTTCCTTTTTCCTGATGTTCCCATCGCTTAGTATTGTAATGTCCACCACCACAGCTTTGTTCTGTTGCTTATCCAACACCACTATATCTGGTTGGTTCACCATCACCATTCTGTCAGTCTGTATCTGGAAGTCCCACAGGATCTTGGCTTGGTCACTCTCCACAACCTTCGGAGGTGTTTCCCTCCTTGACCTTGTTCGTACTCCGCTCAGATGTTTCTGTACACAATGCCTGCCACTTGGTTATGTCGCTCCAGGTATGCTTTCCCTGTCAGCATCTTACACCCTGCAGTTATGTGCTGGACTGTCTCAGGGGCCTCTGGGGGGGTTTGTCTGGTGTGGTAGATCTGGGCCTCTATTTTTCGGGTGCTCAAGGCCTGCTCCTGTGTTCCAGGATGAGTGCCTCTGTGCTGTCCTTCAGACCAGCTTTCTCAAGCCATTGGTAGGATTTCTCGATATCAGCCACTTCATGTTCCGGTGGTACACCCCATGTAGGAGTAGACATGATGGTCCCTCCAGCACCTTTTCCTCTGCACTCCACTAGACATTCTCTCAGCACGCCATCAGCCTGGGCCTTGTCCTTGATGTACTTATGGATCTTAGATGTTTCATCCTGGACAGTGGCATAGTTATTCTTCTTTCAAACTGGAAACACTCAACTTGTGACATCAGGTGGTAAAACAGGAAGTGCTCCACTGTTTAAACTCCATGTACCTTCACATTTGGATCATTTTAGCTCTGGAATTGGTTGTCTTTACTGGACAAAAGGTAACAGATATGTGTTAACTTGAAAAAGGTTAAAATAAGTCCTACTGTCTGCATCTAATTATAAAGCTTTCATTGTATGATACTCAGGAAGTTCATGTCAACATGCTAATTGTTGTTATCTCTACCGTGACAGCAGCCTCTGAGTTGTGAAGTTGTTAAAAGCACTTATAAACTCATCATGGTGATTATTAGGATGCTTGAAATGCATAAGGTAAGTGAGGAATAACTCTGGACCTCATATTCAATCTGCAATCTTAGTTTGTGCAGTAACGACAGGAGAAGACCGGCAACTCCAGGTAGAGGGCTTCAGGAAGCCCACACACACCGACCAATACCTGCTTTTTGATTCACACCACCCATTGCAGCACAAACTTGGAGTCATTCGGACATTACAACACAGGGCCCAAGTGGTTCCTACAAGCGCAGAGGGAAAGGAGAAAGAACAACACGTGGAGAAAGCCCTCTCTGTTTGTGGGTATCCTAAATGGGCTTTCAATAAAACTAAGAGAGCAAATAAACAGGACAACAGAGAACCAGAACCCAGGAGAAAAGGTGTAACTATTCCTTACCTGGCTGGCGTTTCCGAAAAACTACAGAGGATCTTCAGACAACATGAAATCCCATTCTATTTCAAACCCACAAACACTTTAAGACAAAAACTGGTCCATCCTAAGGACAAAACACAGAGCCACAAACAAAGCAATGTGGTCTACTCCATTCAGTGTAGTGAAGACTGCAGTGAGCGCTACATTGGAGAAACAAAACAGCCACTTCACAAAATGATGTATCAACACAGATGGGAGAGCCAGGGTGGACCTCAGTCTGCTGTACATCTCCACCTAAAAGCCACGGGCCACTCCTTTGAGGACAGTGAGGTTCAGATCTTAGCCAGAGAAAAGAACTGGTTTGAGAGGGGAGTTAAAGAAGCTATTTTTTATCAAGAAAGACCATCCAACAAAGAAAACAATAGGGTTAGCCAGGTCAGGCTCAGAGATGTGAACACACCCATCAGGAGCCTAAATGATTCTGCTAATATGACCCCACACTCACTGCATACTCAATAGGCCGAGCTAACTAACAGAAACTGTAAACAAATAGGTGTGTTAGTCTCAGAATAATTTCATTGTAATTAGCTCCTCCCTTCAGGCAGACATAAGGCAGTGTCCACCAGCATCTGACCAGAACTGAAGAAGCAGCTCAGATGAGCTGCGAAACGTATTTGACCAAATAAACTCTGTCCAGTTGACAAATTGAATCTCTCCTTTGCCCGTTTTGTTGGTTTGTTTTGTTTTTCATATTTGCTAGTGTGTACATATAATTAAAAAATGACGCATACACACAATATTTGCCATCAAATAGAAAAAAGTCAGGGTATCAAGGTTTCTTATTTTCATTTGCATAATTAAAAAAAAATATGCTAATGAATACAGTAAAGACACATTATCGATGGCAATGATGAATATAATGCAAAGGAACGCACTGTCTCCATCTGCTGTGCGTCTGGATGTCTGAGGAGGTCAAGGTCCAACTTTATTAAATGTTATATAAAACTGCTACTCAGAATTAGAATGCAATCTGTCTATACGTTCCATATAAGCTGTGGAAAACAAATTAGTCCACTATAGTAAATAAACTATATTGTTGAAATATATGGTAAGACTTAAAGGGTCAGTCTTACACTATTTTCTGATCTGTTATAATGTAGTTTCCTCATCACAAACACACCTGGAGTTGTGTTTTGTTTCATTCACACATGTTTAAAACACAAACTCTCATATTTAGTTATTCTCTCAAACAGAAAACAGTCTATTCCACCTTGTGATGTCATGTGGTAAGTGCTCCACTGTGTTTTTAAACTCCATACACCTTCATTAGAGTCATTTACTTAATTTCTGCCCTGGAATTATCAGTGTCTACGAAACAAAAGGTAAAAGGTAACTGTTAAATTGAAAACTGCAGTTTCATGACATCACAATGTGGATTGGAGCATTTTGAGATTTGGAGATGTATAAAGACTAATAAAGCAGAATTACTCAAACGTGTAAATGAAACAAAACACAACTCCAGGTATGTTTGTGATGAGGTAACAACTTTATAATATGGCCTTTCCTCTTACTGTTTTATTACTACCAGAGCCTTAACCTGCAGATAGAGGACACGTACAAGTTTGTCGCATTCTCAGTTTATGGACAGGCCTCATGTTAAACCTCAGAACCTCCAGAATTCCCTCCCTGAGCTGCAGAGGCTGCACTAGTACTGATTCATGATTAAATCCACTGGATTTCAACACTGAAACTAGCAACCCAAACGAGAGACTCATGTGGGGTTCATTCTGCTTTCAGTTGTGCATGTTTCAGTAATTTACTCCACTCTTACTCAAAACGCCTTGGGCTTCAAAAACACCTAATGACATCACACAGTGGAGTGTTTAGAGCTCGGGGGTGGGAGATATCCTGAAAATGCTGCACTCAAACGTAAGTGCATGACATAACACACAACTCCAGCTATTTTTTTTTTTTTTTTTGTGTATTAGAAGTCTACATTATAAGCAAAAACGCATTTATTTGAAACGTGCCAGGCCTCGTGGGGTTATCCGGGCTCACGCGGATCTGTGGAGTGATGGAGAGCGGATCTGATCGTGCGCGACTGTAACTTATTTCCCTCCACAGCCAAAGCCTCAGAATCGCATTACGGAAGTCACCAGCAGAATTACAACATGGGAGACAGTTACATGTGCTGTGTGCCCTCAAGACATGTTTCATTTGGTGTCAATGGCTTCATATCGGTTTTGCTTTCCGGGGAATCCTTTATTACAATTCCAGCGTTGGTTAGACTAAGCCCAGCAAAAGAAAATAGAAAGAAAGAACAAATCGGCAAATGCAAATGCAAGGTAATTTCTTTGCATTGTTAAAGGAACTGCGTGTAGCCTGTGCAGCTGCTGTTTTAATAAAAAGCTATTACAAACACGACTTGCAATTGCCTTAACCTGCAGATACAAGGTTTTTTTTTGTTTTTTTGTTTTTTTCTCATTCTCTGTGTATGGGCTGCATAAGCATTAATGATGATGGCTGCAGGTTCTAGATTCTTGATGTTTTTGTGATAAAAGAAAAATTAAAAATCAGCATTGCAATTGTTAAAAGCTCTGTGTGATTTAAACATGTTTACCTTGTATGTGGGAACTGATGTTTACAGAATTTATGAAGCCTAAATATGCAGGGTTTGTGTGTTAAACATGTGTGAATGAAACAAAATACAACTACATGAGGAAACTACATTATGACATAGATCAGAAAACAGCGTAACACAGACCCTTTAAAAATCTGTACACATCTGTTGAAATCTGTACACAAAACCACTTAGTTTCCATGGTCTTGGTGTATTACAGTTAATCTTTGAGTTCCTTGGACATTTTTTCTTATTATTACACAGAAGAGTAGCCACAAGTCTAAATATAGCAGGCGCACAGCATTGACTGATAGCTGTTGGTTGCATGTACAAAACTGCCAGAAGACCTCCACCCCAGCAGAGGACAGAAGCGTGTAATTGATGTTTCTGAAGACAGTGCGCTGCGTTTGACCCAGCTGTGGGGTCACGCGGGGTCAGAGGTGTCCCGTGATGAAGGATGAGCCGCGGGGAACCCAACATCTGTGTGCCCACAGCTTTTATGGAGAGCCAGAGGGAGCATTTGTCCAGGAGAAACAGCTGCTCCAGGGAGGTGTGCTGCCAACTGGGGCCAGAGAGGGAGAGGTGTGGGGAGAAAGAGAGGAGGAAGAGGCAGAGGAGGAAGACGAGAGGTGGATGAAGAGAGGAGGAGGAGGAGGAAGAGGTGTGGGGTGGAGGAGAGGGGGAAGAGGATGAGGAAAAGAGGGTGAGGAGAGGAGGAAAAGGGAAAGGAGATGAGGAAGAGGAGAGGAAGGTGAGGAAGAGGCTAGGAGGATGAGGAAAGAAGGATGAGGATGAGGAGAGGAAGAGAGGAGAAAAGAGATGAGGATGAGGAGAGAAGAGGGTAAAGAGAGGAGAAAGAGGAGGAGAGGAGGAGGAGAAGAGCATGAAGAGCATGGGAGGAAGTAAAGAGGAGGATGAGGAGAGGATGAAGAGGAGTGCAGGGGAGGAGGAGGAGGAGAGAAAAAATGAGGAGAAAGAAAGAGAAAAAAGAGAAAGAAAGGAGGATGTGGTGAGGAGGAGGAGAGGAGGAGGAAGAGAACAGGAAGTGGAGGACAACGAGAGGAAGGAGAGGAGGATCAGGAGAGGAGGCAGAGGAGTGGACGAGAGGAGGAAGAGGAGGATGACAAGACGAAGACGAGGAAAGGAGGTTGAGGAAAGGATGAAGGGGAGCGGAGGAGACGAGGAAGAGTAGAAAAGGAGAGGAGGATGAGAAGAGGGGCATGACCAAAGTCCCAGGATGAGGGCAGGAGAGGTGATGAAAGAGTGTGGTGCGGAGGCTCCGGTGAGTGATCGCGCCATTGTTTTTCCATCAGGGACAGAGGTGGTCTCTGGGAATAAAAATAAACGGATAAACTCTGGATAAAGACAGATTCAGTGATGTTCTAGAAATAATGAAAGTTCAATCATACACTTCGACTGGCGTACAACTTAACCTCGGTTGCCAGCGCCTTCAACAGCATATCCATGGCGATGGACTATTTGAAACTAAATGTTATATCTTTTGAATGGAAAAGTCCTCAAAATGTTGCATGTAACAGGAAGCTGAAACACATGAATAGACGACATATACACGTTTTCTCATTCTCATACATGGAGAGGACTCGTGTGAAAGCTCAGAACCTCCAGAATTCACTTTGGGTTCTGGGGTTTAGGTAGTGACAGTTCAGATCAGAGAGAGGCGCTTTAGGTTTTTAGGTTTAAACCAACTGGATTTCAGCATTGAACCTGGCAACCCAAATGAGACTCATGTAAAGCTCATCCTGCTTTCTGATTGGATAATTGTCTCGAGAACCAAAACACAAAATTATAACGTAAATAAATAAGTCCAATCCAATCCGACTTTATTTTCGAATGCACTTTAAACAACACATCTGACCAAAGTGCAGTTGTGACGGAGTAGTCCCGTCAACCCACGCGGGGACGCCATGGTTTCACCCGACTGTTTACCGCTGTCCCCGAGTTTCCTCACATAACCATCGCCACAGTCAGGGGTGCACACTCGACTGCTGCGTGAACATTCCTCTTGCCATAGCCGTTGTTTCATCCCCAATCTTTCCTCCATGTCCGCCGCCCCTCAGTGTGCACATGTCCGTTGGCCAACCCGAGCGTCATGGTCTTCCGCATTTTGTTGCGTCACGTAGGGCGCATGTGGTGCCACCAGGAACGTCAGGTGACTTTTCCGTTTCGTGTATATATAATGTATAGATTTTTTCCCTATCTGTGGTTGGAGATTTTTCGTTGTTAATTGATTTGGGGGAGGAGCCTCGTACTTTAAAAAGGGCCTCCCATCTTCACAGAGGCAGTGTGTGTGTTGTGGGTTAGAGCTGTGTGCACCGCAGGCACCAGCTCCGAAGCAATTTAAAGACTGCTACAGACTGTTAATATATTTTTTTCCCATTTTCATCAACACTATTTTGACTACGCCATATTATTTATTTTTCGTCACAAAAAAATAACCCACGACAGCAGTACACAACAATAATTATAAAAGGTAATCAAACAGACACAGATTACAAGAAACATAAAAACACACAGACACTGAAAGTCAACATTAATCACAGTGAAACGCTAAAGAGAACAGATGAGTTTTAAGCGCTCATTTAAAAAACAAAAGTGACTCAGCTTGTCTAAGGTGCAGAGGCGGTGCATTCCAAAGTTTTCTCTTGGATTTTGCCAACCTGAGTGAAGGTTCAGGGGCATAGGGCTGAAGCTGGTCTGACAGATAGCATGGGGCAAGGCCATGGAGACATTTAAAAGCAAATAAAAGGATTTTCAAATCAATATTTTGTTTTTTTAATAGATATTTTTAAGAACTTCCAAATTGTTCATACATTTTCTTTAAAGTTCCGTTTCTACAGCTGTAAAATCTCCACGGTGCACTAAATGCCACTATGTTTCGCAGTTGTCTCGGGGTAAATGCTGTAAATTGAAGTTTGAGTTTACATATTTGAATAAGTTGACATTCTCTTGTCTGTGTCATTTGTAAAAGCGTAAAGTGTGGAGCAAAAACAAAGCACTTTGCCCAAGACAAATATATACTCAAGTTATTATTCAGATTCAGATTTACGAATGTCAAAAAATAGATTAAAATAAAAGTTTGGGTGGATGTTTTTATTGGACTGACAAATTCTGAAAAACATGCGTCCTTACTCTGAGTGGGCTTGCATCTCCAGAAACCTGACCCTTATTTGGCCAGGAAGAGAGCCTTTTCCAGTTGGTTTCCATGGAAATGCTATTCCTTTTGACTAGAATATTCCACAGTATGGCATGAAACGTATCTATGGTTTTAGGTTTATGGTTTTATGAGTTCTGTTTTGTTTCTTTCACACGTTTAACACACAAACCCTGCAGATTTAGGCTGAGTTCTTCTCTCAAACTGAAAACACTCTGTTCCAGGAAGTGTGCCACTGTATTTTTAAACTCCATACGCCTTCACTAGAATAATTTGGATAATTTCAGCTTTAGAATTGCCAAACTGTACTGAACAAGAGATAAAAGGTAGATGTTAACTTGTAAATGACCGCTTCATGACATCACAAGGTGGAATAGAGCTTTGGAGATGTACAGTAGACAGACTAATAATAAAAGATTACTCAAACATGTGTGAATGAAACAAAACACAACTCCAGGTATGTTTTTGATAAGTTAACAGAGTTATAACATGGCTCAAAGCTCACAAGAGTCAATTTTGCGTAATATGGGCCCTTTACGTTTTAACCATCAGAGCTAACAACTAACAAAGACGAAAGAAGAAAGAAAACCACACTTTTTATTTGTATTTTAGTCGTAAATCTCACGCACTTCTTATAAAACGCGCATTCTTGTCATTGTCAGTCTGCGCTCATGTGTTAACGTACCGTACCGCGTCCCCCTGGGGTCATATCATTTTTTCATGTCACTTTTCCGGCGCTTTCATCTCTCCACTTTGACCCGTGGAGCGGAGGGTGAGTGGGGGTGGGGGAGGCAGTCTGTGATCCGTCATCTGTCACTTCTGATCCTACACTGATACTGAGCGCTGGGTCCAAGGGAGAATTTCAATAAGAAACAAAATAAGTACAAAATCTACTGTACGCATTTCATTCTCAGTAGCTGTTTTTTGTTAATGACAGTTATTTGATTATTATTCGGTTATAAGCAGTTATACAAATGCTGTTCCTTTTGACTGGAATATTCCACAGTATGGCATAAAATGTACAGAATCTATGGTTTTAGGTGACTGAATGTGCCACCTCCAAAAGTTCCAGTGTATTGCTTTAAAAGGGCCCATATTCCACTATTTTCTGATCTATGTTTTGTTATTTCCTCATTAAAAACATGCCTGGAGTTGTGTTTTGTTTCATTCACACAGTTGAGTTCTTCTCTCAAATGGAAAACACTGTTCCACCTTGTGATGTCATGTGGCGCTCCACTGTATTTTTAAAGTCCACACACCATCTCTAGAATCATTTGGATCATTTTAGCCCCCCACGATTAACGTAGGTCACCTGTTTTGGCTTCAAAACGTCGAATTTCACCAAAAGGTGAGCGATTTTCATGCCTGTCCATCACCTAAACGTCCCGGTATTATCCAAACATTACTACCTGTTTACCTGCTGTGCCTGTGCTTCACTTCCCTGGTCACTCTGTCCCTCGGGTTCCCTGTCCACAGTCTCTGGCTGCTCCTCTCCCTGTCCACCTTCACCCTGGGCTGCAGAGGACGTGGAGGCTACAGCAGCCCCTCCAGAGAATATGTCTGTTATTTTACAACATTTTGAAGCGTCTATAGCGAGATTTTTTAATCTTTTAGCCCGCAACTTCTCCGCACCCCCTTTCTTCTGCTTCTCCATGTTTCCAGCTCAACACTATAAAACTGGCCGGATCAGTGCAGAGAAAGGGGTGGGACCATTCTCGTAAGATACTGTATCCTGATTGGTTTAGTCCACTGTCTATATTAAAGATGGCTCAATGGACCGCCCTCGCTAAATTGTGGGCTGTAAAAAAAAAAAAAAGAAAAAACAACAGCATCGGCCTCTAGGACTGTCGGCCCACCAGGAAAATGCCCGGTATGCCCGATTACCAGTCCAGGCCTGACTCTACTGAACAAGAGATAAAAGGCAGCTGTTAACTTGAAAACTACCACAATAAACACATCTGTATAATTGTGCCTTATAAAACTGACCACTGTTGCGACTTATTTTGAACGTTATTACCATTAAAGGTCCTATATTACACAAAATTGACTCTGGTGCCATGTTATAATGTTGTTACCTCATCAAAAACTACCCTGGAGTTGTGAGTAACCCTGCGTTATTAGTCCGTCTACATCTCCTAACCTCAAAATGCTCTGTTCCACCTTGTGATGTCATGAAGCGGTAGTTTTCAAGCATAACAGCTGCCTTGTACCTTTGATTTAGTAGATATTGGCAACCTATTTGTCTCCATGGAGGTGTTATTGCGATGCCTTGAATATTCCACAGTATGGCATAAAGCCTACCTATCTCCATGCAGAAAATCAAACACCTACATAGTGAATCTTTAATTTTTCGCTCGCTCAGACTCAGAACAATCACAGTCACCATCAACAACTGAATACAACTGTAATGACATGTTTAATATCGTCTCATTTGCTTTAATCATAAACGACTGGGCATAGATCTCTTTACATCGCACACCACACTGTTACACTTTATTCACACTCACTGTTCCTGTCTTCTGTTGTTTGTTCTCTTGTTGTACCTGTCAGGCCATCAGATGTAATCCAAGAGTTTAATTTTGTGCTCCATGAGGTCCAAATCTTTATAGTAGCCCAGTTGTTTTCAGATGCTCTTGCGAACGTTTCAGGACAACTGTATATAACAGAACAAACACACTCATCTCCTCTGTGCTCCTCTTTGAAAATGAATCCAACTATTAGTCCAAATGAAAAAAACAAAAAAAACAAAAACAAAATCATCTTCTCTTTATTTCCCGTTCTTAAAATCTGCAAAAGTGAAACGCAGATCAAACTATCCGTCAATAAACTTTGAACACAAGCGAAACAGTAAGGCGCCAGCTATTGGTCGCTTCAGGCATTACAAAGGAACAACGTGGGCCTGCGAGAAGGTGTGGGCGGGACTAAACCCATGCACTAGAGCTGCTTTCTGCCTGTCAATCAACTGCAAAGAGAGAATCTGATTGGTCAGTTCCAACGCCAGAGCCCCTCTGCCTTCTGTCTGCAGGCCAAGCGAATGAGCACATAAGTTCTGAACGTATGGCAAGGCGTTTCAACACTTAAACGCTAAGCTGGATATGTACTGCAGATATCTCTAACTGCAGTCAGCTGCTTGTGAATTCAGTGTCAAAGGAACAAAGGAGAGTTTATCGCCGAGCTGCTGCCTGTTTCTCATCATGGAGTTTAACAATTACTTTCTAAGATGCGAAAGTAAAGACGTCGCTATGAAAGAAGCGCTGTCTTTACGTCGCTATGTTTGTCCACAAAATTGCAACGATTTTTCAGGTAAGTCCCTCTAGCAGCAGAACTTCCAGGGCATATGAACTAGAGAGAATAAAATATTAAACTTGAAATAGGCACAATGACTATTTTAAGTTTATAATATTGGAAATAGAGGTCAAAATCAGTTTTTCTTTTGTTTAACACTAAAAATGGAATCAAATAACAAACTCTTTTCCCATTTTATTGTTTTTTGTTCTTAATTGAAATTAAAAAGAACAAATGCTAGACGGACCGAAAAGGACATCAAATGACTTGGATTGATAATATGAATAGTTTAAATAGATGAATAGATTTTTGTTTTCAATTTTTTAAGGGGCCATGTTACGCTATTTTCTAAGTTATAACGTTATTACTATATCAAAAACGTACCCGGAGTTGTGTTTTGTTTCATTCACACATGTTTGAGTAATCCTGGTTTGTTAGTTTCTATATCTCCAAAGCTCAAAATGCTCTGTTCCACCTTGTGATGTCACGTAGTGGTAGTTTTCATGTTAACAGCTACTTTTTTTACCTTTTGTTCAGTAGAGATCAGCAAATACGGGGCGAAAATCATCCAAATAATTCTAGTGAAGGTGTACGGAGTTTAAAAACACAGTGGAGCACATTCTGTATTGCCACATGACATCACAAGGTGGAGTGGAGTGTTTTGTTTCATCCACACAATTCAACATACAAACTTGCAAACAGTTAAGTTTAAATTAAATGTTTCATGCAGTTTAAAACTATTCATAATATTAAAATACAACTTTTTAATGCTGAAATGTGTGGGCCTTTTGTCGAGACCTAGTATTCCCTGACGGTTTCTCTCTGATTTACTGTATATTATTTATAGACACTACATCTCCGATTCCGCTCATGTTGCCATCCTTCGCGACCCTTTGTTGGATCTGATGCAGAGTTTGACAGATGAGCTTGGACTTTGAGCTGTGGAGGATCACCTTGGACAGGGTCAGTGTGAGAAATGATGGACCCAAACTAAACTAATGCTGGAGCTGTGAGGGGAGGCAGCCAAATGTGCTCCAATCTCTCCATGAACTGTACAGTACTGAAACAGGAGCAGCCAGTGCGCTAAAAGACAGAGGCGGATGGGTGGAAGAAACCAGAAGACAAAAGTAAGACCTAACTGTGGTGAAAAAAGGGGAACTGGACTGAACTCGCCCAATGAAAATCGAAATGTGAATAATGTTCCGAGGTGAAATGTCAGTTTGCTTCTCTATTACAGGAAGACACAAAAATCAAGACTAAAAAGTCAGTTCAAGCATCGCAAAACAGTAAATATTATACGTTACAAGCCCAATAAAACCTTAAAACTGCTTGTTTCTATGGATATGTCATTGCTCTGTCTGGAATGTTCCACAGTATGACATTAAACAGCTCTACCTTATATGTATTCAATTACAGGTGGTTTTGTAGCTCAAAAATACCTAGAAAAACAGACGTTCTGACTGTGAGCGGGGTCGCCTCTCCACAGATCTGACCTGTAACTTGGTCTGGTTTGGTCTCCATGAAGATAGAAAGGTTTAATACCATACTGTGAAACATTCCAGACAAAGCAATAACATCTCCATGGAGAAAAGCATTTGACAGACTCTCCACCAGAAAAGTTACACAATGCACCTTTAATATTTTACTTTAATTTGAAATGAAAAGTGTGTAATTGTTTATTAAATAAGACTTTATATATTGTGTCTATTATATATTATGTGTATATTATAATCTACGATACACGTGGATCGTTGTGTTATAATTTGGACATTTTAAACGCAATATTGTGGAACATTCTACACAAATGTTATTGCTTTGTCTGGAATGTTTCACAGTTTGGCATTAAACCTTTCTATCTTCATGAAGACCAACCAGACCAAGTTACAGGTCAAATCTGTGGAGAGGCGACCCCGCTCCCAGTCAGAATGCCTGTTTTTCTAGGTGTTTTTGAGCTGTAAAACCACCTGTAATTGAATAAATGTAAAGTAGAGCTGTTTAATGTCATACTGTGGAACATTCCAGGCAGAGCAACGACATATCCATAGAAACAAGCAGGTGACGGACCCCCAACTAAAAAGTTACACAATGCGCCTTTAAGGTTTAAACAAACCAAGAAAAAAATGCAACGGAAAACAAAAATTCAAAAAGTCAAACACACACACACACAAACAAACAAAAACACACACACAAATGCACAAACAAAACACACACAAAAAACACTCAAACACACACACACACACACAAAAACACACATACATACAAACAAAACACACAAACAAAAACGCACAAACACACACACAAAAACGCACAAACACACACACACACACACAAAAACACACACATAAACAAAAAAAAAACAGAAAAAACCACAGAAACAAAAACACAAACAAAAACACACATACACATACACACAAACAAAACACACAAACAAAAACGCACAAACACACACACATATAAACAAAAACACACACCCCCACACACACATTTCCAAACATCTCCTGTGTGTAACCCATACCGTCTCTGTGCCCATGCAAAACCCATGGAGGCTTTTAGCTCCCGGCTGCTTCCGCTGACAGAGCATCAAACAGGTTTTTCTCAATCAATAATTCACTTCCTGTTTGTATCCAGGTGAGCTCCACATCCACCACGACCGCCCCAGTCCAACCAAACAATCAATGCCCTCCATCCATGTGTTTTATACGTCTAATAAAACCGCACAGGCGTCAGGAACGGTGGAATATTTAAGAGTTCATTATAGAGTGGCTATGGAGAATGCTCTGAAAAAGAAAAAAAAAAAAAAAGAAGGGAAAAGGAGAGCAAATGACTCGGATTGAGAATATGAATCCAGTTTGTTTTGTTTTAACTTTTTAAAGCGGCTCATGTTACGCTGTTTTCTAAGTTCTAATGTTGTTTCCTCATCACAAACAGACCTGGAGTTTGGTTTTGTTTTATTCACACGTTTAATACAAAAAAACCCTGCATATTTAGCATTCTTCTCTCAAACTGAAAACACTTTGTTCCACTTGGTGATGTCATGTGGTAATACAGGAAGTGCTCCACTGTGTGTTTAAAGTCCATACACCTTTACTAGAATCATTTACATCATTTCAGACTACAAGAATCCATAGGGGTGGGACGAGAGGCAATTTTCTGATACGAGATTAGGTCAACAAGAAGATTTTGATATTATTTAAAATTATTTGTGTGATCCCATTCTTTATTTTGCACTCACATGTTTGTATTTATTTTATTAAATACTTTTGTTGTCATTGCAGCACTGCTTTTTGAAACTACGGCTTCTCAAGAGGCGGAACTCGCCAGCATCCCTTTTTTGTCCAAGGTGATTTTTTTTTATTTTTTTTTTTATTTGCCGTTTTTTCAGTGTTTCACACAGCAGTCTCATTTTGACCCTTCCAGCCACTGATTTTGACTTGTCTTAAAACTGGAAAACAGAACTAGTTATTTGTGATTTACTTTAAGCATTTGAGCATCCTAACAACAAGCTAACAACAACTAGCATGCTAACATTGTAGCCTCTGATTCAATGACAATAAAAAGCTTTATAACCAAACGGCCATAGCGCTTTTCCACCTTCAAGGCACTCAAAGCAACAAGGAACCACTCGCCCATTCACACACACATTCATACACCAGTGTACGCAGACACTAGGGACAAGGTGGGTTAACTGTCTTGCCCAAGGGCACAACAACAGCGTTCATCTGTGGGAGGTGGAACCGCACTGCCAACCTGTGGGTCAGTGGATCAGACCGCTCTTCCAATGACGTTATGCTGAGAGCGGGATTCGAACTGCCAACCTTCACATCAGTAGACACACACACGCTTTTACAATATACAATGCCAGGCTGAAAGAGGTTTTGTTCAACTGCAGGAGAAAAATTAGCATAACCCCTTTAACATCTGCAACAAATATTCAAATCTGAAAAGACTTTTACAATGAATGATTTTCCTTTCTCTTGTATCATCCAAAACTGGAGTGTAAAACGTAGCGCGAGCTACAGTAGCGCGGAAAGGTCAGACACGAAACCGCACTCCGTCCAACACAAATGTCATCGGGACAATCTGCCCGCGTACGACCCCGGGGGGCGAGTCGGCCAATCAGAAGAGCCGATACGCTGGATCTGTAACGGAGGAGGCCCAAAATGTCACACGAGAATCTGCAGCCTGGATGAGAGAGTTGTCAGTCAGTATTCAGCCGTGCACTCCTCCGTTCACTGACACAGGCGCAGGCAATAACGCCGCTGACAGAGAGCGAGAGGAGAGGGGAGGCGGGTCAAGCGTGACGCAAGGAGTGGGTCAAAGCCAAGCAAAGTGAGCGGTAAAGTGTTTTTAATAGCCCTCCATCACGCAAAATTAATTATTGCGAGTTTTAAGCCATGTTATCATGTTGTTACTTCATCAAAAACATACCCAAAGTTGTGTTTCGTTTCATTCACACATGTTTGAGTAATCCTGGTTTATTTGTATTTATTTGTTATTCGTCTGTCTACATCTCCAAAGCTCAAAATGCTCCGTTCCACCTTGTGATGTCATGAAGCGGCAGTTTTCATGTTAACGGCTACATTTTTATACCTTAAATTCAGTAGAGATCGGCATTTCCAGGGCTGAAATGATCCAAATGATTCTAGTGAAGGTGTGTGGAGTTTAAAAACGCAGGGATGTACTTTCTTTATTACCACGTGACATCACAAGGTGGAATAGTGTGTTTTGATCTTTGGAAATGTAGACATATTAATAATGCAGGATTGCTCAAACATCTGTGAATGAAACAAAACACAACTCCAGGTCTGTTTTTGAGGAGGTAACAACATTTTTCCGTAGTTTTCCGTAATATAGGACCTTAAAAGAAGCAGTACTTGATTTTGTGATGTTTGAACTTTTTTTTCTTTCTTCAGAGACTCTAAAGACAGGGGATGCTCTGGGACACTCATCATTTTTGCTTGTTTCTTGTGAATTGGTCACTCTGTTTGCCTCGTTATTAACCAATGACTGTTTCTTTGTTTGGTTTTCTAACTTTTCTTTATTTTCTTAAATCAATACTTTTGTTAATCCCTGTGAGGTAGTGATTTTGGACTCTACAAAAATAAACTGAACAGACTGGTACACTGGTAAGAGTACTTTGATACTATGATGCTATTTTCTGATCTATGTTATAATGTTGTTTCCTCCTCAAAAACAAAACAAACCTGGAGTTGTGTTTTGTTTCATTTAACGCACAAACTGTGTCATGTCGTGTGGCAATACAAGAAGTTTTTAAACTCCATACACCTTCACTTGAATCATTTAGATAATTTCCGCCCTGGAATTGCCAATCTCTACTGAACTAAAGGTAAAAGAAACTTGAAATCTATCGCTTAATGACATCACAAAGTGGAACTGAGCATTTTGAGCTTTGGAGATGTAGATGAACATGTGTGAATGAAACAAAACACAACTCCAGGTCTGTTTTTGAGGAGGTAACAACATTATATAGCATGGCTTAAAGCTCACGAGAGTCAGATTCTCATAATATACCACCTTTAAATGAGGTCCTGTTTTTCACTGTTGTGGCTATACGTTGTTTTTTTTTTTTTTTTTTTTTT
Source organism: Taenioides sp. WSHXM2023 (assembly GCA_029959045.1). Taxonomy (NCBI): domain Eukaryota; kingdom Metazoa; phylum Chordata; class Actinopteri; order Gobiiformes; family Gobiidae; genus Taenioides; species Taenioides sp. WSHXM2023. The sequence goes on from CM057089.1 coordinate 6,030,571, forward strand.
TTTGTCTGGCACAGTGGACTCTTTCCTCGGCTTTGGTCTTCCTGACAAGATCCTGGCTCCAGATCAGCTCCCATACACCAAGTGCTTCTCCTGACAGTTCATTTGGCTTAGGTTAAATGTAAAGGATGAATCTTCTAACATCAGTTGCCAAAAATTAACTTAAGCTTTTAAATAAGTGACAATGCCCATTTATCTCACACATTCTAAAGTTACAGTAGCATTTAAACAACACAAGGCGTCAAATTTGAAAGCTAAAAAATGCCAAATTGTAATAAAATCTTAAATGATCTTAACTGTGTTGAGTCGCCTTACATGTCATAGGCACTTTTAAGGTGGAAGTTATATATTGCTATTTTTGTCTCCATGGAGATGTTATTTCTTTAGATGGAATGTTCCACAGTAGAGCGTTAAACATATCGGCCAATTACACATGTTTTATATCTAAAAAAAATCCAAGAAAAACATGAATTCTTACTATATGCAGACTTGTTTCTCCATAGATCTGACCACTAACTTGTCTCCATTGTGATAACCAAGTTTACTTCCATACTGTGGAATAATCAAGGCTTAGGAGTAACATCTCCATGGAGACCAGCAGGTAGCGGACCCTCCACCACAAAAAGTTACACATAATTTGTCAGATGGAGATGTTTTGCCCAGAATGTTCCACAGTATGGTATTAATAAAGTAATCTATCTCTTGCATTGATTAAATTACAGGCGTTTTCATTGCTCAGAATTACCGTGAAAAGAACATGGGCTCACCTCTTGTAACTTTGGCTGGTGGTGTCACATATTTTTCTTCATGGCGATAGATAAGTTGAAGTTGAGTCCTATTGTGAGCGCACCATTAGTATTTAAAGATGTCTGACCGTTCACATTTTGGGAGATTGTAATTAGTTCGATATTACGTTATTCACGCTCATTCAAACATTGACGGACACTTTGTACCAGTAAAACAGTGTTTACACGTTGGGTTGGCAAAATGTCTTAGCGGGTGCATTGACCTATTCAGATCTCTCATTCATTGTACAGTCCAGACATACTGTTTATTTTCACAAACTAATCTCAGCTGATTTCCATATCTTTTTTAAATATTCAAATGAAACGACTTGTTTTTCTCTCACAAATCATCCATTAAACATAGTGCACTTTACCAGCTTTCATAACAGCTGTCTAGACACATCTTGATAATAGAAGATAATACGGTGTGTTTTTCTTTTCTTCCTTTTTTTTTTCCACATAAAATAATTAAAAACATGAGAATCTTTGCAGTCCCATTATGACAGAGTGATTTCTTTTACAGTCAAAGAGTGGGGAATAATTGGCACCAGAGATTTGAAACAGACAAGTCAAAGGTGTCACTGATTGGAAACGCTTTTTAATAATGAATTTTTCCACGTGGTTTCTCGGTGAATCTTCAAAGGTCCTATATTACGCAAAACCGACTCTTGTGAGCTTCAAAGGTAAATTTTCTGGTAGAGGGTCCGCCGAATGTTTTTTCTCCATGGAGATGTCATTGCTCTGCCTGGAATGTTCTACAGTATGACATTAAACAGCTCTACTTTACATTTATTCAATTACAGGTGGTTTTATAGCTCAAAAATACCTCGAAAAACAGATATTCTGACTGTGAGCGGGGTCGCCTCTCCACAGATCTGACTTGTAACTTGGTCTCTATAAAGATAGAAAGGTTTAATGCCACACAAAGCAATAACATCTCCACGGACCCTCCACCAGAAAAGTTACATAATTCAGCTTTAAGCCTTTTTAGTATGTTGTTGCCTCATCAAAAACATGGAGTTGGGTTTTGTTTCATTCACACATGTTTGAGTAACCCTTTATTATTAGTCTGTCGACATCTCCAAAGCTCAAAATGCTCAGTTCCACCTTGTGATGTCATGTAGTAATAGTTTTCAAGTGAACAGCTCCTTTTGTTCCGTAGAGAATATGCATAAAAATCATGATATGGTCAAAACACTTGCCTAACACTTGTGCACACAGTGTAGCTTTTGTAGAGAATGGCACTTCCAAGGCTGAAATCATCCAAATGATTCTAGTGAAAGTGTGTGGAGTTTAAAAACACAGTGGAGCACTTCCTGTATTACCACATGACTCAGCCTAAATATGCAGGATTTGTGTGTTAAACATGTTTGAATGAAACAAAACACAACTCCAGGTCTGTTTGTGATGGAAACGACATTGTAACATAGATCAGAAAATGGGCCCTTTAATACGTAGCTATAATTATTTTTGCTTGGTTGTACAGACTTTTACTGAAACAATCACATGGAACTGGTATTACATAAATAAATAAATAAAGCTAACCACAAACCCTTTTCGCAAATGGTGCCTCTATTTCACTCATGGTTCTGCGATCCAATCTCCAAACATGTATAACCGGGTGGAGAAAAGCAATTACCCCACGGTGAAGACGGGGGGGTGGTCACCTCCTTCGCCCCGGGGCTCCAGCGGGGCTACTACAATACAATACTCGTGCTTTAATCTGATACCAACACAAGCAAGATTATATGGACTTTTAGAAGGTCACTGAAGCCTACACTGAAACCTTGCACATACTGTACTGCAATTTACGCCACAACAGGGAGCGATGAAAAACCTGGACAAACGTGTTAAAAGTCGAGATTGCTTGAGGAAACTTTGGGAATTCAACTCGGAAATCCACACATAAGAGTTGGAATAAATCAGTGTGTGAAAGTGCCAAGGTTAGGAAAATGTAACCTGTGGCTTCATTTCCGACCAGCTTTGTCTCTTATTTCACTACATCTTTATATCTTCTTCTGTGTAAATTGTAACTTGTGATTTTTGCATTTCATTCACACATGTTTAGGCTGTGTTCTACTCACAAACTAAAAACACTCTGTTCCACTTTGTGATGTCATGTGGTAATACAGGAAGTGCTCCACTGTGTTTTTAAACTCCATAAATCTTCACTAGAATCATTTGGATGATTTCAGCCCAGGAATTCCAATCTCTACAAAAGATGAGTGAAAACTACCACTACACTGTGTGCACAAGTATTAGCCAAGTATTCTGACCATATTCTCCAACTCCAAGCTGTATAAACTTGAATTCTTATTGGATTTAAACACATCTGGTGATGTGCATTTGTCTAATAAGGGAGTGTGTGACCAAAGGAGATCAACATCCTATATCAAGGTGTGCATAACTAGTAGGCAGCTTGTTTTCCTCAGGCAAAATGGGCCAAAAAAGAGATTTATCTGACTCTGAGAAGTCAAAAAATGTAAAAAAAAGTCTTTCAAAGGGATGCAGCTCTCTTGAAACTGCAAAGATATAGGGCGTGATTACAGAACCGTCAAATGTTTTGTTATAAATAGTAGTGTCAAGAAACGCGTTGGGAAATAAAAAAAAAAATGCAAATTAACTGCAAGAAATTTGAGAAGAATCAAACATGAAGCTACCAGGAACCTATTATCCTCCAGCGCTGTCATATTCCAGAACTGCAACCTACCTGGAGCGCCCAGAAGTACAATGTGTTCAGTGCTCAGAGACATGGCCGAGGTAAGGAGGGCTGACCACCAGTGAACAAGAAATATAAGGTGAAACGTCAATACTGGGCCAAGAAATATCTGAAAACTGATTTTTCAAGGGTTTTATGGACTGATGAGATGAGAGTGTCTGTTGAAGGACCAGATGGACGGGCCCATGGCTGGACAAGTAATGGGCACAGAGCTCCTCTTCGACTCAGATGCCAGCAAGGTGGAGGTGGCGTACTGGCTACTGGCACAGGCTGGTAATATTAAAGATGAACTCCAGAACCTACTGCCAGTTTTTAGAAGACACTTTCTTCAAGCAGTGGTACAGGAAAAAGTCTGCATCTTTCAAGAGGACCATGATTTTTATGCAGGACAATGCTCCAATGCATGCTCAAAGTACTCCACTGCATGGTTAGCCAGTAAAGGCCTTAAAGATGAAAAAATACTGACATGACATCCTTCCTCACCTGACCTAAACCCTATAGAGAACTTAAAGTGGAGATTTATGGTGAAAGAAAACAGTAAACGTCTCTGAACAGTGTCTGGGAGGCTGTGGTTGCTGCTGCACAAAAAGTTGATTGTCAACGGATCAAGAAACTGGCAGACTCTATGAATAGAATGATTTATGACCATTATTGAGAAGAAAGAGCACTATATTGGTCACTGATTTTTTTTTTTTTTTTTAATGTCAGAAATGTTTATTTGTAAATTTTGCATTTATTTGCGTAATAATTCTGCACAGTAATTGTGCACACATAGATTTTCTCCTAAAAAAGCCAAAACTTCACTTTTACTTTATTTAATATTCAGGTTTGAGATTTATTAAGGTTTTGGATTGACCCAGAGCACTGTAGTTGTTCAATTAAATAAATTAATCCTCATAAATACACTTGCCTAATAATTATGCACATAGTGCATTTATTTGAATGTACTTATTGTATTTATTTGAGTCCTGGAATTCCATTGAACCTGAGGCTATGACATGATCACACAACATTCCGCATTTCTGTGTGATGCCATAGCCTCACAGTTCCATCGTTGTGGTTCCCTTTGACGCATCACTGCCCACAATCTGTAGCTGAGACCTCTGTCCTTACACAGCTCATAATTCACTTGAACTTGACACGAGTAGCAGCATTTTCTCCAAGCTCCCAAGATGAAGTTTTTCAAAAACGCCTGCTAGGTAAAAGAGCTGAAGGAGCAGCTCAGTGTGTCAGATATCATGATGCACGCTCTGCAAAATGAGGTGCAGAAAGAGAGAGAGGAGAGAGCCGCAGTGGAGAGGGCATTATAGAAGTCCACCAACTTCTCCAAAAACATCCAGGAGGAGATGGACCAGAAAACTGCGCGGCTACAGGCAGAACTGGAGAAGACCCAGCAAGCTGCACAAAATGCATCAGAGCAGAGCAAAAGAATTTTGCAGGAAACTGAAGCAAAGAACAAGTGCCTGCATGAGAAGATAGAGCAGAAGAATGATGAGATTTCCAGATTAGAGTCAGAACTGCTACTGACAAAGACGAACCTGGAAATACAACACCAAGAGACCAAGAAAGCTTTGGACCAGGCTGAGAAGGTTCAGCTGGAGCTCGGAGAAAAACAGGTCATACGCCACCTGGAGGACATGATTGGAAAATACCAAACCCAAGAACAGACCATGGTGAAGGATTTCCAATCTGTGAAGGCAGCGATAGTGACCTTAGGGCAGAACATGGAGGAGCACAAGAACTACCTTCAACATGAGCTGGACCTCAGAGATGAGAAGAATGGACAACTTGAGAGAAGTTTGTCCGTGGCTGTGAGAGAGCTGGAGGAGCAGAGCCTAAAACACCAAAATGAGGTTCAAACTCTAAAGGAGGCTTGCGAAGTGTCAATTCAAGAGGCAAAAACACAAGTACAGAAGTACTTGGAATAGACACAGAGGAACCAGCAACTTGGAGGAAAAGATCAAGAACCTTCATGACAAGGTCCAGACCCTGAAAGATTCCTGTAGATTGTCTGAAGAGGCCAAGTTGCTTTCGGACAATAAGATGGAGGAAATCAGGATGGAAATAGACCAGAAAATACTTGTCAACACTCAGCTGGAGAAAGATCTAGTTGACACGGTGAAGGTTCTGGAGGAACAGGGCTTGAAACTGCAAGAGATAGATGTTCTTATCAACAACCTGAAAGACGAGGTTGAGAAAGCCCAGGTAGAAGCCAAGCAGATGGTCAAAACTTTGATCAGGGAGGAGCGGAGAGAAGCTCAGCTCAAAATACAAAAGGTTAAGTTTGAGCTGGTTAAGAGAGAGAAAGAACTAAAGGAGGAGAAAATACAGCTGGTGGAGGAGCTGTCCATAGTAAAGAAGGAGCTAGAAGAGCAGGGCAAAAAGCACAAAGAAGAGCTAGAACGTGTGAGGGAAGACTGTAAAATGTCCATGCAAGAGGTTAAGAGCAGGGCTGAGAAAGATAAAGAGAAAGAAAATCAGAACCATCAGGGCAGGCAGGTCTTCATCAGAAGCACTAAAGTTGTCATGAACCCCAAAGACTAACTCCTTACCCTAACTCCTACCTCCTAACATGGATCTGAAAAACACTTGACAGTTTTTCATCCATTTTATTGATTGCTTGATTGATTTATTGATTGATTGACTCATTGTTCTAGTTTGTACACAGTTGTTGTTAGTGTTAATATTTGATTGAGGAAACAGAGGAAAACTTCTTTATTTATTGGTCCTCTACCTCAACTTTAGCATTCATTAAAAAAAAAAAAAAAAAAAAAAGTTATGTGTAATGTGTTATTTTTATATATAATTATAAACTTAAATGTCCAATATTCTGTTAAGGTGTGATTTTGATCTTAAAAATACATGGTTTAAAAAAAAGTCAGTTTGAGTAAAGTGTATGTAAGTAAAATACAGACAACTCAATTACTTTTTACTTAAGTACAGTGCTGTAATACTTTTACTTTTACATTCTACCACTGCAGTCACAGTAAGGCTAACAGCAAATAGCATGCCATCCTTACACTTCCTGATTCTCAGACAAGATAATGCTTTATAATTCTATGCAGACAATGCACTGCTCACTTATGTTGACCTCAAGAGTTGCTTATACAATATACAGGACATTTAATAAACCATAAAATGCTACTCTTAAAGGTATCTCAAATCTAGGTTGGGATCAGACCGAATGATGTTCAAAAGCCTCAGAAATAAAGTAACGGGTCAATTAAGAAAAGCAAGAGCAGACTTCTTCTTAGAAATTATTAAACAAGCTAAAGGAAATAGTAAAATTATATGGAGATGTATCAACAAATTATCTGGGAGAGAGCGGACCAGTAACAAACCCATTGAACTTAATTAAACCTCTACAACAATACACTCCCACCGGCGGGACAAGCCACTGAAAAGGACAGCTTAATTGTGGCGAACATGTTCAACAACTATTTCATTGCTTCCATCCAAGAACTATGTCCTCCATTAGATCCAGAGCTGCCTCCTGTACTTCAGGATGGATTTGTGGTCCAGGGCAACATGGAAGGACCTCCATCCTCTTTGGAGGGTGCAATGGACCTGATGTGTGTGAGTGAAGATAGGGTCATTAAAACTATCTCTGCACTATCAAATTCAAAAGCAAAGGACTCATGGGGTCTTGATCCGCTCTTTTTAAAGAAACACAAAATCGTCTTTGCAGCATCAATTATGCACATAATCAATCAGTCTTTTAATGAATGTCTATTTCCAGAAGTTTTTAAAACAGCAATAGTAACACCTATTTTTAAGTCAGGAAACAGAGGGGTTGTCACAAATTATAGACCCATCAGTATTCTCCCAGCCGCTTCCAAGGTGATCGAAAAAATTGTAGCTGAACAGATTATAGAGCATCTAGATGAAAGAAATATGATACATCCCATGCAGTTTGGCTTTAGATCTAAACATTCCACCGATACTGCATGTTGTTATTTTATTGAAGTGCTCAAATCTAACTTGGACAAGGGAGGGGTGGTTGGGGCCGTTTTTCTGGATTTGCGTAAGGCCTTCGACACTGTTAATCACACAGTCTTACTCAGAAAATTGCTAAATTTTAATCTTTCTGCCAACACCATCACTTGGTTCCAATCATATCTTGTGAACCACTACCAATGTGTACAGATAAATGACAAAACCTCGCCATTCAGATTATGTACAACAGGTGTTCCCCAAGGATCCATTCTGGGGCCGTAGCTGTTCAGTTTGTACATCAATGACCTACCGTCTATTTGCAAGGATGTGGAGGTCTTGATGTATGCTGATGACACGGTTTTCTTTACACATGGTTCAGATGCAAACTCTGTGGCAGCCAAACTTTCTGAGGTTATGAAAAAGGCAATGGAGTGGTTTCACGGCATGAACCTTTCACTGAATACAGAAAAAACGGTCACAATGTACTTCTCTAACAAACAAAATCACAGTGTTCTTCCAAATATTTATGTGGACAGTTACATTCTCAAAAATGTTGAGGAAGTCAAGTACTTGGGCGTCATCTTGGACCCCAGACTAACCTTTAAGAAGCATGTTAAGAAGGTCTGTAAGGTTTTGAAATATAATGTCACAAACTTCCGTTATATTAGGAACTCTTTATCACTGGAAGCTGCAAAATCTTACTTCAATGCTATGATAATCTCTCACATCCTGTATTGCATGTCGTCCTGGTCTCAAGCCAAAGCGACCCATATCCCAATAAGATCTTTGCACAATCAGGCACTCAAAATTCTTGATAAAAAGTCTCGGCGATACCACCATTGCAATATATTAGACAAATACAAAATTTTAAGCTTTGACAATCTGATCAGATAATCTGATATCTGCCTGGTGCATAAAATCCTTCATGACGCTGCCCCACCCCCCTTAAAAACTTTTGTACAGCCACGTGCTCAACTTACTAACAGAGCGCTAAGGTCTGTCTCAAGGGGTGACTGCAATGTTCCCAAAAGAAAGTCTGCTTTTTCCCAATCAGCCTTTTCCTACAAAGCCATCAAAGAATGGAACGGGCTTCCAGACAACTTAAAGAACATGGCAGATTTTCACAGCTTCTCATGGGCCGTCAAAGATTGGCTTTTAGAGCACCAGTCTTGTGCGCACTAACAATACCAGACGGGTATTTGGCCATCAGATGATTCCCTTGTGGGCATCTGATGGCCCCCAGACTATCAGATTATGACTGTTATTACATTGCCGTATTCCACACCAGTTGGATATATAGCTACCGGGTGTTACCCTTGTGGGTACATCCGGTAGCTATTGCACTGTTTTTCTGATGCACTGCAAACATACTGAGGCACTTTACTTACCTCTTGTACTTTAAATAATACTGACCCCTTGCACTTTAAGTAACTGCTGCAATTTTACTTTTATTTTATTATTTTATTGTTGCTGTACTACTTGTTTTATTAGTCTGTGCTGAACACTGAATAATTTGTACTTTTGAATTCTTGCACTGATTTGTATTGTATTGTTTTTACACTGTACGTGTTAATTGTTGTTTTAATTGTTGTTTAATTGTTGTGTTAATTGTTGTTTTAGGACTACAGATGGAAAGTAGCATTATGCTAAATCTGGTGCAGCCATCTTTTAATGTAACTGCACATTGTCCTTTAAATAAACTAAACTAAACTAAACTAAATTAAAAAATGAATAAATAAAATATTAAATCCGATAATGAAGTTGTTTTATGTCTATGGTAAGGAGCGCTATAGTGTTCACTTTTCATATATTTTATAGTGTATTATATTCAGGTTTAGATCACGCATTAGAGATTAAAATTTCAGAACGATCGGATTAAGCATGTGCATGTAATAATTTTTAAACTATTTTTTTGGGGAGTCCTTGCGCCCCTGCTGGCCAACCGTGAAAATTGCCCCATGTCTATAATACATTTGTTTGCTTGGAATCATGCATAGAATTTATTCCCCGAATTTGGTCCAGATCTGATAATGTAGTTGCTTTATGTCTATGCTAGGGGGCGCTATAGTGTTCACTTTTTATATACTTTATATTGTTTTATAATCAGGTCGATTTCAAACATTATTGATTAAAGTTTCAGTGCTATAGGACAAAACATGTGCTTGTAAGATATTTTAAACTATATTTTGGGGAGTATTTGCACCCCTGCTGGCCAACCGTGAAAATTGCCCCATGTCCGTAATATATTTATTTGCTTGTAATCCTGCGTAGAATTTATTCCCCGAATTTGGTCCAAATCCGATAATGTTGACATTTCATGTCTATGCTAGGGGGCGCTATAGTGTTCACTTTTATTATATTTCATATTTCAAAACATTCGGGCCGGGGTCACGCAGTTGTGATTTGAATTTGAGCTCTCTAGGCACTATGTGGATATTACTTGTTTACAAACTGGAAAGCTAAAAAAAATATTTCAAAACCTTCCGTAAGAAATGCTTACTAGAAAGTATCATGTACATCTGGCCACTGCATCCCTCTGACTTCCAAACCCTGTCTTAACCGCCTTCCTTTTCCAACACACGCTGCTCTGAATTAGCAGCATTTAAGATCACAGCAAACCGGGGTGAACATTTGTTTCCTTAATGATGTTCTTCCACGAAACAGATGAGCAAGGCTTTCCGCGCATTTGGCAGATGGTCCGTAGTTCGAATGCCGTCTCCGTGCACTCGCTAAAACACATTGCACCGATTTAGTGTAGCTGGCTGCGTCTTAAATACAACTATAAATTAACATGTGGGCGAAACAAAAGACTGCACAAAACCCTTTGGTCGCCAATAATTATCTTTCTAAACAAAGCTACAGCAGGATATTCCCATTACTAAAGGATTCCTGGCTGAGAGGGGCATACTTTACGTTGCATCTACAAGGCTGCTAATTAAAATCCATACCCCTAATGAGTTTTTAGCACCCCTATTGGTTAACATGATTACCTAAGATAAGAGCAGTAAATTGGGGTCTTTTTAATTAAGTCTAAGATTTACAAGGAAGCAAGGAAGGAAGGAGGGAAGAGGGAGGGGAGGGCTGTAAATTGACTTTGCTTCTTGACTTCCCGGGCCTGGTACTCAGCTCAGGGCCCTCCTCTCCACTTCAGGAGCTCACACAATCAGGTTTAGCGTATCAGCGTATGGCTCTGTCTTTGGGTTATTATAAACTTAATGAGGAAGAGATGCAGAGTTTATTTTAAGGAAGAAGCCAGCGCGAATGGAGATGTGACGGACATTTTCTTGGGCAAACAGAGAGAGGGAGAAAGAAAGAGGGGAGAGAAAGAGAGAGAGCGAGAGAGAAAGTGGGGAGCAGAGAGGGGGAGAGAGAGAAAGAGAAAAAAGAGAGAGAGGAGGAGGCAGAGAGGGAGGAGGGGGGAGAAAGAGAGTGATGAGAGAGAGAGAAAGAGAGTAGGAAGAAAGAAAAGGAGAGAAAAAAATAGAGAGAGAGTTAGGGAGAGAAAGAAAGGGGGTTGCAGAGAGGGAGAGAGCAAAAATAGGAAAAGGAAAGAGCGAGGGAGGGAAAGAGAGAGAGAAAGGAAAGGGAGGGAAAGTAAAGACAGCGAGAGGGGAGAGAGAGAGGGAGAAGAGAGGGGAGACAGAGAGAGGGAGAGAGAAAAAAGCAAGGGGATCAGAGAGAAAGAGGGAGTGAGTGAGGGAGAGAGGAAGGAGAGAGAGAGCGGAGAAGAGAGGGAGAGTGAAAGAGAGAAGGAAGAGAGGAGGGGAAAAAAGAGAGAGTTAGGGAGAGAGAGAAAGGGGGCGGCAGAGGGAGAGAGAGAAAAAGGAAAGAGAAAGAGCGAGGGAGGGGGTAGAGAGAAAGGAGAGACAGAAGGGGGGAGAGAGGGGGCAGATGAGAAAGGGGAGAGAGAGAGGGAGGAGAGGGGAGCAGCAGACGGGAGAGAGAGAGAGGGGGGAGACAGAGAGAGGGAGAGAGAAAAAAGCAAGGAGATCAGAGAGAGAGAAGGAGTGAGGGGGAGAGAGAAGTGGGGGCAGAGAAGGAGAGGGAGAGAGAAAGAAAGAGGAGGGGCCTGGTACTCAGCTCAGGGCCCTCCTCTCCACTTCAGGAGCTCACACAATCAGGTTTAGCGTATCAGCGTATGGCTCTGTCTTTGGGTTATTATAAACTTAATGAGGAAGAGATGCAGAGTTTATTTTAAGGAAGAAGCCAGCGCGAATGGAAATGTGACGGACATTTTCTTGGGCAAACAGAGAGAGGGAGAAAGAGAGGGGAGAGAAAGAGAGAGAGCGAGAGAGAAAAGGAGGGAGTGAGGGATAGAGAATCAGAGAGAGCGAGAGGGGGAGTGAGAGAAAGAGATAGCGGAAAAAGGAAAGAGCGAGGGAGAGGGAGGGGGCAGAGAGAGGAAGAGAGCGAGAGTGGAGATGTGACAGACATTTTCTTAGGCAGGGAGAGAGAGGGAGAGGGAAAGAAAGAGGGGGAGAGAGGGAATGAGGGAGAGAGAGTGGGGTGGTAGAGCGGGAGAAAGAGAAAGAGAAAAAAGAGAAAGGAAGAGAGGAGGGGCAGAGAGAGAGAAAGAGAGAGAGAAATGGGTGAAGAAAGAGCGAGGAAGAGAGAAAGGGGGTGGCAGAGAGGGAGAGAGAGAAAAAGTAAAAAAAAGCAGAGAGAAAGAGCAAGGGAGAGAGGGGAGACAGATGGGGAAAGAGAGAGCGAGAGAGGAGGAGGAGAGAAAAAGACAGAAAAAAGAGAGAGAAGAGGGGCAGACAGAGAGAGGGAGTGAGAGAGCTGGTCTAAGGGCTATAGGAAGACTAAATAAACTGTAGGGGGCAGAGAGAGGAGAAGGGAGGAGAGAGACAAAGAGAGAGGAGGAGAGACAGACAGACAGAGGGAGAGAGAGAGTGAGAGGGGGAAAGAGGAGGGGCCAGGTACTCAGCACAGGGCCCTCCTCTCCACTTTTCCTCTCCACAATTACTTTTAGCGTATCAGCGTATGGCTCTGTCTTTGGGTTATTATAAACTTAATGAGGAAGAGATGCAGAGTTTATTTTAAGGAAGACTCCAGAGCAAACGGCTTTCAGAGAGCTGCTCTAAGGGCTGCAGGAGGATTAAATAAACTAATGAATCAAAATGAAATGTGACGGACATTTTCTTGGGCAGTTTTAAAAGTGCAGTTTGTCATTTTTCTGGTGGAGGGTCCGTCAAATGCAACACAAAACAATAACACAGTACAACAGCAAAAGGTTTTCCAAGCCCAGACACGCTTTAATTCTTTCTTTTTTTTTTTCTGTTTCACCTCCACATTTCCTCCTCTCTTTCTTTCCCGTCTAAAGCACATTCTAAAGGTGAGGCCAAAAGATCACGGCGCACGCCCGGATCCGGGGGAAGCTGCTGGGGCTGATGAAACTGTTGCTATGGATGAAGTCTCCACATCTCCATTACTCCAGCCACAGCACCTGCACCGCATCCCCACCACCAATAATCGATTGTGTGAGGCCAAAGCTGCTGCCGGCTGCATAAAAACCTGCCAATGATACAAGAGGGCAGCGCCGAGAGCTGAGAGGAGCCCGGATCAGGTCTGCGGAGGAGAGAGGGAGGGAGGGAGGGAGGGGGAGAGAGAGAGAGAGAAAGAGAGAGGGAGGAAGAGAGAGGGAAAGATGATACAAGAGGCCAGTGCTGAGAAGAACCTGGATCAGGTCTGCAGAGGAGAAAGGGAGGGAGGGGTAGAGAGAGTAATTGTGAGATAGAGTGAGAGAAAGGGTGAGACAGAGAAAGAGGAAGAGTGAGAGAAAAAAGGATAGAGAGAGAATGAGAGAAAAAGACAGAGAGAGAGAATGAGAGAGAGAAAGACAGACAGAGAGAGAAAGAGGGAGAGAGAGAAATGGAGAAAGAGAAGAAGAATGGAAAGGGGTTGTATATATTTTATTAAAGGGCTGACTGATTTATTCATTTTTAAAAGCAAGATTCAGTTCACAGTACACATTTTATTGCCTGGCAAATTCAGAATATCTTTGTATTTCTTATACAGAGGGATATTAGTCGAGTCACCAGAACCAAACGTGATCATCCAATCAGATTTGTTTATTTCAGTGACACGTTTGAAATGAAGAAGCTCATTGGTCATCTACCACTTAAAACAAAATGACATTTCTCTCACCTCGGATTAACAGATTTTAGTGCTTTGCTTATTGATGCTGAAGAAATCCGCAGTGTTTTTCAATCCCTTGTGATATTTATTTTTCTTTTTTTCCCTCTCTCTCTGCCAGCAGCATTTGTTTTCATATGGACGGACCATGTGTGCCCCTGATTGGCTAATCCGCCTGTCAGTCACGCTCATTTGACCTCAGGGAGATTCACTGGTGACCTCACATTTTCTTAAAGTATGTGAAAAGTAAGGATGTAACAATAACCAAAACAGTCGTATCAAAAGTATTAAAAAAAATATCAAATTATACGTTTGTTGTTAAATTAAGTTATAATGCAGCAATAGCTAAAAAAACAGGGAAACTACATAGACCATGATCCTTTGCCCTGTCTCAAACCCACTTGACATGACGAAATAACTGTTATAAACACTTTTAAATCTTAATTCTTTGGGTTATGACAAAGCAAAGGACTGTCAAGGCATTTTAAAAGGGAAAATGTAGCATATTCACAAAATATTGTAATAAATATTAACCTATGAGATGAATATCATGAAAATATCGTATCGAGAGATTTGGATACCATTACATCCCGAGTGAAAAGTGTTACACATTTTACACATGTCCAGACTGCAATATGAACTAAAACAAATCTAATACGTGTAGAGGTTAAACTAATAAGCGTAGAACCATGTAAAGACACTTTTGAACAAAAAAAGTAGGGAAATAAAAGCATTTGCAATTTGTTAAATGCAACCAGTGAAATAGTAGAGGAAGATAGAGAGGGAGGAAAAGAATGGAAAGAGGCTGTATTTATTTCACAAAAGGACTGTCCGATTTTCAAAACACATTGAAAATTTGATCAGAATTGGGATTAAATTGCTGATTCATTTTTAAAAATCAAGATTCAGTTCACAGCCATTCAAACTTGGAAAATATTTTTGATTAGACACATCAGAAATGACATCAGTTATAAATTGCAGAGCCAGTAATAGAATAAATGAATAGTTTAGTAATACATATTCAAATCCTGTTTCAGTTCCGTCTTGCTCCATTCTAGTAAATAGCGAGGGAGAAGTGAAGAGAGAGATCAGGCAAAGGGCAGGAGGGAGGGATGGAGGAAGGGAGGGAGGGAGAGGAGGAGGGGTAGAGAGGACACAGAAACAGGAGGAGGTGTGGAGGGCCAAAATGAAATCCTGGTCCAGATGAGAACGGCGGTGGAAGAATTAAACACCGGCGCTGTGAAAGAATAACAGCGTTTTAGAGGAGGCCATCCCCACTTCTCTGTGCAGTTATGGAATCTGTTTGGAGCTTGGAGTTTAGCTGGAAGGTATTAGAGGATTTATAAGTAAGGTGTAATGTAGGCAAATGTAAATAGATGGGTTTACACAAAAGCTTCTCAAATTGTATCACTCACCAAGTCTTTTTTTTTTTGTCCAAGCAAAAAGTAAATTCAGGGGGAAAAAAAAATCTCACAAGATCATTTTTCTCATGTGTGCACGATCTTGTGGCAATTTTATCTCACGAGATCTTGTGGAACGAGATCTTGTCGCATCCCGCTAACAGTTCATAGACCACAATTTGTTAATGGAAAACCCTGAATTTCTGGATGCTGCACTGATGTTGCCCACACCTTTAACTCTCACCAGAAACATCTTATTATTATTATTATTATTATTATTATTATTATTATTATTATTATTATTATTATTATATAGTTCACAACTTTTTTCTATTTTATTTTTACTTGTGCATATACATTTATTTTATATATTTTTATTTTAATTATGTCTTATTTGACACCTGTCTCTTGCTCTTTTTTGCTATACCATCTATTTTTGTTACTCTCTGTTATTATATTGTGATGTGTGAAGCTGCTGTATCCAAATAATTTCCCTTGTGGATCAATAAAGTTTGTCTAAGTCTAAGTCTAATCCTACATAGTGCCCCTTTAAACTTCATACACCTTCACTAGGCAGATGTTAACTTGAAAACTACCACTACATGACATCATAAGGTGGAGCATTTTGAGCTTGGATGCAGGGTTACTCAAACATGTGTGAATGAAACTAAACACAACTCCAGGTCTGTTTTTGAGGAAGTAACAGCATTATAACATGGATAAAAGCACATGAGACAATTTTGCGTAATATAGGACCTTTAATTCATATATGTGGCATGATTATTTTATTATTTGATCAATTTGAATGTAGGTTAATGCAGTTCATATAGATCGTTTTACCCTAAGAGGATCATTAGAGTAAAGAATGAGAAATGTGTGGAGCTAAATCAACAAACAAAGCTCTTCATTAACAAATCAATAAATGCTCCTTCTTTGGACAAAGACCACGATCTTGGATGCCGGCAGCCAAAATTAGTTTCTCTGAGCAGTAGCGAGGCCTGGGTGTGCAGCTCGTCGGTAGGAGCTTGAAGTAGAGCTGCTGCTCCTTCATGGCTTATATACACATTGTATGGTTTTGCATGTACAGAGGAAGGATAGTGAATATGTGGGTAAAGGGGCACTGAGGCTGGATCTTCCAGGAAACAGGAGGCCAAGAGGAAAACCAAAGAGGAGATTTGTCAGTATAATGAAAGTGGAAATGCTGTAGAGAAGCGTATAACCTCTTTGTTTTAGATGCACTTTCCACTCACATTAAAGGGCCCGTATTACACTATTTTCTGATCTGTTATAATGTTGTTTCCTCATCACAAACACACCTGAAGTTGTGTTTTGTTTCATTCACACATGTTTAACACACACAGGGACGGACTGGCACCAAAAAACGGCCCTGGACTTTTTTCTTTTTTTTTTTTTTTTTTTCCCCAGATCTTGAATATACACTCACATATTAGTGAGTGTATATTCAAGACCTTGAACTCAAGTATACAATTAACCCTCTGGCTGTTAGGTGTTAGACTCTACATTTTGGTTATTGAACAGGGCCGGTCAACAGACAAAAAAAAAAAAAAGGGCTGGCTGACCAACGGCTGTAGACCGGACGGCCGTTCTGGACTTTTCCAGAACACACAGATTGCCAATCCGTCCCTGAACACACAAACCCTGTATATTTAGGTTGTGTTCTTCTCTCAAACAGAAAACACTCTGTCCTACCTTGTGATGTCATGTGGTAATACAGGAAGTGCCCCACTGTGTTTTTAGGCTCCATACACCTTCACTAGAATCATTTGTATAATTTCAGCCCTGGCATTTCCAATCTCTGCTGAACTAGGTAGCTGTTAACTTAAACTACCGCTTCATGACATCACAAGGTGGAACAGAGCATTTTGAGCTTTTGGAGATGTAGACAGACTAATAACGCAGGATTACTCAAACATGTGTGAAAAACACCAGGTATGTTTTTGAGGAGGAAACAACATTCGAACATGGCTTAAACCTTCACCTTCAGGACCTTTAAAACAGCTTTGCAGTCCGTATAGAACTTATTTGCTGTGAGACTGTCTCCCCAACACAAAATAACACAACCCCTCATGACGATGCAACCGCTGCAACTTCCGGAAATAAGGTCACTTGGTGTGGAGAAAGAGGCAGCAGAGAGAGAGAGGGTCAAACTGAAACAGACACTATTTGTTTCAGATGCTCTCACGCAATCACATTTAGTGTCATGAATCTTTGACAATACCTCCTTGATCACTAACGCCAAATTGCGTTGAAATTGTCTCGTCTTTTGACACGTCCCTCTTTCGCGCTTTGTCCTCTCGAGAGCTGACATCTCAGAACGTATTGACAGAAGTCGAATAGATCTGTGCTGATTATTTTCTAGAACGCTGCCTCTTGTTCGGTGAATAGCTTGTGATTGCCCTGATTTGACATGCATTTCATTCAATTGACAAATCAGCCGTTGGCAGCCCCAAAATCAGGGCATGACAGGAAAAAAAAAATGTTGCCAAAGTCTTCTTTTCAAACTCAAATGTGCCCTTTTTAATTAAGAGGTGAACTCCACAATCACAATACCACATCCAAACCCAACATTTCTGAAGACTGAGTGTGTTATGTCACTATTAAAGGTCCAGTATTATGCAAAATGTATTCGTGTGAGCTTTAAAGGTGCATTGTGTAACTTTTCTGGTGGAGGGTTTGTCAGACGCTTTTCTTCATGGAGATGTTATTGCTTTGTCTGGAATGTTTCACAGTATGGCATTAAACCTTTAATTATCTCCATGGAGACCAAACCAGACCAAGTTACAGGTCAGATCTGTGGAGAGGCGACCCCGCTCACAGTCAGAATGAATGTTTTTCTAGGTATTTTTGACTTATAAAATCACCTGTAATTGAATAAATGTAAAGTAGAGCTGTTTAATGTCAAACTGTGGAACATTCCAGGCAGAGCAATGACGTGTCCATAGAAACAAGCAGGTGACGGACCCTCAACCAAAAAGTTACACAGTGCACCTTGACATGTTAGAAGGCTGTTGTTCAAAACCTACCCAGCGTTTTGTTTTCTTCCATTCACACATGTTTGAGTAACCCTTTATTATTAGTCTGTCTACATCTCCAAAGCTCAGAATGCTCTGTTCCACCTTGTGATGTCATGAAGTGGTAGTTTTCAGTGTTTCAATATTAACTGTTGCCTTTTACCTTTAATTCAGTTGCGATTGGCAATCCTAGAGTTTAAATCATCTAAATGATTCTAATGAAAGTATATGGCATATACATGACATCACAAGGTGGAACAAAGAACTCAGCCTACATATGCAGGGTTTGTGTGTTAAACATGTGTGAATGAAACAAAACACAACTCCATGAATGTTTTTGGTGATGAAACAACATTATAACATAGATTAGAAAATAGTGTAAAATAGGCCCATTAAAAAACTAGAAAAGCTTTAGTTGACGAGGAGAATGGAATAAAGATGTGTGTTTCATTTAAAATCAACTTTTTCAAGCTTTCTGACATATAACATTCCTCATCAAAAACATGCCTGAAGTGGTCTTATATCCAAGCATGTTTGAGTCATTTAGTGATCTCAAACCCTTTTTACAGTTAGCTGTAAGAATTCTCCACAAAAACTGTACAAAACAACTTCACAAACCTGATGCAATGTGTAATAGTTTCATTAGAGGGATAGATTGCACTCTGAAGGGGGAGTGACTTAGTGCAGAGATCAATGGGAGGGAGGGAGGACTCAGAGCATCAAAAACTGAAACTAATTAAAAGTTTTCGGCGAATACAGCATTTTTGAAAACAATAAAAGGTAACATAGTATTGTAAATAAGCATTAACACCACATAGAAGTGGTACTTTAAGTTACTTTTTCCCACTGAAGTTAACTTTTAACACTTTATTAGCAAATATGCACACACCTTCGCTGTGTATGACCCAAGTGTGGAAAAGGTGTTCACAGGTTTGGAAATATTGAGAAGGCTGTAAATTGTCGTGAAAAGTGAACCAAAATCCCATGAGTAGTAAGAAACACCAAAACTGCACCGACTTTGGCTACGTCATAGAAGGTGTTTGGTTCCGTGCTTGTTACTGGTGAATGCATGTTTCGTTGGTCTATTCCGTTTGTTCTGCTGTTAGCCCCCGCTTAAAATAGCCTTGAAACCAAGTGGTGCCAGTCTGCCAGACTAAAAATAAACTACCACAGAGATAGACAAAAGCTTATCAACAAATAGTGATATCCTGATACATTTCTTGGGCTTTTTAATGTTTGCAATTGCTGATACTGATCTTTAATGATTTTATATTCATAGGCCTACACAGCACAGGGCAATGTACTGCAGCTTAAAAGCATATTATTATGAGATTTTTAGACAGACTTTTTTTTTTTTTTTTTTTCTTTTTTTGAGGCTGAGGTAAGATAGACTAGGCTAAGGGCTAACTGTGGATGTTAGTTAGTGAGATATACATAATGGTAATCCTGTTACCCTAGATTTTTCCTACATTATTTACATATTTGATACAACATGATTTTGAAAGGTAATTGTCACTGCTGAATAAGGAACAAAAACAAAGATAGAAATAATTTGCAAAGTTGCTGGTTGGACTTGGAAGTCACTTAACACTCTTACCTTGCATGCATTCTGAGCCTTCACGGTAACGCTAACAACAACTAGCATGCTAATGCACACTTCCTTTTTATCGAATAATAAAGCACTTTCAACTTAGATGCAGACAGCATGCAGCAGACATATTTTGGGTAAGACTAATTTTGCTCAAATACGTGGTACAGAACCGGTTACAGGGTTTTTAAAGGTGTACTATGTACAAACTTTTTAGTTGGGCGTCCATCACCTGCTTGTTTCTATGGATATATCATTGCTCTTGCTGGATTGTTCCACAGTATGACATTAAACAGCTCTACTTTAGATTTATTCAATTACCGGTGGTTTTATATCTCAAAAATACCTTGAAAAACAGACGTTCTGACTCTGAGCGGGGTCGCCGCTCCACAGATCTTGGTCTGGATTGGTCTCCAAGATAGAAAGGTTTAATATCATACTGTGATTTGTTCCAGATGAAGCAATGACTTCTTCATGGAGAAAAGCATTTGACGGACACTCCACCAGAAAAGTGCATTATTAATATGAAAATAATGAAACAGGAAATTACTCAAAATAGCTTTTCTGAATGGCTTTTCTCACTCCATATAACACAGCACCAAATTCAATCAATTCCCCTGAAAATGTAATCCAAATATACATAACTTTTAGAATCATTCTTAAAGGTGCGTTGTGTAACATTTCTAGTGGACGGTCCGCTACCTGCTAGTCTCCATGGAAATGTTATTGCTTTGTCTAGAATGTTCCACAGTATACAGTAGATTAAACATATCTAACACGAGGGAGACAAGCAGGTTACATCTCTACATAACATTATAAATCAGATCTGTGGAGAGTTGCCCCTATTCGTAGAAGGAACTATAGTATTTTTGAGCAATAGAAACACCCGTAATGAATGAATGAAGAGTTTAAGAGTTTTACCACTTCTTTGTTATTAAAATATACTGTGATGTCTGAGCTACTATGTCCAAGTAATTTCCCTTGCGGATCAATAAAATTTGTCTAAATCTAAGTCTAATGCCATAACATGAAACATTCCAGGCAAAGCAACAATATTCCATGGAGACAAGTAGGCAGCGGACCTTCCACCAGAAAAGTTTTGGTAATTTTTGCACCATTTCCTCTTGCCAACCACACCTCCAGTGCCCCCTCGGAGTCTCACATTAGCAGGTCTGAGGAAACACGAGCTCATACACACATTTGCCATTATTTCTGCTCGCTTGTCGCTGATTGTGTTTTGGCTCTGGCGCGCGCCGCTGAATAGAACTGCATCAGAAGTCCTTTTCACACCGCTCTATGGGGAGTATTATTGATGATTTGGAATAATTTAGCGTTCATTTTTCATAACCCCCCTAAGCTGGCGGTGCAGGGAGCTTTGGCAGGAGTCCAGGGAAAAAGGCAGTATTAAGACTGAACCTGCACAGGGCTGCGTAACTTCTTGATCTCCCGCATATCTCGGCTGTATTTTCAAATAATAATTAAGTTTGTAATTATTCAAAATGTACAAATTGTGAGCAAGGAAGAAATAAAGGAAAAGAGCAACATGCAAAGGCAGGTACTCCGATACCATGATGATAAAAACAAAAATGGTAGTAAACTGTAGTACTTTCTTTTCTATTCCCATATGGTCTTATATCTGTGTAATCCTTCAATGGTCCTGTAGGTTTTATAGTGGTCCATGGGCATATACTAGTCTATGTGCTCTTATACTTGTTCTGATACAGCTCAAGATCAGTTTAAAGATAAGATAAGATGCCTTTATTAGTCCCACAGTGGGGAAATTCCAGTGTTGCAACGCACAGTTCAAGAACAGCAGGAAAATGGTAACATGCAATAAAACAAGATAATAGATAATGGCTTAAAAATAATTTAAAAATAGACTCTGGTGGAGCAAAAATATAAAATACAGTAATATGACTATGTTTATGTACAGCAGCATTAGACAGGATAAATATCAGTAAGTGACATAAGTGAATTATATCAGAGGTCTTCAGTATTGCACATAGATACAGCTGAATGACACATGTTCAGTGTTAACAGTGTTCATTGTACAGTCTGAAAGCAGCAGGAAGGAAAGACCTGTGAAATCTCTCCTTCACACAGCGAGGGTGAATCAGTCTGTCACTGAAGCTGCTCTCCAGAGCAGACAGGGTGTCCTGCACGGGGTGACACTCATGGTCCAGCATAGAGATGACCTTAGCCAGGACCCTCTTGTCCCCCACCTGCTGCACTGAGTCCAGAGGACAGCCCAGGACGGAGCTGGACTTCTTGATGACCTTGTCCAGCTTCTTCCTCTCCCTCTCTGTGATGCTGCTGCTCCAGCAGACCACACCGTACAGGATGGCTGATGCCACCACAGAGTCATAGAAGGTCTTCAGGAGTGGTCCCCTCACTCCAAAAGACCTGAGTCTCCTCAGGAGATAGAGCCTGCTCTGGCCCTTCCTGTACAGTGCATCTGTGTTGTGAGTCCAGTCCAGTTTGTTGTTCAGATGAACACCCAGGTACTTGTATGAGTCCACTCTCTCAATGTCTCTTCCCTGGATGTTCACTGAGGGGACAGTAGAGTGGTGTCTGCGGAAGTCCACCACCATCTCCTTGGTCTTCCCTGCATTGATGATGAGGTGGTTCTGCTGACACCAGTCCACAAAGTCCTGCGTTAGTACTCTGTACTCCACATCGCCATCATCCTTGATTAAGCCAATGATGGCAGAGTCATCAGAGAACTTCTGCAGGACGCAGCTGTCCGTGTTGTGTCTGAAGTCTGCAGTGTAGAGGGTGAAAAGAAAGGGCGCGAGGACAGTGCCCTATGGTACCCCCACACTGCAGGTCAGGAGGTCAGACACGCAGTTCTTGGCTCTCACAAACCGGTTTGTGAGGTAGTCCAGGATCCAGTCCACACCGGCGGTCTCCAGTTTGTCCCTCAGGAGCAGTGGCTGGATGGTGTTGAAAGCACTGGAGAAGTCAAAGAAGAGAATCCTCATAGTGCTGCCGGGGTTCTCCAGGTGAGACAGTGAGCGGTGCAGCAGGTAGATGATGGCGTCCTCCACTCCGATGCCAGCCTGGTACGCAAACTGCAGCAGGTCCATCGCTGAGCTCACGGTGGAGCGGAGGTGGCCAAGGACCAGTCTCTCCAGTGTCTTCATCAGATGGGATGTTAGAGCCACCGGCCTGAAGCTGCTGAGGTCTTTAGCGTGCGGTGTCTTAGGCACTGGTACCACGCAGGAGGTCTTCCAGAGTTGTGGTACCACTCTCAGCTTAAGGCTCATGTTGAAGACATGCTCCATAACTCCACACAGTTCGTCTGCACAGGACTTAAGGAGCCTGGAGCTGATGCCGTCTGGTCCTGCTACCTTCCTGGGTCTAATCTTCTTGAGCTCCAGTCTCACCTGGGCTGTAGAAAATGACAGTGGCAGGCTGGGGGGATGGGTGAGTCCATGTGTAGTGGTGGGCTGAAGAGCAGAGGCAGAGGTGTGAAGAGGTGCAGGAGTTCTCCATTGTCCAGCTGGGGAGGTGAAAGCTGGCAGCTGGATGGGGGGAGGGGTTGGTGATTGATCAAATCTCAGGAAGTGAGAATTGAGCTTGTTCACCCACTGTAGGTCCCCCTCCGTCTGGGCAGGAGGTGCTTTGAAGCCTGAGATGGTCTTGAGACTTCTCCACACCCCCTGGATGGTCTTCTGCTGCAGCTGTTGCTCCATCCTTCTCTTTTGGCTGGCTTAGCTCGTCCTGATTTTCCTCCTCAGCTTCTTCTGTGCAGCCTTCAGCTCCTCCTTGGTTCCTGACCTAAAAGCTCTCTTCTTCTCCTTCAGCAGAGCTTTTATGTCAGGGTTTATCCACGGCTTGTTTGAGAAACACCGCACCATCTGGGAGGGGACGATGTTTTCAAAACAAAAGTTGATATAGTCCGTGATGCATTCTGTCACTGCATTGATGTTCTCCCCATGTGGGTCACAGAGCTCTGTCCACACTGTGGTGTCAAAGCAGTCTCTCAGAGCCTCCTCACTCTCAGCAGTCCACTTCTTCACCACACGGGGCACCACAGGCTGTCTGTGCACAATAGGCTGATACACAGGCCGCAGATGGACAATGTTGTGGTCAGCTCTACCCAGGGGAGGCAGTGGGGATGAAGAATAAGCCTCCTTGGCGTTGGCAAAAAATAAATCCAATGTTTGATTGTCTCTTGTGGGGCAGGTGACATACTGGGTGTATGTAGGCAGAACAGGTGCAGGAGATGCATGGTTGAAGTCTCCAGAAATCAGGAAGAGAGCCTGCGGATGCTTTGTTTGGAGTGTGCTCGTACAGAAGTGCAGTGTGTCACATGCTGTCTCAGCATTAGCAGAGGGAGGAACATAAACAGCGATCACAATCACATGTGAGAACTCCCGGGGCAGATAATATGGCCTCATGCTAACAGCCAGCAGCTCAATGTCTCTGTTATACAGCTGCTCCTTCACTGTACAGTGTCCAGGTTTGCACCACTTCTCATTCACAAACAGAGCCAGACCTCCTCCTTTCTTCTTACCACTCTCTGCCGTCCTGTCTGCGCGCAGCAGGTGAAAGTTGTCCATAGCAACAGCTGAATCCGGGATTTGCGGGGTTAACCAGGACTCCGTGAAAAGCATGACGCTGCTGTCTCTGTATTCCCGCTGATATCGTGTGAGCGCCGCTAATTCGTCCGTCTTGTTCAAAATAGACCGCACGTTTCTCGCGATGACAGAGGGGAGCACAGGTCTGAAGCGTCTTTTCTTTTCCCGGAGTTTGCGTCCAGCACGTTGGCCCCTGCGCGTCTTCCGGAGCAACTCTGCCGGGATGTCATGGCGGTCTTGGGGGAACACTACAGTGCTGCACAGCGCTAACAGCTGATCCTTTGCGTACACGATGGGGGTCGCGGCCCCAGGCACATCGCACCAGTGAAATTTGGCGATAATCCAACAAAAGAAAAGTTGAAACGAAGCAGAAACAACACGTTTCTGAAGTACTTAGCTTTATACACACTATTTACAAAAAGTACAAACGAACAAAGAAGGTAAAGAGCAAAAAAAGTTGGACAATAGAGGAGCGCGATGCAACCGGCTGCGGCTCTCACCAGTGCCAGAAGTCAAAAGCAGGGGTCTCCAACCTTTTTCTTCCGGTGAGCTACCTTTACAAAAAGAAAATGCCAAAGAACTACTAATTTTAGCGGTCAGAAGAAATCGAGCATAGGAAAGCCATAGATGGGGAACAGATACCTATAAAACATAAACCTTTATCCATTTGTTATTGCACAAAGTTACATTTACAATGGTAGTTCACAGGACCGTTGCTAGCCATTTGGGTGCCCTAAGCATAAATGGGTTGTGATGCCCCACCACACCGCCCCACCCCGCCTGGAATGACCAATAATTCAGAATTTATCAGTGCGATTTGCTTTATTTCCAAAACAAATACACCAAACATGAAAGTTAAAATAATAAATTATTTAAAAATATATTATAAATAAAGATTTGTGCAATGACTATGCAGACTGAACATTGAACTGAACATTGTAAACACAGAACAAGTATATACCCTTGTAAGTAGTAATGTGCAATTTCTTTGGTAAATAATGCACATAAGAACAAATAATTGCACAATAGAATTTACTCAATCAAGGAATTTTAAATAAGAATTTGAAAGTGAAAATTTCTCCGTGAAGCATGTGCAGAGGTCTGGACACTGAGGGAGAGAGAGAGAGGGAGAGACAAAGTAACGGAGGAAGAGAGAGAAAGAGAGAGAGAGGGAGAGACAAAGAAAGAGAGCTTTCGGAGGAATCTATTCACTCTGGCATCGGATTCTCGTCTCTCTCCGCGCACTTTGGATGGATAGTTTTGCGAGGATTCACAAGCCTGATTTTTTGGTGATGTGCCCGCAAGCACTTGGTTTCTTATGCGTTGAGCGTAATGTGCGTGTGCAGAGCGACGGCACTGGTAGTTCATCAGATCTGAGTCACTCATCAGAATATGTTTAAATCAGAAATCCCTTGGCGAGCTACTTGGAAGGGGGTGGAGAGCTACTGGTAGCTCCCAAGGTACAGGTTGGAGACCCATGTTCTAAAGCTCTTCAGGAAAGGCTCAGTTCTGTCCTGTGAATGTGAGTTTTTTACTATCACTACATTTCCAGATCTGATGTACTGTGTGGAAATTTGGGGGTCAACATGTAAAACTTACCTAGAGCCATTATTTATTTTAAAGAAAAGAGCCTTGAGAATTATCAGTCATTATAAAGTCATTATAGAGGGCCATCTAACCCAGTATTTGTAAAACTTTTAAAAGGTGCACTGTGCAACTTTTCTGGTGGAGGGACCGTTACCTACTTGTTTCCATGGCGATGTTCTTGCTTTCCCTGGAATGTTCCATGGTATGAAATTAAACTTATCCATCTAGCATGTATTCATTAGGAGTGTTTCTATTCCTCAAAAATCTAATAAGTCCTTCTGTGAATAGGGGCGACTCTCCACAGATCTGACTTGTACTGTAGCGTAGTGCTGGAACCTTCTTGTTAGGTTTAAACTATACCGTGGATCATTCTTGACAATGTAATAACATCTCCATGGAGACAGGTAGGTAGCGGACTCTCCACCAGAAAAGTTGCGCAGCGCACCTTTAAGTTACTGCACAACTTCATCAAAAAAGTAGTGTGTTCAGAGTACTGTGTGTTATGTAATTATTTATGGTCCATATTGCAGCCACAAGCGATCGATGTTTGTGACTCTGAAGGCTCCTTTAACATGCAGACAGGAGCAGGTAAAAGTGTGTTGTTTGTCTGTGTTGGTGTGTGTGTGTGTGTGTGTGTGTGTGTGTGTGTGTGTGTGTGTGTGTGTGTGTGTGCGTGCGTGCGCGCGTGGGGAAAGAACAGTCATGTGGCTTTATTTAGTCTGTGTGAGACTGTGACACACAAAGTCACACAAAACAAAACTTACTTACACTGGTCTGTGTTATAATGTTGTCTCCACACATCCTGCATATTTTAGCTCTTCTCTCAATCAGAAAACACTGTGTTCTTCACTGTGACGTGATGTGGTAATTAATACAGGAAGTGCTTCATACACCTTCACTTGAATCATTTGAATGATTTCAGCCCTGGAAATACCAATCTGTACTAAACAAAAGGTAAGAGGTAGCTGTTAACTTACAAGGTGGAACAGAACATTTCAAGCTTTGGAGATGTAGACAGACTGACATAAGATGACATGATAATCAGAGAGCCCACGATCAAAAAGAGATTAGATGATTTTGCTGTTTACATGTCATTTTAATAATCTTAGAATTCCAGAAATCTGATCATAACCAGATGTGGAGTGTGCATGTAGCCGGGTCACTGTATACAACACTCTTACTTTTAAAAGTGCACTACATAACTTTTCTAGTGGAGGATCTACTACCTAAAATGTTGATGATATTGCTTTGTCTGCAATGATCTTGCTTGGCAAATCCAGACTGATATATTTCTGTAGTTTTAAACAGATTTCAGATTTCACAGATTTCAGATTTCAAGTCAAACATAATCGTACAGTCAGATTTGTTTTTATTTCAGTGACGCATGTGAAATGAAGGAGCTCATTGGTCACCTGTGACTTACAAACAAAAGACTGACATCTTCGTAAAGTATTGAAGTGTGTATTCTGGATCCAAGGCAAGCAATGTTCCACAATGACGGCACAAGGCCAATTGGCAGATCAGATCTGTTGTGAGGTGACTGGTCACTGAATGAATGCTACCTAAGCTTTCAAGGAATAAAACACTTGTCATTACTTAAATGCAAAATATAATTCTTCTTGTGTATTTAATGTCAGTTAAGGCCCTCATTGTATTCTTATGGTAACTAGCAGTGGTGATTACCTTGGCAATGCCCCTCAGCTATTCCCCTTCTGCTGTTCACTGACATAATTATGGGGCAGAAGCTGATGCCTGTCCAACATTATGACCACCTGTGCAATTTTTATTGTCGTTTCAGACCTTTATATGAAGGCCATGAAATCCTCAATGTATTTGCAGCCAGGGTCTGAATCAAGCAAGGGGATACACAGGGAAAGCAATAATGTAATAATGTCTCACTGTATTGTTTTTTTTTCCCAGTGGGACATGTCGGATTTGGCTCACGAGGATCCAAGGAATGCTCAGGGAGTTCATGTGTTTGCTCAGACATATGAAAAATTAGAAGAAACATTGTTAGTCACTAGTAGAAATGATCAGGTTCAACATTTATGAGTGTTTACCTTTTGGACATTTTATAGCAAAGAACAACAATACTAAAAACTAGCTCTTGGCCCCATCTGAATGTATGACAACTGAAATCCACAAATACTATAGAGGATTATAGCTAGAAGAAGAACCAAAAAGGAGGGAAAAATGTGAAAAGGCATTTATTTCAGTCTATTTCTGGCTAAAATGTTCTATGCTGGATCTTTAGAAAGAGAAATGCCTTGACTGTACCTCTGCCTAACATCTGCTTGTTTTTTTTATTGCCCAAAAATACCTTTAAAAACATAGTAAAAAGTTACACTGGATCTTTAAACTCTTCACTTTATTTCTCTCCATCCTCCTCTTTCCTAATGCTTTGAGAAATGCCTTGACTGAACCAGCGCCCGACATCTGCTCGTTTGTTCTGTTTACAATGGCTTCCTGAACGCGGCAGAGTCATTTGGGCATCAGCGAAGCCCACCATTCACACGGGCACCTTGGGGGGAAGGTTGCTCCGAACATCACGGGCCTTTTATCGGCGCGTGGGCATTTGTAGGGACGAGGCTGGACGTAGATTGCTGGTGTCAGATGGGATTTGAGATAGTGGGGCCCTGATTGATGCGGTGTATAGAAGGCGGATAGACGCTGATGGGGCAGGAAGGGCGTGGTGACCTGTGATACGTAGCGGGCTGATTGGTAAAAGATGTATGTTTTTTAATGGGTTAAGCAGCGAGTCATGAAAAATACAAGTGAAAACGGCGAGGGGCATGGCAGTCTTTGGAGCATTTCTAAGATATACTGTATGTCCTGGTTTGTTCAGGTTGTTTGAGTTTAAAAGTGACTGCGTAACTTTTTAGGTCATTGCTTTGCTTATAACATTTCTGAATATGGTATTAAACTTATATAAGATGCATTTATTCAATTATGGGTGTTTTATAGCTCAAAAATACCTTTAAAAATATGCATTCTTACTGTGAGTGGGGTCACTTCTTCACAGATCTCACCAGTAAATTGGCCTGGTCGCGTATTTAATGCCATACTTTGGAACGCTGCAGGCAAAGCAAATAACATCTCTATGGAAACAAGGAAACAAGCAACTGGCTGGCCCTCTCCCAGAAAAGTTGCATTATCCTTGAAGGTGAATTACTTTTCTGCCATACTGTGGTATATTATAGCCAAAGGAACAGCATGTCTATAGAAACAAGCAGAAGGAGGCCCTCTTCCAGGTTAAATAAGAGTCAGGTTTGCGGAGATACAAGCCCACTCACAGTCAGGACGCTAGCTTTTATATGTTTTTTACTGCAATAAACACAACCAACATGAATCTTGTGGCTAAAAAGTTGCATACTGGGGCATTAAATAAGAATTAACAAAACATTCAACGCAATGAATGTCATAATGTACCATACAGTATCTAACATCCTGGTATATTTTTAAGAGAAATGCTTCATACCGTCCATGAACAACAGTGTAAAAGTCGAAATTGTTTGAAGAGAACCACGTTGGACAGGGCACATGCATTAGTAACCACTGTGACCGCTACATTCTGTGTTCTGTCTCTGCTCTCTCTGAAAAGTCT
The DNA here is from genome assembly GCA_029959045.1 of Taenioides sp. WSHXM2023. Lineage (NCBI taxonomy): Eukaryota > Metazoa > Chordata > Actinopteri > Gobiiformes > Gobiidae > Taenioides > Taenioides sp. WSHXM2023. The sequence goes on from CM057089.1 coordinate 6,059,940, forward strand.
TGTATTAAAGCTAAATCACTGAACAAACTGACAGCACGAGAGCCGCGTCTTAATGGGCTGTATCCACAATGCGCAAGTAAACAGAAATATGTGGTGCCATAGCAGTGACAAGATTAAAAATTTAATCCACAAGACTAAGGGCAGAGAGGACACTGAAACTGTATTAGAAGGGAAAATGAAGTCCAAGTGTAACTACCAGTGTAATTTATTGCTTGCAGGATGACACATGAAATATTAGGGCCATCATTTCAAGGCTCAGTCATAACGTTTTTGTCTAGCTTTGCCTGGAATATTCCACAATATTTCATTAAACATGTTTATCTTGCATTTATTCAGTTACATGTGTTATGATAAAACACTACACTGAAAACACATTCTTACAGTGAGTAGGTTCTAGTCTGATCATGTGGTGAGAATAACAAATGCATGGGTAGAAGGATGCTTAAGGAAGACCAGTCAGGGGGTTTTACTGGTACTGTTCTAGAACTTAAAATCATCTGGGTGGCTGGACTTCAGATATTGTCATGAGCAGAGTTAAGAGAGAGAGATACTTTATTGAAATTCAAGTTTTGCTGCAGCAACATGTACACTGGTCGCAGATCTGTGTCACGGCAGTCTGAGGAGAGGAAGAGCCAAAAGTGACAAAGATGAGTGTCCCTCCTCTGTATTCTCTGCATCATAGCAGTGTCCAAGGGCCCCCAGGTACACAGAACAGGAAAGGCCGCATTCTTACTCTTGTAACCAGTTTTTTTTTCCACTTATTGAAAGCTAAAGGTGTTTTTTTGGGGGGGAGGTGTGGATTGTGTTGCTATTTTAAAGAAACTGTGAATAAAAGAATAATTTTTTTTTTAAATATCATTGTGAATAAAAGTTGTAAAGTTGCCACTACTTGTGTTTGGTTATTTGTATTTTATGCCAGATCGTGCCTTGGGTGGTTTTAAAGGGGAGCCTTGGCCTTCCCTCAGTTACACTCTGCTCTGGTGTTTATGTGCTATGTGTGATATGTGCAGCTCTGAATTGAGTTTTACACATCAGTCTGTTATGGCTGTCACTGAAAGGGATAGGGAAAAGATGTAACGTCATGACAAATATTAGATTCTGACCCGTTAGCAACAGAGGAACAAGATGAAAGTGACATTGACTTTTGTCTCACATCCAGTGGTGAGACAAAAGCAGATCTTCCATGTCCACAGATGTACAGAGCTCTTACCTTCTGCACGTTTTTCACAAACTAAATGAGAAAAGAATAGGTCACGATGGATACTCGTGAGTATGTAAATTCACAGATATTGCGTGAATCCATCTTGCTGTGGAAGGTTAACGTTTGGCCCTTGGGCCGAGTTAGTTTTGACAGCCCTGGTCTAGAATGTTCCTCTGTATAGCAATACATTAAATGCATATATCTCCATGGAGATGAGAAGAGCATAGCCATAGCCACAAAAGTAAAAAAAAAACAAAACTCTTGTCAACGCCACTGTGGATCAAGGTCCAGCCTAAAACACCATAAAAACACTATAAGCTCCAACTTGACATTCTATGAGAGAAAAAACGTCAAGACAAAGTGATGTGGCGACCTGAGCGGACCCTTTTTTCAGTAAATCTATCTGCGCTGGGGCCAGTCAAACACTTGAAAACTTGTATTTGAGCAACAGAGCACAAATAACAGAGGAGGTTACAGGCTGCAGGGAGAAAGAGAGAGAAAGAATGCAGTCGGGAATATAAAGGATCATATTACAAGGTGAGAACACACTGAAGGATGGTGTGAGAACAAGTACAAGGGCAGAAGAGTGAGAGGAGGAAGAAAAGTAAAGGTACAATGCCACTATGGCGCATCACAAGAACAAGACAAAGAGACTGAGGAGAGTCTATACCCACATTAGTCTTCTTAAAGTTAAAGTGGGGAAAGTGGTTCCTACTTAAGACCTGGTTAAGTCAAGGTCTGAATCTTTTAGTCTTATTCTATATATTGGTTCCCTGACCAGCCAGAACCACACGCTTTGACAAAACTTAAGAAAGATGAGTCGATCTAGAGCTGCAGCCTGTCTCCCCGATTTCAGAGGGCGTGATGGACAGGCGGATTAAGACAGAAGTGAAGATGCACACTACGTTTGCGTCAAAAAGAAACATGGCTGCTTACATGTAAAAAAAAAAAAAAAAAAAAAAAAAGGGAAAAAGAAACTAAGACTAAGAAACAGCATGGATTTTTGAAAAATCCACAATCAAAGCACCAAACTTTTATTTATTTCAGGTAAAAGAAGTTATATATACTTGGTTCTGAATGTTACAAGAATTTTCAAGAGATGTCTTCCACATTTGAGAGACACGTGATACAAATTAGCAGCTGTGGTTGGACCGTCTCAAGTTTGGATGGAGAATTTTCACCCTCTGTTGTCCAGTTCCAGCCCCTTCTGGATTAGAACAGAATGTGGAAGGGACTGGCTGCTCAGGCATTTTATTTGGTGGCACAGAATATGGCTGAATAGCTGCCTCACAACAAAAAGGCTCCTGGGCTGGTTGGGACTTTGTGTGTGGAGTTTGCATATTCTCCCTGAGGCCTTATTAACCTTATCTGGGAGTTGGTTTCTTTTGCGTTTTGATATTGAATTAGAATAATCAAAATCCGCTCCTCACAACTTCCGTCTCTTTGTTTGTGATGACATTTATGGTGACATCAGCTCAAACTGGACACAGCCGTCTTCTAACGCAGGCATTCACTGTCTTGTTGCCTTTTTAATCAATCAATTTAGATCATTATTCCGATTTAAAATATGCAAATTATAACAATGATCCACAGGTGTCATAGATTCTAACTAGATCAATAGGTCTTACTAAAAAAAAACAAAAACAAAACAAAACATTACTTATCATAGTACAGAAACATTTGAAAAATCCTCCACCAGTACAAAGAAAAACTACCCACAATAAAAAACTCCAAAGCTGCATCTCTCATTTAATAAAGGTCCTAGATTATGCAAAACTGAATCTTATGACTCTTGTGTTACGCCATGTTGTTATTTCATCACAAACATACCTGGAGTTTTGTTGTTTCATTCACACATTTGAGTAATCCTTTATTCTTAGTCTGTCTACATCTGCAAAGCTCAAAATGCTCAAAGTTCAAAGTCAGCTTTATTGTCAAAAGCCATATGTACAGGTTGCACACACAGGATTTGAAATTGCAGCGCTCCCTAGGCCCACAGTGAACATTTAACATCTAATAAACATGGCAATAAAAACATAATGACAAAAACATAACATATACACAACATATACACATAGCAACAAGGACAATAGGCTTATATATAATACAAATGAGTAAAACACACACAATGCTCTGTTCCACCTTGTGATGTCAGCTACTTTTTACCTTTAGTTCAGTAGAGATCGGCAATTCCAGGTCTGAAATTATCCAAATGATTCTAGTGAAGGTGTGTGGAGTTTAAAAACACACTGGCGGTTCATGTATCACCACATGACATCACAAGGTGGAACAGTGTTTTCTGTAAATATGTGTGAATGAAACGCAACACAACTCCGAGTGTGTTTGTGATGAGGCAACAACATTTTAACAGATCAGAAAATAGCGTAATATGGACCCTTTAATGGATCATCAAAAGCGGCTAATTTACAGACAGGCAGATTTCACTGGCCAAGAAGTTTTTAATGGCTCCCACTGTGTCTAACAGAAGGAACTAATGGTAAAATATTAAACAATATTATTTAAAAACATTTAATTGGCAGACATTAGTGAAGAGTAGCATTAATGAAGAGTAGTTATAAATAAAATATCCAAGAGTAATGTGGTAAATTGCCGATTTCAGCTCATCTGATTGGACCTGCTCTGTTACCAGTGAGAAACTAAAGCGATTACAATTTAATGAGGACTTTTTAAATCTAAGATCGTGTGAGATGTTTTTAATCGTTAACTGCATCTGAACATGTATTATTCTTAGATACATTTTTCACGTAATTTGGTTAAATGTGGATTCAGTAATTATAAAAGTTATGATTTTAAGAAATTAAGAAATCCAAGTGCATGAAACACATTTTAAATTAAGTTTTTGGTAGTTATATATTGACTGTAGGAGTAGGTGGAAGGTAAAAATGAGAAAGTACAAGCAGTATTGTGTTAAAACTAGCCTTAAACTGAACATTTAATAATTACTTGGAATTACTTAACAGTACATTGTGTAACTTTTCTGGTGGAGGGTTCGTCAAATGCTTGTCTCCATGGAGATGTCATTGCTTTGTCTGGAATGTTTCACAGTATGGTATTAAACCTTTCTCTCTTCATGGAGACTAAACCAGACCAAACCAAAGCACAATTGTTATTTATCTGTACATTTTTATTTGTACACTTAAAGGTGCTATATTACGCAAAAACATACCTGGAGTACATCTGTGTTGTTCTGCTCCACCTTGTGATGTCATGAAGCGGTAGTTTTCAAGCTCTTTTTTTACCTTTTTTTCAGTAGAAACTGGTGATTCCAGGGCTGAAAATGATCCAAATGAGTGAAGGTGTATGAGTGAAGTAAGATTGTTTTCAGTTTGAGAGAAGAACACAGCCTAAATGTACAGGGTTTGTGCGTTAAACATGTGTGAATGAAACAAAATACAACTCTAGGTGTGTTTGTGACGAGGAAACATTATAACATTGATCAGAAAACAGCGTAATTTGAACATGTAATTTAAGGTGGAATGTTTTTTTTTTACACTCTAGAGACTCCAGGAATAATAGCAACCACTTTTGGAAGCTAATGGGGATCCAAATAAAGAATAAAAATTTGACAGGCAACTCTTAAAGGCGTCCGAAGTTGGGCTTAACTTCAGCTGACAGTGAGACGGTGTAGTCCTTCATTTGTCCACGAGTGATTCAATGTAGAGACTTTCATCTGTGGTCATCTGGACTTTGGGATCAAAACGTTCCCATCCAAAAGCCTTTTTCAGTTAATGGTACTGACTTGAAGCGCTGATAAATTCCAGATGACCACAGAGGAAACCTTCTCAACAGTAAGTGCTTTGTTGACTTGATTCTGGGACAGTTTTTATACAGGATCGTGTTGGGTTTTAAAGGGCCCATATTACGCTATTTTCTAATCTGTTATATTGTTGTTTCGTCATAAAAACATACCTGGAGTTGTGTTTTGTTTCATTCAGATTTAGTTTGAGTTCTTCTCTCAGACTGAAAACGCTCTCTTCCATCTTGTGATGTCAAGGGCTTCACTGTGTTTTTAAACTCCATACACCTTCACTGAAATCATTTGGATGATTAAAGGTGCATTGTGTGTGTCTTTTCTGTTCTGGTGAAGGGTCCGTCAAATGTTTTTCTCCCTGGACATGTTATTGCTTTGTCTGGAATGTTCCACAGTATGACATTAAACCTTTCTATCTTCATGGAGACCAAACCAGACCAAGTTACAGGTCAGATCTGTGGAGAGGCGACCCCACTCACAGTCAGAATGCCTGTTTTTCTAGGTATTTTTGAGCCGTAATTGAATAAATGTAAAGTAGAGCTGTTTAATGTCACACTGTGGAACATTCCAGGCAGAACAATGACATATCCATAAAAACAAGCAGGTGACAGACCCTCCGCGAGGAAAGTTACACAATGCACCTTTAAAGCACACAAGAATCAATTTTATGTAATATAGAACCTTTAAAGCAACAAGAATGCATAATATGTGTTCTTTAACTTTTTAACAGAGCCCACAAAAATCTAAATCACAAGCTTTATTTCACCCACAGGGCATTTGTAGAAAAGCAATCTCACACTTGGAGCATCGCCGTGGTTCTGAATATTGCCACATGACGAGATGCGAGCCTCACGCCTCCTTGTGTCAAATTGGCCACGTTTTTACATGACCTAACACGATGATACTGACAACTGTTATCTGTACGCTCGCACTTTGAACAAAAATAAATTAAGTTGGTTGGAGTTTTGCAGACAAGGCCTCAAAGCCCAAACTTTTGCAGTTTTGTCGCAGTGATTTATGGAGCGTTTGCAGCCATCGGACAAAGGGGTGAGAGGGAGTATCAGAATGCAAACTGTTCATTTAAAAGTTGTCATCATTACGGTGATGTTGGAAGGCCCTGATAGAGCTCATGGAACCACGTAACTACACCTGACAGGGACACCATGTTGGCAGTGCTGGATTAGTGGTAATGAATGGCACTTTTGGAGTTTTTTGTCATTAAATAAAATCACAGACAGTAATTTAACAGCAGATTGTCATAGATATGTACAGAATAAATGGGAAACAATGATGGCTCAGCTGCAAAAACATTACTTAAGCTTTTTTTATTATTCACACCACAGCCCAACAGTAAAGTGGAATATGTACAGTGCAGGATGTGGTAAAAAACAAAAAAACAAAAAAAAAAACAACCAACTATTTACAGTACTTACATACATACAACTTACATAGAAAGCCAGTATGCACATAGTCAGGCCAAGGACAAGCACCAGAATCAGCAGAGCTCCCCATTTATTAAAAGAACATAGGTTTTTAAGGTTTAACTACAAAAACTGTACTCATAACCATAAAGCAAACTGTATATCAACGTAATAAAAATGACTTAAATAACCCCCCATATCGCTATTCCTTTATTAACTCATAAACTCAAGAAATCAGGGAAAAAACACACACAAAATGATCAATAATGGTTCAGGCCGTGGTCACATGACATTCAAGAGCGCACCACCAACAGCTGTTTACGGCGCGACCAGGAAGTGCTCTAGTTTGGCCCGCGAACCGAGAGCGGTGCGAAGACAGCAACAGCTAAGGAGTAGCCCCAAGTGTGCCCTCGAACGCACTGGTGGGGAAATAAAGATCGCAGAGGTACAGGACCGCAGGACACATGTGCGGGCCCGCAGGGAAACTGTTCACCAGAGAAAGAGACGCGCCGGTCGGGGGATGACGGGGCAAGGGCGCTGCGTCACACAGATTAAACACGAGTGACCCTTATCTGGAGTAGCCTATAGCTTGCATAGATTTTGCCTTAAAGGTCCTATATTAAGCAAAATTGGTTCTTTTGAGCTGTTACTTCCTCAAAAACATACCTGGAGTTGTGTTTTTTCATTGACACATGTTTAAAAGGTAGCAGTTTACTCGAAAACTACAGCTTCATGACATCATAATGTGGAACAGAGTATTTTGAGCTTTGGAGATATAGACAGACTAATAATATAGAATTACTAAAACATATGTGAATGAAACAAAACACAACCCCAGCTCAAAGGAGTCAATTTTGCATAAATTGTGTTGTAAAATAAGCTGTTTAAAGTGGATACTTTTTACTTCTGCTAGTACTTCACTACACTTTCTACTCATTTCTACATTTTTTAACAGGACTGAAAAGTAAAAGGGATTTATTTTGAACACATTATTTTGAGCAAATAAAAATGTATCTGTTCTTTATCAACATCTTTACATTTGAAGTTTTATTAGATCTCATATCTGTGCAAAATACATTTACTTTTTACTTTTTAAGTACATTTTTAAACTGGTACTTTAATAATTTTACTAAAGTTGATCTTTTCATGCAATACTTTTACTTATCTGGTATCTGTACTTTTACTTAAAGGTACACTGTGTAACTTCTAAGGTGGAGGGTCCGCTACTTGCTTGTTTCCATGGAGATGTTGTTTCTTTGCCTGGAATGTCCCACCATAGGGCATTAAACATATCTCACTTCCATTTGCTCAAATACAGGTGTTGTATAGCTCAAAAAAACTTAAAAAAACATGATTTATTACCATATGCAGGCTTGCTTCTCCATAGATCTGATCATTAACCTGCCTCCATTGCAGTGCTGGAACATAACAAAGTAAAAATACTGTACTTAAGTAAAAAATGTAGGTATCTGTACTTTACTTAAATTGATTTTGAAGTGGATATATATATTTTTTGAGAGCAGGTATCTGTACTTTCTACCCCACTGCATTTTTGAGCAGGACTGAAACGTAAAAGTTTTTTTTTGTTTTTTTTTTTAATTATTATTATAGTTTGAGACCTGCTGAAAAAGCTGAGGGTTTATTTTTAACATGTCTGTAGTTTGAGCAAACAATAATATACAAATAGAACAGATAAAACTTGATTCTGTTGAACAAAACTGATTTAAAATCTTTATCAACAACACCACACTGAAGCTTTATTAGATCTGAAAATCTGTGTGAAATACTTTTACTTTTTACTCTTTAAGCACATTTTTATACATGTATTTTAATACTTAAGTACATTTTTTCATGTGATATTTTTTACGCCTGTATCTGTACTTTTACTAAGGTGGAGGGTCCGCTACTTGCTTGTTTCCATGGAGATGTGTCCTACAGTAGTGCATTAAACATATCTCCCTTCCATTTGTTCAATTACAGGTGTTTTATACCTCAAATCTGACCCATTCACCTCTCTCCCTTGTTATTACTAAATTCATTTCCATACTGTGGAATAATCAAGGCAAAACAATGATATCTCCATGGCGAACCCTCCACAAGAAAAGTCAAACAGTGCACCTTTATGTCACAAAATGGAGGACGTCTTCCAGCAGTGTTTAGAATGAACACAACACAGCGTCACAGTGCGTGGTGCTGTGTACATAGTGATTACAGCACAGGACTGTTGAGGTAATCAGAAGCAGGCTGCCTTTAGACCCCCCTCACCTGCGGTTGTGTGTCCCGGCGGGGGATGAATTCATACATACATTAATCAAACGCGAGTCCTACACAATCGTCTCCTCATCAGCAAAGAGGCAAAAACAGTCCCTCACACACACGGTGCTTTCACTGCTACACTGTGAAGTTTGAATTTGGTTCTGCCCAATATTTCATCAGAGAAAAGGTCAAATATAATGCGGTCTCAGCACTTTTAAAAGCCCTCATATTCTTTATTTTAACTTAATCGTGCTTTAACCATTTACTGGATACTTTCTGAGGTGGTAACCTTCTGTTATAGCCACGGCTGCCCTGGGGGTTATTGATAGAGGTGATTTGTGTGGTTGCTATAGATTTGGATAATTAATAATCCTGATTATGTAGGTTAAAAATAAATTATTTAACTTCAAGCAAGCCACACTCCTAAAAAGCCTCTAAAATGTAAAGTGCCTGTTTAACCTATCCATGTATGTCACATTAAAGGAGCTGTATGTAGCCTGTGCTCTTACTGTTTTAACTAAAGGTTGCACAATCACAACTGAACCTGGGTTGTCACTGCCTAAACCTGCAGATAGAGCACATACACAAGTTTTTTTTTCATTCTCAGTATATGGACAGGACTCATGTAAAAGCTCTGAACCTCCAGAATCCACTCACTGAGCACTGATTCATGACTGGCTGCATAGTATAGGGTGTAAAGGTGCCCTATGTAACTTTCTGGTTGGAGTCTTTCACCTGTTTCTATGGATATATAACTGTCGTACCTTACATTTAATAAATTACATGTGGTTATAGCTCAAAAATACCTAGAAAAACAGGCATTCTCACTGTGAGCAGGGTTGCATCTCCACAGATCTTACCTGTAACGTGGCTTGGTTTGGTCTCCATGAAGATAGAAAAGGTTTAATACCATACTGTGAAGCAGATTTCAACCTACTGGATTTCTCAATAACTGACGATGTCGAGAAACGTCTCCTCTCCATTTGACCCATCTTTCAGAGTCATGGCAACCTGAAGCTGAAATCAATTATAAAAATCTAGGTCATCCTTCAGTAACTTGCTATTCTTGCTATTTTTCTTGCTACTTATTTAGAATTTATGATTACCATTTTTATATTTTTTACTCTTTGTTATTATATTGTGATGTGTGAGCGACTGTGTCCAAGTAATTTCCCTTGTGGAAATTACCTAGAAAAACAGGCATTCTGACTGTGAGCAGGGTCGCCTCGCCGCAGATCTGACCTGTAACTTGGTCTAATTTGGTCTCCATGACAACAGGAAAGTTTAATGCCACACTGTGAAACATTCCAGACAAAGCAATAACATCTTCATGGAGAAAAGTTACCAGAAAAGTTATACAATGCACTAGGGATGGACAAGACACAATTTCCAGAAGATGAGATTGGGTCCACGAGAACGAGACAACACGAGATTTTAACGTTATTCATAATATATACATTTCACAATTCAGTTTCCAATTTTGGCCTCACAATTTTTATTTACTTAATTTAATAATTTTGTTTCTATACAGTATTGCTTTTTGTCCAATCCAAATGTAAACGCTTGGAAAAAAAATCTCACAAGATCCCCACAATGCACCTGTAAAAGTTCTTTGGATTATGAGAGAACCAAAGTCTTGTCAAGGCAATTTAAAAAAGAAAAAGTAGCATATTCACAATTTGGTTAGCTTCCACAAATCATCGGAAGAAATATCGTACCGTGAGATGCATATCGTATCATATTTGTATATCGTTACATCCCTAGTTGAAACTAACTCTGAATAGGCCACTTTGCTGTTCCATTTTCCAATCCCACCTCGCTCAATGACATGGATATTTTCAAAGTGCTTTTCCTGTAGGCACACATAAAAGCCAGTACTCAGAAATCCGTCTAAAACATGTTGTAATTATTCTCAATCACAAAACACTTGCGGTAAAAACACGGAACACGACATCACAAGCGGCCTTCTCCACATTATGTGCGTCGTGTATTGAAAAGCGTGTACTGAAAGAGAAAGTGACATCCCTTTGCAAATCTAACATGACTAGCTTGTGGTGTGAGTGTGAAAACCAGGGCTGAATAATGAATAAGACCTCCCTGTGTCTGGTGTCCTTTTATCTGCTCTATGCCAGTCCTCTATGAGCCCGCAGAGCTAAGTGAAGGAGGCAGGAGACTATGGGTTTGTGCATAGAACATGGACTGTACAGCTGACATCAGGTTAGCTACACATGAGTGGTTAGGTCAGACTGGAGGGATTTTCAAGGAATGTGAGATTAAAAGCGGTGTACTTGATTTTTACTGCCTCAAAAACGTGAAAAACAGCTGGTTAATTTTGAACCATTTTGCAGTGGTCCAAAGTTATTCCTCACCTTAAGTATTCTGAGTATTCTAATTATTCACCAAGATGAGTTTATAAGCACTTTACACAACTCTGCAGGAATTCTGCACTGACAGTAAAGTGAATAAAAACATGGTAACTGCATGCTTCCTGATTATAATAATAATAATAATAATAATAATATGTTTTATAAATATTAATGCAGTACACAGTGAACCTACTTTGAACTGAAGAGCCGCTTATACTATATATCTCTGCTCTGTAAAGAAAATTGCAGTTTGAATGGTTACTAATTGAGACTATAGCAAAAGGAGAAATTCAATTTGTCATCTGGACAAAAGTTTATTTGGTCGAATACGTTTCGCAGCTCATCCAAGCTGCTTCTTCAGTTCTGGACAGATGCTGGTGGACACTGCTTTATATCTGCCTGAAGGGAGGAGCTAATTACAATGAAATTACTCTGAGACTACCACACCTATTTGTTTACAGTTTCTGTTAGTTAGCTCAGCTTATTGAGTATGCACTGAGTGTGGGGTCTGAAACGTATTTGACCAAATCAATTTTTGTCCAATTGACAAGTTGAATTTCTCCTTTTGCCATGGATTCTACCTGGACGACTGAGGGATTCTACACACAACTGAGACTATACTTTGTTTTACCCTCAAACCAGTCCTCTTGTAGTTGAGTAAAAGTAGTTTATCTTCCAGCACAGTATGTTGTAAAAGCAATGACCAGCCCTCAAGGCACTCAACAGCACTAAGGCATCACTGTTGTATCTAGGTGGGAGATCCTACCTGTAGCAAAATTTTCTTACTCACATGAAAAGTAAGTACTGTAGGCTAACATAGCTGTTTGCAACCAAGTTAACATTACCTGAAACAAAGTGTTCAGTGCTCAGTCTGGAGTGCTTTGTTGGAGTTCACTGGTCCCTCCTGTTAACGTAATCCATTTCTGGCAATGAAAAGGGTCTTTATGGATGTTATACAACAGTAATCCTCTTTTGAGTCTTGCACACGGTGCAGCAACGGGCATATAAGGCATGGATCCAGGTGTTTCTGTTCAGATACCAATGTTGATACTTTGGCTTCAAGTATCTGCTTGTACCTGATATCAACCGATACTAGGACAGAGAACTTTAAACACAAACAGTTTAATGTAAAAAATGGTTTGTAATAGCTATTAATCAATTAAATAATAACAGACAGTAAATCTTATTTCACAAATTTATAGATCAAAATGGGACATCGGCTGAACTGATATCTTGGAAGCCGATATCCGATCCACCACAATATTCAGTATCGGTGCATCCCTAAGGCATAGTGCCTTCAAAATAGCAATAATACAATGTGTGATGTCACTTGGGACACATGAAGAAGCAATATCCACAGTAGTACAATTTACCCCATCTGAGCTCCTCTGTATTTTTAAACTCCACACACTGCAGCAGTTAGCTTCCCTTTCTTTGCAGTGTATCATCTTTAGCGCAACAGGGCACCAGCAAATTAAACCATTGTGCCTTATGGTGGGATTTTGTGTATTATTCAAGTCAAATGCTACACAATAGTACTTTGTTGTGTATTGTACTTAAGCTAAAATAGACTATATTGTTCTCAAATAAAAAGGTGCCATCCGTGTCTCTCCTATTTTGTAAAACCACGATCCGCAGGGACATTTTTTCCAAAGATTATAACAGCAAGACTCCAAAACGTGGTCCTTTCAAACATATTCACTTCTGAAATTACGCAACACATTTTAATATAGATTTAATAAAGTTGGATAACCTCAGGAGTCATCATCAGGTAGCCAGCTGCTCAGCGCTCGCTCTCCTTTACCGTCTCCATGTGGCCTCTGTGACGTATCAGGCAAATCCAAACGGATGACTCTGACTTTAACAGGGAAAATTAATGTGAATTTTCTGCATTTTGAGCAGCCTGTGCATCAACACCACATGGCGCCATATGCTGCGTACACTGGAGCCAAGATTTTGGAAAAGATTGCAAGAAACTCACCCTATATTTGTCCAAGCGAGGTTTACTCACGCAAGCGCAGTGCTACAAACTGCAAACATTTAAACACAGCTAATTAAGTAGTAGTAGTAAAGTTAAAGGGCAACTATTGGTGGTTTTCAGACTGTAGAATGAATGGGGGGGCAAGAGACACATTTCCCTATTAATAACATTTCACTTTGTCATGAAATATCCAAAGGTTTAATCACAAATCTTTAAAGTAATCGTTTCTATTGGTGACTAAATCCATTAACTTGTAATATTACAACACCAACCTACATTTTAACTGTATTTACTTTAGCCGCCCCCAATTCTGTATTAAATATTATTGGCCTATAGAATGTTGTGATGTTATCTGAAACCCAGCAATTTAACTTTTCTCAAGGGTCCAGCATCCATGGTGATGTTATAGATTTGCGTGGAATGTTTATTTTTATGGCATTAAAGGTCCTATATTACTATCATTGACTCTTGTGAGATTTAAGCCATGTTATAATGTTGTTACCTCCTCAAAAAACATCTGGAGTTGTATTTTGTTTCATTCACACGTGTTTGATTAATCCTGGACTAATAGTCTTTCTACATTTCCATCCAAAGCAAAATGCTCTTTCCCACCTTGTGATGTCATGAAGCGGTAGTTTTCAAATTAACAGCTCCTTTTACCTTTAGTTCAGTAGATTGGTAATTCTAGGGCTGAAATGATCCATATGAGTTTAGTGAAGGTGTATGGAGTTTAAAAACACAGTGGAGCACGCCTTGTATTACCACATGACATCACAAGGTAGTGACTGTTTTCAGTTTGAGAGAAGAACTAAATATGCCGAGTGTTAAACGTGTGAATGAAACAAAACACAACTCCAGGTCTGTTTGTGATGAGGAAACAACATAACAGATCAGTAAATAGCGTAATATGGGCCCTTTAAGTTATCTGTCTCCATGGAGACAAACAGACCTGTGGAAAGGCGAACCCTCTCTAGCTTTTTTCCTGTAATTTGAAAATAAACTGAATATACAACTTTACTAAACAAACATTTCTGCCCTTCTGCCCTAGTAAAACACTTCTTATATTTTCACATTCTTCTACAAGAATATGAGTTTATCCACATTCTCTGGCAGTAGATGGGGTCTGTTTGCACTGACTAAGTCCCTGCAGTGGAGAAAACTCTCACTAGGTCCAGATCTCCTGGAACAGCATGGGAGCATCTTGCCATCTTTGCCACAAAGGGGCACTTGGATTCACTGCTCTTCACCATGCAATGGGACCTGCATCCACAGCAGTGCAGCTGATGGCCATGTATACTGCTACTTCTTCCTGCATGGTGCTGAGAGGAGGTTTGGTGGCTGATGTACTGGCGGTTGAGAATAGATCTCCAAATAACTGTGCCATACTTGTCTTTTTAGGAGGAGGCTGCTCTGCTGCTGGCTCAGTACACTTCATCTGGGATTCAGATGGTTGCCCTTACGATTATAAATAATATTCAGTGCATGAATTAAATGTACTAATGACAACATCATCACCACCAACAACATATAACACAATACCTGTTCTTCTCTTTTTAGAATCTCCTTTGTGATGTCATTGTAGATTTTCTCCACATAAGCTTCCTCTAGGTATGTCAGACTTAAATGTCACTCTGCATTCACAAGGTCTGGGTCTGGCCTCCAGATTTTTAGTGACAGCATCCTTACCCTCCTGAATGGTAGAACTGTCCTCTTCACTTATGGTAATAAAGCTCTCCATTTCTCTGAAGGGCCACCCATCTGTCATTAATGCTGCGTGTTCTTTCAGAGAGATCTCCAAGACCTTCATACACCGCAGGTGTAATGGCGTAACTGAAGTGTTTTCAGGATCTTAATTTTATAGCTAGACTCAAGCATTTTTAAAATGTACCTAAAGTGGATGGATTCAGTGATAGCCTTTGCCTTTGTCAGACACTTAGATGAGCCTTAAAGGCTGTTTCTACACAAGGCTGTTGGCTTTGTTTTGTCCTCTCTCTCATTACACTGGCGTGATGTCTTTACTAATGCCCCACCATATTTGTTGCATTTCCGTTGCTATGATACGGTATCCGCTCAGAGCAATACCTGCAAATGGTCATACTTTTATCCACAAGTTTCTTATATGCTAGCATCATATTTGGCACTAAATCCAAAGTGGTCCCAAGCAGCTTCTCCCTCCACCTCTTTCATTTCAACTCACGACACACTCCTGCACTCTCTCTCTTCCGTCACCATGTCGCTGCATCTGAGCCAACCACATGTGTTTTTGCACATGTGCAAATCGATCAAACTACACGAGCATCAAATGGAAAGAGCTGAATTGAGATACGAAAGATTTGACTCTGTGGGATTGTTTTTGATGAGGGAACTACATTATAACATGGTAGAAAAATAAAAACAAGATTTTACTTAATACTCACTCTTTAAGCACAACTTGACTAAGGCATTTCTATGCCATTCAGAAGTAGCAGTATTGTGATAATTACCTATTAGAATAAAATGAAATCGAATTATTATGTATCAAATGAACCATGGCAAAACCATGACTCAGAATTATATACCCACTTCGCAGTTAGCTATGGCATTCAGTTAGCATCTTTTGTAACAATCTTTATAATGTAAAATAAATGTTGTTGTGGAGTTCAATGACAAACTTTCTTTTGTCGCCAAGTTTTTCAGCATTTTCACAACCTTGCACAGCCAGATAGATTCTCTTCTTGGAGTGCGCCCACTGTAAGGTTAATTGGGCAGGCGGACCAATCACGTTGTGCTGAAGCTAAAGGCAAATCGTCCAACACACTAAAACAAACCCGGCGACACCAACAGATGTACAAACGCCTATTTTAGTTTCATACAAAATTTAGCTGAACTATTTGTATTACTTATTTTCTATTTTATTTTGACAGTTATATAATTATGCCACATTGACCCCAGTCTCTTGCTATCTTTTTGCTACTTATTTAGAATTTATTATTACCATTTATATATTTTTTCCTCTTTATTATTATAATATATTGTGATGTGTGAGCTACTGTGTCCAAGTCATTTCCCTTGTGCGTCAATACAGTTTAAGTCTAAGTCTATTGTGTTTGTGAAAATCGTGCAGAAGCTTTATGCATTTGTGGACAGGGAAGATGTCTGTGCTTTTAACTGGATATAACAAAAGTTAGATTTTTTAACTTGCTCCACTGTTGTGACACTTTAACCAATCAGATTCATGTAGTCATCATGACACTGCTTACATGTTAACCATGCACTTCCTGATTATCAGACAAAAAAAACACATTATGATTAGAGGCAACTGGAAGTACCCAGTCAGTATCATGAAAAGTATTCTTAGTAGAATACTAGCTATGAATCGAATTAACCAAAACTAAACCATGATTCACCCAGAACTCTGCACCCAGCTCTGGCCTTCAGTTAGCATTTTTGTGACAATTTTATAGCGTAAAAGAAATATTGTTGTAAAGTTAAATAAATAACTTTCTTCTGTGATCCTCTTTAATGGCCATAACAGGGAAAGGTCTATCTCTAAATGGAAGTTCTCAGAGCTTTTGTAAACCCACATTAGAAGAGCACACTTATTTCAGATAAAACAGCACGTGTCCATTAAGTCCCATTCATGTGACAATGGAACAGAAGATGACAAGCCAATACAATTGCTTGGCCTTTCACTGCTGATTATACATTTCAGACCCGGCTGCAATTTTCCAAACATATTACGTAAATTTGCATTACTCTCAGGGTGAGCCATCTCTACCACTTTTCCACAAACAACAATGAACAACCCCAAAACGTATAATAGCTTTGAATCTCCGAAATTAAAGAAGAGTGATGTTTACAAATAAGGCCGTTTGCTTGAGTGCTCCCAAAACTAGTTTTAATAGGCCTATTCCTTGTTTGAATTATCCTGCATGTTTAGACCTTGTCCCTCTCCAAAGCTAAAGCCCCTTCGATCTACTTGTCTGGAAATTGTGTGGAAATTTCACAATAGACTATTACCTTTGACAGTGTTCTAATATTAAAGCAGACCTATTATGCAAAACTTTTCAAAGCTTTTAACCATGCCCCTTCTCATTCATCCTCTGAAGTTGTATTAGGAATGATTCGTGCATGTTTGAGTAATCTTTAATCACTTATGTTCAT
Source organism: Taenioides sp. WSHXM2023 (assembly GCA_029959045.1). Lineage (NCBI taxonomy): Eukaryota > Metazoa > Chordata > Actinopteri > Gobiiformes > Gobiidae > Taenioides > Taenioides sp. WSHXM2023. The sequence goes on from CM057089.1 coordinate 6,077,080, forward strand.
TTCGTCATGTTGCATTCTACCCCCGTTTTCACAGTCACCAGTACACGCCCACTGCTCTGTATTTACTTTGTTTTCCAATTTTATTTTCTTCAAGGCCCTCAAAGCGCTTTACATCAAGGAATCTCTCTCACACACGCATTCATACATCAGAGTACGCAGACACTGGGGAGGTGGGTTAAGCGTCTTGCCCAAGTACACATCGACAGTGTTCATCTGTGGGAGCCGGAATCGCACCGTCAACCTGTGGGTCAGTGGATCTGCCCGCTCAGCCGATGATGTTTTATGTCAAGAACGGGATTCGAACCGCCAACCTTCGGATCAGTGGACAAAAACTCTATCAGCTGACCTGCTGCCGCCTCACTGCCTTAATCTGTGATACACATAGGATTAGGTTAGAGTTGTGTAGTCTTTTTGATTGATAACAAAAAAAGAAAAACGGCGACATCAGCTCCCATTGGGCACTGCAGGTTTCTAACTTTTTTATTAGTTATTTTAGATGAATACTGTGATTTTAATTGTCTAATACATAACATAATGATCCAGGCATGATATAGATTATAACTATATAGCAAGCACAGTATGTCTTGTTCAATTGCGAATGGGGCTTTACAGGAGATCTCCGTGTATAACAAAACTCAGACAAGGCTGTTCATCATGTTTGTTAATTTTAGTCACGCATGGGAAACAGGAGATCATTTAAAAAAAAAAAATGTAGCAAGTATAAAGGGATGCAATGATACAACGTAAAACACGTTGGGTGTTATTGCAGCTGCTATATAAATCCAGTGCATTATTATTGTTTGTAGAAGTGTGTTTTCTCAGCTTATTAGGTTAGAAAGGGCATCGTAGCTTCTCTGTAAATATAATAAATGAGTTGCTTGTATGTACTGCATGATGAAAGCTATAAATAAGAAACTACAGGAGTAATAATTGCTACAGTCTACTCCATTTGAGCTATGTATGTTAATATGTAATGATAATGCATACACGTAACATATAATGTAAAACTGCCTAAATATCCATCCATCCATCCATTTTCTTCCACTTATCCTGGGCCGGGTCGTGGGGGCAACAATCTAAGCAGGATCTCCCAGACTTCCTTCACCCCGGACACTTCTTCCAACTCTTCCGGGGGACCCCAAGGCGTTCCCAGGCCAGCCGAGAGACATAATCCCTCCAGCGTGTCCTGGGTCTTCCCTGGGGCCTCCTCCCAGCGGGACATACCCGGAACACCTCTCAAGGAAGGCGTCCAGGAGGCATCCAGAATAGATGCCTGAGCCACCTCAGCTGGCTCCTCTCGAGAGGAGCAGTGGCTCTACTCCGAGCTCCTCCCATGTGACGGAGCTCCTCACCCTATCTCTGAGGGAGCGCCCAGCCACTGCAGAGGAAACTCATTTCGGCCACTTGTATCTCGTCCTTTCGGTCAGTAGCCAAAGCTCATGACCATAGGTGAGGGTAGGAACATAGACTGATGGTAAATCAAGAGCTTTGCCTTTCAGCTCAACTCCCTCTTCACCACAACGGTCCGATACAGTGACCGCATCACTGCTGACGCTGCACCGATCCGTCTGTCAATCTCATGCTCCATCCTCCCCTCACTCGTGAACAAGACCCTGAGATACTTCAACTCCTCCACTTGAGGCTAAACTAAACTTGACATTGGTGCTTATTATGGTCTATGTGTTTCCCTTTGTCATTACGCTGTTTTTAAGCAGAAAGTTACGGCTAAGTGTAGCAGGTGATAACAGTTCATGTAAAATGTAAAATGTTGAGAATTTTGATGCAGGCGTGTGTGACCTCAGGGAACATGCTTTTATTGCCATACTAGAATAAAGTGTAATTCCACATCCATTACAGTAGTTGGCAGTATAGTGTCGGGTTTTTTTGCACCGAGCATACGCACACACAGCACAGAGCAGGAGATTTGAAGTGCAGTAAACAAACCCTCAAGAGACATCATGGAAAAATATTTAACAGGGATGAAAAGAAAGACAGAGAAAGATGGAGATAGTGAAACAAATGACAGTCTATCAAAGATGTAATGTAAATGTAAATGTAAAAATGTAGAGCTTGGCTTCACTGTGACTACAGTGGGAAACGAGGAAAGACCGGTGTGTTTACTGTGTCTAAAAATGTAGGCAGTGGACAGCATGAAGCCAGATAAATTAAGGCGTCACTTAAAGACATTACACCCCAATTATGCTGATAAGCCGCTTGAGTTTTTTCAGCGAAAACGTGCCAAATATTGCCAACAATCATGCCGCTTTGTGAATGCTACTTCAGTAAACCAGCGAGCACTCTTAGCATCATATAAGGTGGCGTACCAAATTGCTCAGTGCAAAAAACCCCACACCATAGCAGAGGAGCTGATACTGCCTGCAGCATTAAACATGGTTTCTGTCATGCTGGATGATGTAAGTGCTGCAAAAATATAAGCTATCCCTTTGTCCAATGACACTGTCGCTAGACGTATAAATGACATTGCTAACGATATTCAGGAACAACTGGTAGATAAACTCAAAGACAAACGTTTTGCCTCACAGTTTGATGAAGCAACTGACAGCAACAAAGACTTTGTTTATTGCTTATGTACGTTTTGACATGATAAACTCCCTGTGTGAGGATCTACTTTTTTGTAAATATGTCAGAGACAGAGCCACAGCTCAAGAGCTATTGAAAATGCTGGACTGCTTTCTGACTGAGAATGGGCTAAAGTGGGAGAACTGCATTGGTGTTTGCAGTGATGGTGCACAGACCATGGTAGGGATGAGAAAAGGACTCATCAAGAAGGCCTCACCTAATGCTGAGTGGACACACGGTTTTATACACAGAGAAGCACTGGCATCAAGGCGCCTTTCCTCTGAATTAAGTGAGGTTATGACAGACATTGTAGGTGTAGTAAATGTTATAAAGACCAGACCACTAAAGAGAAAAAAGAGTCTTCTCTGCTGTCTGTGAGGAGATGGGAGCTGGACAGCTGCGATGCTTCACAGTGAAGCAAGGTGGCTGTCACAAGGAAAAATCTTGTCCTGAATTTTTGAGCTCAGAGAGCAGATAAGAATGTTTTTTGAGGAGGAGCACAAGTATGAAGTTGCAGAAAAATTTTTGTGATGAGAACTTCCTGGTGATACTGGCCTTCCTCAGTGACATATTTGGAAAGCTAAATGAACTAAATCTACAACTTCAAGGTAAAGATAAACACCTCCCTCAGGTCACAGGCTGGATCAGCTCTTGCAATGTGGGGCAGGCGACTTGATGAAGGAAACACTGATTCATTCGAGAACCTGCATGGATTTGTTGACACTACTGACTATGAATCCACCTCAGTGATTCCATGTATTAAGCAGCATATTTATCACTGATGGGATTCTTTAAAAAGTACTTCCCTGAAAACAGTTCCCAGTATGACTGGGTGAGAGATTTTCAACTGGTTTCAGCTCTGCAGAGGAGGACCAATTCACGGACATCACTTCTGACTCCACATTGAGACTGATGTTCATTTTTGTTTTGTAGGTTAAATTGTTTTATATGTTTTGCTCCTGTGTTAATGTTGCTTATCAAATTTAATTTATTATTTACTGATTTTATTTAATTTTATTTTTCAGTATCAAATGGGACGTGCCCACTTGAGAAGGACTGAATTAGTCAGTTAAAAAATGTTTATATTATTAATATATTAAATAAGATTTTTTTTTTTTAATTTCAGCTATATTGATGCACTTTTAAATCTTTTCTGCACTTTTAAAAAACAATGTTAATATTCTTTGTTGTAGTTGATCTTTGTTTTCTTTCATGTTAATAAGGATACAGTGTTATGCAGTACACCTAACACCACTGCTGTAAGTCTTATAACAATTTTATAGACATATTATACTATTTATAGTCGCGGCAGAGAGTGGGGGGGTGCGAAATGTTTTCTTCTTCCTAGGGGGGGCGTGACAGAAAATAATTGAGAAGCACTGTTCTAATTACACATATGACAAGTCAGTGAAATGAATAATTATCTCCAACTTCTTCAGCGGCAGCATGGTCTATCGACACTTTTTAATTTAATACTTTTATTAGAACCACCAAGATGTAAGATTAGACTAATAAAAAGTAACTGCCACAATAACCACCCTTGATTACCAATGTATGAAAAAAGTCATCAGCGTTTTTCTAATATCACACATTTGAAAAGTCCTATATTACACAAAATGGATCCTTTTGAGCTTTTAAGGTGCATTGTGTAACTTTTCTGGTGGAGGGTTAGTCAAATGCTTTTCTCCATTGAGATGTTAATGCTTAGTTACAGGTCAGATCTGTGCAGATGCAACCCCGCTCACAGTCAGAATGCCAGTTTTTCTAGGTATTTTTGAGCTGTAAAACCACTTATAATTTAATAAATGTAGATAGAGCTGTTCAATGTCATAGTGTGGAACATTCCAGGCAAAGCAATGATGCATCCATAGAAACAAGCAGGTGACAAGCCCTCCACCAGAAAAGTTTCACAATACACCTTTAAGACATGTTATAATGCTTTGTCTCATTCACGCATGTTTCACTAACCCATTTTTATTAGGCTGTCTACATCTCCAAAGCTCAAAATGCTCTGTTCCACCTTGTGATGTCATGAAGTGGTAGTTTTCACGTTAACAGCTACATTTTACCTTTTGTTCAGTAGAGATTGGCAATTCCAGGACTGAAATTATCCAGATGATTCCATTGAAAGTGTATGGCGTTTTAAACGACAATGGAGCACTTCCTGTATCACCACATGACATCACAAGTTGGAACAGTGGGTTTTCTGTTTGAGAGAAGAACTCAGCCTAAATATGCAGGGTGTGTGTGTTAAACGTGTGAATGAAACAAAACACAATGTCAGGTCTGTTTTTGATGAGGAAACAACATTATAACGCAGATCAGAAAATAACGTAATATGGACCCTTTACAGCAAGAAAGTAAGATAAAATACATGTGGGTTTTTTGTCAAATGTTGTAAAATACATGTCTTTCTTGCAGGTGGATTTGCTTGAGGCGTTCAGGAGATATAGAGCTCATATCAAAAGGAATACATTCAGACAATTGGTCTGTAAAATGCTGTGATTTTTGGCCTTTCTGTCAGTGTTATCGCGTACAAGAGCTAAATGTCACCACAGAACTGCTCTGCCCTGACACATTTCGTGTTTTACTAACAGATGGGTTAATAAAAGGGTTTCTGTATCTTTTGTAGAGGTGCCAAGTCAAGTCAGAATCTACAAGGGAAATGTGTATTCTTCATGACAGTGGTACAGTGGTTGGAGAATTTTCCTTGGGACTGAAGGGTTGCCGGTTCGAATCTCGAGGTTGAACCTTTTTGTTGATGTGTTCGCTTGGTAGATTTTGCTTTGGTTCTAGTCCTGGTTTGGTCCTGGTATAGACTTTTCCAGTGTTTGTAAATGGAAGTCCAGAATTCCAAAAACTGGTAGTGTTCCATTCATGGTGTAGGGGTGCAAGAGTTTTTTCTTGGAATTGAAGGGTTGTCAGTTTGAATGCTGTCATTGTACCTTTTGTTGATGTGTCCTCTTTAGTCCAGATGTAGACTTTAATTTGGTCTTGTTCTACTCCTGGTTCTTAGACTTTTCCGGTGTTTGTAAAAGAAACTTCAGAATTCAAAAGCTGGTAGAATTCCATATGTTAGCTCCAATTCTTTTCAGTGGGAGAGTTAACATTAGTTTCCAAACATCACATGAAAAAACAACTGTAGAGGTGCCAACTTAAGTCAGAGTCTAGAAGGGAAATATGGATTCTTGGCGACAGTGGTGTAGTGGTGCAAGAGTTTTCCTTGGGACTGAAGGGCTGCTGGTTTGAATCCGGACATTGTACCTTTTGTTGATGTGTTGTCTAGGTCACACAGTGTTATTCCTTGTCCTGGTTTGGTGCTGGGTTGATCCCCATTTAGTCCAGTCGTAGACTTTGGTTTGATCTTCTTCTACTCCTGGTTTGGTCCTGGTATAGACTTTTCCAGCGTTTGTAAATGGACTTTCAGAATTCACAAAGCTGGTAACGTCAATGGGAAACACCACAAACTTTGAAAATCCAGGACCGTTTTGGCGACTGACAATTACTCAACCACATGTGAGTAACACCAGAGCCTTATTAACGTTAGCAGTTAGCGTCAAAATTAGCATACATTCTAACAACCATGTAGCATAATACACATTTTCTTTTTCTTTTTTTTTTTTTGTTTTATTAGTAAACTGCAACTGTAAATTAGATACTGACTGAAATTACTCGTTTCCATAGGTAAAAAAAAAAACAAAAAACATGCAAACAACAACCATTTGTCTGTCAGCCTTCCAACATCTAAATCCTTGTTTTTATTTTGCTTTCCCATTAAAATGAACAGGGACAGCTCATATCTCATATCAATGCAGTTCTCAACACATCACTCCTGGAAGTGTCTACAGTCCAGGTTCATTTTCACACTTAGTCCCAGTTTAGACCCAGTTTTGATATGTGTGTGCAAAGGTGAACACAACCTAAGCCATCGATTAAACCACAATGGTCCACTTTTATCATAGTGGTGTGGTTTATTGACTGGAAGGGCATCCAATATAAAAACAAAACAAAAGCATAGGTATAGGTATAGATGGACAGAATGTTGTGTGGTAATAAATACATGTACTGCTGTTTGCACTGGGCACTGTGTATCCTCACCTCCCCCTCACCTCGTATGTCTCACTAATGAATGCTTTACTCATTTCTGCATTCACAGTTGCCATATATTTAGCTACATACATATTCAATAATAATAAACCGTTTATGTATTTGCAGATTTTTATGTTCCAGGAGGAGAATTTGTTCAGTGTAGGCTTCAAATATTGTGTTCTGAGAGCTAGAGGGCTAACCACCGTGCATAATGTGTAATTTACTGCAATTAAAGTGGCAGATAAGGATACAGAAGTTTTTCATACTAAAATTAACACAAAAAACACATGGAGTCTTGTACCGCAGTCTCAGAAAGGTGTTATGTTCAGAATACATGCTATAAAGAATATGACATGCATACTACACATTGTAATACTTAAAAAAAAGGTGCATTGTGTAACTTTTCTGGTGGAGGGTCCATCAGTTGCTTTTCTTCATGGCATTAAATCTTTTTGTCATCACGGAGACCAAACCAGGCCAAGTTACAGGTCAGATCTTTGGAGAGACAATCCCACTTTTGATGGTGAGTCTGTCGCCTGCTTGTCTCCATGGATACACTATTGCTTATATTCCACTGTGAGGCATTAAACACGTCTATCTCCATGCAGACAAGACATCAAAAGATAAACTTAGTAAAAATGCAGGGGCTTTTAGTGTGATTTTTAAGCAATCAAACGCATAACTGGTTAAATGGAAGATAGTAGTAGTAACATCTCCATGGAGACAATAATAAGTGACACAGTACACCTTTAATGAGCCACAAAGTAATAGAGAAGTTCATTTTCCTCCTAATTCCAACATATTGGTTTTAACTTTTTGAGTGACACAACTGTAAATAGCCCTGACCCTGATATTACACTGTGCTGAGATCTCTCATCAATTGTGTACACCTTTAATCCACATGTCCAAATTGCAATAAAAAACTTCTCAAATTCTTTCTCCATCTTGGCCGTTGCCCCTGGAGACGAAGTGGATGTAATGATAACTCTACACTCCAGGCAGCTCAATGCAAAATGTATTAACGTCCAACTATACTTCAACCTTATATTGGTGTCCAGATAGAAAAAAAATAAATAAATAAAGAAGAAAAAAATAAAATAAAGTAAAGATGGCTGACCAAAAAGTCTTATTGAGCTGTCTGGATACTGCCAACAAGAAAAGGCAATTGCGTGAACTTTTGACCTAGAAAGTTGATACGTGAGGATTGGATTGAGTTTTGAAAGTCAGTGGACAAAAATATAGTGCTTAAATCTTTTGGAATAGCATTGTGATTTCTCCATGTATGTGACATGACCATGAGAAATATCACTGGAATGAATGTAAACAGATTAGTTTCAAAGCTCAAGGGCAGCCATTTTATTTTAACTTCTTTTTGAAAGACATTACAGTAAAGTGTATTTACCTTGTTGACATGTTTCGGCTGCTGCTGCTGCATCTTCAGAACTGTCACCGGTGTTGGTGGTGACGTGTCGTATATCAGCTGTTGTTACTTCCTGTAGGCGTGGTCAGCCTGATTGACCTGGCAGGTCGCTCAGACTGACCACGCCTCCCGTCGCCTGGTGCTCTCTGGAGGAGGGTGTCACAATGGCCTCCCTGATCCAGCGTTTGAACTTGTTGTTTTCCGATACAATTATCCGTGCCCCGTCCCAGTCCATAATGTGGTTATTCCTTTTACAGTGTTCTGGCATGGCGGATTTTAGGTTTTCTGCTCTGCTTTGTCTTTTTCCGGATATGAATGGCCTGTTTCCCCTATGTATGATTTATTGCATGATTTGCATTGGATTTCGTAGATGGCATTGCATTTTTGTTCTTGTGGGATTTTATCTTTGGGGTGTACTAGCTGCTGGCGGAGTTTTGTGTATGGTTTGACTACAGTGCTTATGTTGTGTTTTTTCATGGCTCTCTGGATGGGTTCAGTTATTCCTCTAACGTATGGTAGTGTGACTGTGTTCTTGTGATCCTGCTGCCCTCTATTGGTTTGTAGTGTTTTTTGCTGGAGTTTGTTGGTTTTATTGTTGATTTGTTGTCTGCCTTTGTTTATGGCCCAGTTGGGATATTGACATTGTTTGAGTGCTTGTATAATGTGTCTCTCCTCCTCTTCCTTGTCGGTTTGGTCTGTGATGAGTGTGTCCCGTTCGAATAGTGTCCTTACTACTGAAAGTTTATGTGCAGTGGGATGTTCGGATGTCCAGATTAGATACTGGTAGCTATGCGTGGGTGTTATTTTTATGCTGCCGTCTGTGATGTGGTGGATTTTAATGTCCAAAAATGATATTGCTCCATCTTTCTCCTCGTGCGTGAATTGAATGTTATGGGTACTGTCTTGTGTGTTGAGATGGTCCGTGAGTTCTTGGGTGTGTCCTTGTTGTACGTAGGGTTTCCAGAAAGTTAAATTGTGGGGATGCTGTGTTGAATGCTTTTTGTTCCAAGTCCTCCATGAAAAAAAACTGCTCATTATTGCAGATAGTGGATCTCTCATTGCGAACCCCTCTTTCTGTCTGTAAATGATGTTATTGTGGGAGACGTGGTCAGTCTGAGCGACCTGCCAGGTCAGTCAGGCTGACCATGCCTACAGGAAGTAACAACAGCTGATATATGGCATGTCACCACCAAAACTGCTGACAGTTCTAAAGACGGCTTGCAGCTAACAGCCGAAACATGTCAACAATGTCAACATTTTACTGTATCGTCTTTAAAAAAGAACCCAAGAAGTTGCAGTACATATGAAGACAAAATGAACATCTTTAGTTTGGCAGCCATTGTATGTTTAGCGTATTTTTCTTAGAAGGGTTTCTAATGGTCTAATGGTCAATATCATGTCTAACTGTTTTCAAACACTTACCTTATGCATCCTGAGCATCATAATTATTCACCACGATGAGTTTGTAAGTGATTTTCACAACTTTCAGAATGGAGTTTTCCCATCACTGCGCACTGCCTGATTATTGTGATACTAAAACGCTTTATAATTAGATGCAGACAGTACACAGCAGGGGTGGGACGAGACACAATTTTCACGAGATGACACACAAAGCGAGATTGGGTCCACGAGAACAAGACAAGATGAGATTTTGACATAATTTATAATAAATAAGCAGTGCAAATCCATTTCACAATTTTGGCTTCACTGTTTTAATTTATTTTATGTACTAATTCAGTAGTACTGCTTTTTAGAACTACTTCTAGCTTCTCAAATTGTATAACTCACCAACTCTTAACTCTTTTTCTGTCCAAGCCAAAGGTAAATTCAAGGGGTAAAAATTGTCACAAGATAATTTTTCTCATGTGTGCACGATTTTGTGGCAATTTTGTCTCGTGAGATCTTGTGACACGAGATCTTGTCCCATCCAGAGTACACAGATGATGTACCGTGACCTCAAGAGCTGCTGATACTAACCTGCCAATCCCGTCTACACTTTGAATCCAGAAGGGACCCATACGTCTTTGTAAAGTTTTGTCAAAATGTGTGCTTTTGGCAGGCCAGTTCACTGATACAATACTACAGCAAGATAAAAAATTTGCTCAAAAATACATTTGGGTACAGTCCCTTTAAGAATTGACCAAAAAAGACAAATCACAGTTTGACCTGTAAGAATATACACATGTCGCTTTTGTGTACGGATGACATAGATGGAGGAATTATTTTTTTGAACTCAACGCTACTTTTTAAATGCATTTTTTCAAAAATGTAAAACAGTGGAAAAGATTACCATATTTGTTATCCCACAAAAACAAAGTATTAGCTGGAAAATATGAAAACCCATCACATGCATTTTAACCCGTTACCCTGGAGATCTACACCAACACAAAGCTGTAATGTGCTGAGTAACGCCAGTCTCCTGCCTTGTGGATATGGCTCAGTGACCAGTATGTCTGGATCTTAAGTCTGCACTCCAGTTGACTTGGTTTCGGATGGACGCACTCCCTTTTAGTTCCCCTGCGCACCAAAAATGCAAAAATCAAGGCTCAGAGCTCCGACCCGGGGCTTAGAGGGAGATTTGGGCGAAAGGATCAGGCTGGAAAAGGGCTGGCTGCATTCAACAACTTTGGATTATCTTCAGCCTCTCTGTGGGACAAGCACTCGGAAAGTGTCAGTGACTGCAGGCAATATAGTTTAAAGGTTTAGTCTACGTTTTTATGGATTGAATGAAAAGCAATTTACTCAAAGTTGGCTATTACTTGAACTGCATAAATATAGAGATTTTCAGTCGATCCTTATTGTTATACTCAGTGGTGGAAAGACAAAGACAAAATGTGTTCTCAAGTAAACTACAGCTGCAAGTGTAAAAATTTAATAAATTACAAAGTTCTGCTGTCAGATAAGTAAAAGTATAAAGAATGTGCGAAAAAATACTACTCAAACTTACAGCTGCTAGTTACTTTTTTATACAATTTTAAATTTGTCTTTTATTCAAAATATGATTCATTAAACTGATGTGTGAGATAGCTGCTGATAGGGTTGCCAAAAGTATCAAAAATCAGATCCAGTCGAGACTAAAACTGGTATCAAAACTAGATACTTATTTACTACTTAGGTACCACACTGCCCCAATTAATACTTTGCAGTGGAATCACGCTGGGGGTGTTTTACAATGCATTTCTTTTGCTGTAATGGTCAGCAGTTTCCATGGTGACACACATTAGTAAGCACAGACGAAAATGTTTTAAGATTGTCTGAAAACTCAAGAAAAAAAATACAAAATGGATTTAAACAGCACATTTTCAGGAGCCTGTGATCACTACGAGCATTCATGGTCCTGTTTAGAAGTTTGATTTTGAACAAAAATGTGAGAGTGACTAAATGAAAAACTGTTTGTGACTTGTGACTGTAATGTTATTTGAGAGAGTCTTGTTTAACAGCACAAACCATCTCACCTGTTGTAGTTCCAACCAAATCAGCTCTTTCTGGTCAGATTGTGTTAAAATAAAGCTCAGATTAAAGTCTTAACTTGAGTAACAAAGCTTCTAACAGAGCAGTGCTTTCAGTTAGCGCCACACCCCCAGGGAATGCTGATGCAAAGTAATACACATACTTAAGCCACTGTGTTACTTATTTTGCCTCTGTTCAATCATAGTATCATAATCAATATCCAATGTCACATAATTATACAAATGTAGAAGGAAACTGCAAGAACTTAAAAGAAAACAAAACCATTCCTTGTCAGACATGTTAACACTAAAATTTAACAATAAAACATTTCCACTCAGCACCAGTGGATGGAAAAAAAAAAAAAAAAACAGCTCCAAGTCAAAACCATGACTTTATAATTGGCGTGTTTGTGTCTGCGGCGCCTCGTGTTAGCGGGGAGGCCTTGAGAGGAGGGAGACAGTTTGTAGAGCTTGAGACTGAGTGTAAATAAGACTTCCCAAGTGTTCAGGGTAACGTGTGCATGTGGCGAAGATCTAGTATGTATTATATTTTCCAATTATCACCTACACAATGGCCTTGTACTCCGGGTTCTGAACAAAATAACACAATTCCATGTATGAGTGACTGGGATTAGATGTGGAATAGATGCTAGAGACTGGATAAAAATGCTGTTGGAAAGGGCTGCTGATCTAGATGCAATCTTAGTTTTCTCCTAAAGGAACTGAAGGCAGTGACTGGGGAGAGGGAAGCTTCCTTATGGGCATTTTCATCATTTGCTACCAAACTGTGTGTATATGGTGTTTTAATAACCCTGTGTACCGTTTATTTTTTTTGGCAACTTTAGTGCAAACTTCGTAAATTTTAAGTTTGTGCTGCCTTCAGTGACCTCTAGAGTTTCAAGTACTATGCGACATCGCAAAAGACTGCCCTAATTACAGGTGTTTGTGATTAAAAATGCCTGGTTGCAGGGGTGGAGTTTGAGCTGGACCATGCCTCAACCTCCTTGCCAGCCAACCACAGCTCATTTCGACCACAAATTCAATTACCCAGAAGCCCTATTTATACAGCCTATCCCGACAACACCGTCCAGCTCTCTCATCCATCCTTCAGCTCGAAGACATCATCTTTAAGGAGGGGGGTTCTGAATCAGCTGGGTGACAATTTTGGATTGGAGACGGAGCCCCCACCCTGAGTCTCCACCCAGCCATCACATCTACCCAACGTCAATAAATATCTTTATTGTATTTCATTGTCATAGCGTGGTCCTTGCTAGTGAAGACCTTCTTATGAACATTTTTGGCATTCAAAAAACTTTTTCTTAACTGAAAATTCTACCATTTTAAAAGGTGTTTTATATAGCATGTACTCTACTGGGTGTAACAGATTTAAAACGGGCTACACTGAGCCTCAGTCTGTCCCAGCCATAGCGCTGAGGCTCACTGTTCCTCATACCTCCAGATGCCGCACTTTCTCCCCCTTCACTCTCCCCTTTAGTCCTCCAGGTACTGGCCAGTTCAGCAGCTCTATTTCAAATGTGATTGTGGGTGGAGTTTAAGTACTTTAACTTTAACCCCCCATCCCCCACATACCTGGAGTTGTATTTTGCTTCACTCTTGTTCGATGAATCCTTTTTTAGTAACTTATCTCCCGCAAAGCAATTTTGAATTTTTCATGAGGTAAAAGCCCAGAGGTCCCTTGCACTGTTTTTTAAGTCCATAAACCAAAATCTGAGCATTTCTGCTGTTAAATCACATTCATTACAAGTGCATGTTTCTGTTAGCATGTCCTGAAAAGTTGCTAACCTAGGGCATGTTAATTCAATAGAAATGACATCACAAGGTGGAACAGAGCATTTTAAGGTTAAGAGATTTAAACAGCCTAATAATAAAAGGTTACTCAAACATGTGAATGAAACAAAACACCACTCCAAGTGTGTTTTTGAAGAGGTAACAACATTATGACATTGCTTAAAGCTCACAAGAGTAAATTTTGCGTAATATACGACCTTTAACATAATTACAAGCAAAAAACAACAGATTTAGTTATTACATACCCTTTAAGCATTCACAATCAACCCTTCCCCTCTCCTCGCTCCCAAGGGCGCCAAAGAAGACAAACACAGCTCAGGTTGGATCTCCCGGAGCGCTGTCTGTGTGATGAGAGCAGACAAAAGCCTGACAGAGGATCACAGCACCAGTTTGCTGCGTATGAACGAAGGGTTTGAAGTGTCTTTGTTTCTGCACCATCGTGTTACATCACAGCCGCGGGGCATGTGCTATGGAGGAGCGCTGTGTTTAGAAAGATTTCATTCTGTTGGATCTTGGGATGGGAAAAGTTGTGGAAGATTCGGTAGTTGCTTAGTTTTGTAAATTAATGCTGAAAATGGTTGATGGGAGTTTCAAGAGGTTATGAGCAGGGTTTTGACTTATAAGGTTTTCTAAGGGGGAATAACATTTTGTGGCTGGTTAAAAGGGAAGGGCTTGGCAACATAGTACAACCTTCTGCCATGAAACTAAGTTGGTGTTGTTGGCTAGCACTTATGCTGCACAGCAAGAAGGTCCCAGGTTCGATTCCTAGGTCACCTAGGTTTTTCTGTGGGGAGTTTGCACGTTTCTCCCCATCTCTGGGTTGGTTTTCTCCTAGCAACCCAAAACAAGCACAGTAGGTCAAATTCTGCAGCTAAGGTAGTCCTGACCAAATCCCCAAGCGCTGAACTGTGGCGCTCATTGCTCCTGAGGAAATGCCCTGGGAGCAGTAAAGGATGGTGCAGTTATAAATAAAAAATAAAGAGCACCTTAACCTCAACCTTGCACAGGTCACTTCTCAACCATAGTCTTTGTGTTTTATACATTTAATTGTAGATAAAATGATAATTGGATTGAAGTTGTCTGTGGCAATATAATGTTATTACTTGATTAAGTAAGATTCATTTTTGTCAGACAGGAGCGTTTGTGTACCTGCTTCACATGTTTCAGCTACTCCCTGTGGCTTTTCTCAGCAGCGATGTGTTTTATGGCTGCTTATGATTTTGTCAGACAGAAGGGGAAGCTCACGCCCCCTACTGTCTGATGCCTTCTCCAGGACTGCATCCCATGAGTCATAAGGTGTATATTCCCTTGTCTTGATTCATGCTCCTTGGATCTCGTTTGCGAATGTCAGTGGTCTCGCTGATCGAGGTGATTAACATTGAAGTTGAGTAGCTACAATACTTTCCACACTTGCTGCATCCACTGGCCTCCACTGAAATAAGAAATAATTATCCATATTGGAATTGTAATAGGAACTTAAAACAAATAGTAGAAATTTACCCCAAAATATATATATACTTAACCACCACAGGGGCTTGCAAAGTTGTGTACAGGTGCACTGTGTAACTTTTCTGGTAGAGGGTCCGTCACCTGCTTGTTTCTATGGATGTCATTGCTTTGCTTGGAATGTTACACAGTATGACATTAAACAGCTCTATTTTACATTTATTCAATTACAGGTGGTTTTAAAGCTCAAAAATACTTAGACAAACAGACATTCTGACTGTGGGCAGGGTTGCTTTTCCACAGATCTAACCTGTAACTTGATCTGATTTGGTCTCCATGAAGATAGAAAGGTTCAATTCCATACTGTGAAACATTCCAGACGAAGCAATTTCCACGGAGAAAAGTATCTGACGGACCCTTCACCAGAAAAGTTACACAATGCATATTTAATAAGATAAAATGTTACTTATAGTTCTTTTTTAAACTGTCAAAAAGACTTCCAAATTGTATATTGTTTCATAAAGGAAAAATGTAATTGCAGTACTATTTAAAAAGCTATTTCTTCTATCTTTTCTGCTATCATTTCAATGTTGTTGATGTCTCCAACATAATTTTGGGGTCTAGTCCAATCAGTTGAATACTTTTAATCCAATTTCCCTACATACTGAAGAAGATGGAAATCATAATGCAGTGGTAATGTTACAATAAGACAATTTTCTGCATATGTTTCAATCAGACCGCAGAACAGATGAATTATGTATGCTTAATTTGCTCTTTAGAAGCATGTGGCGTTTATTTTTAATTGATTTAACCACCCCCGTGCTCATATTCAAGAAATAGTGTCACAGGCTGCTAAGTAAAAGAATATAACATGACGGCGGTGTTTTTAAGGCTCCTTGTTCTTGGTGGACTTCCGGTTGAGTTTTGTGGTGTTTGCTCTGGGGTCTCCAACCTGAAGGTGGCCAGTAGTTCTTCAATCCCTTACAAATTGCTTCCGAAAGGGCCCATGTTACCCTATTTTCTAATCTACTAGTATGTTATAATGTTGTTTCCTCATCAAAAACATCCCTGGAGTTGGAGTTCTTGTGGAAATACAGGAAGTGCTCTACTGTGTTTTTTTAAACTCAATACACCTTCACTAGAATCATTTGGATCATTTCAGCCTTGGAACTGCCAATTTCAACTGAAGAAAGGGTAAAAGATAGCGGTTAACTTGAAAACTACCGCCTCATAACATCACAAGGGTTGGGGTTAGGAACAGAGCATTTTGAGTTTTCGAGATGTAGACAGACTAATTGTTACAGGTTAATACAGAAGCAAGCCAGCACCCACAGAGTCAGGCCAAGGACAGACCACAGACTGAGCAGAGCTCTACCTTATATACCCCTTAGCCCCTCCCCCTGGGCTAACCAACTGACACAACAGGGTTTAAGGTTTAAGCACAGGCCAAACTGTACTCATGATGATAAAACAAACTGTAATCCAACATAATAAATAAAATACTTAAATAACCCCCCATATGGCTAGACTTTAGTTAACTAATAAACTTAAGAAAACAGAACAAACACACAAATTAACAGTGATGGTTGAGTCCATGGTTATGTGACCTCCTTTAGCGCGCTATCATGCACTATTTATGGCACGACCAGGAAGTGGCCCGGTTTGGCCCTGAACCAGAGAGCGGCGTGGAGACAGTGGAAGGTAAGGAGCGTGTGGACATGTAGGTGTCGAGTGTGCACCCTCGAACGCACTAGGGGGAACAGAGTCCAGGCAGCGGGGAAACAGTTTGTGGGAGTACAGGACTGCGGGACATGTAAGCGGTCGTGCGGGGAAAGCAGTCTGGAAAACCAGGGGAAGCGCTCCGCACACCCTGCGGGCCAGAGAAAGACACGCCGGTTGGGGAATGACGGGGCTACTATGGGCGTTCTGTCACACTAATAATGGGTGATTACTCAAACGTGTGAATGAAACAAAACACAACTCCAGGTTTGTTTCTGAAGAGGTAACAACATTTCAACATGACTAAAAGCTCACATTAGTACATTTTGCATAATATAAAACCTTAAACTCCTCTTTAAAAAACACCAACCTTACTCATGACATGCAATCTGTCATGTCCATTTTTGGCCTTCTCCATTTTGAAAATCTCAAAGAGGAGCTGGTTATGTACGTGTGTGTTTTTAAGGAGACAAAACCCAGACCGCTGCTGTGTTATTCAGACAAAAGAGCCTTGAACGCACTGCTCGCATCATTTATTCATGCACAGACAGACCCGGTGTCTGAGAGATCACGTGACGGGGCCAGTGCATCCCTGATATACACAAGCACACTTCATTACTTAAGCATTAGCCCAATAATCTTTGATGAATAATCTACGCATGGATTTCTGTCTTAATTAGTCTCATATCGCCGCTGACGAGCTCGGAAATGTTATCTGGACAATTTTAATCATTCATTCTATTGGTCTTCACTGATCTGCATCAGTCTGTGCGGATCAGTGGAAGATGGAAGTGATTGTGTGTTCAGATGTTTGATGGCTTATTTTGACAATCGTTGGGTTTCAAAATATATTCTAAAGGCATGTAGATTTAAAGTGCTGTTATAATAAGCAAAAGTACTAGTTAATATGTATGTGAATTTCTTATTAAAATATATTGTATAGAAATATTACTGCTTTTGGCATACTTTACCCATTTATGTGGATATGTCCATTATAAGAATGGCTTGAGAGACAAAAGTCAATTTGCTGTTATCTGGAAAATCTGTAATAATAATTACACCTGAATTAGTCTTAAAGCTGCATTGTGTAACTTTTCTGGTGGAGGGTCCATCCATGGAAATGTTATTGCTTTGTTTGTAATGTTTCACGGGCATTGGCATTAAGCCTTTCTATCTTCATGGAGACCAAACCAGAACACGTTAAAGGTCAGATCTGTGGAGAGGCGACCCCGCTCACAGTCAGAATGCCTGTTTTTCTGGGTATTTTTGAGCATTGAAACCACCTGTAATTGAATAAATGTAAGGTAGAGCTGAGCAATGACATATCCATAGAAACAAGCAGGTAGGTAGAGCAAGCAACCCTCCACCAGGAAAGTTACACAAGTGGAGTTAATATGATTAACTTACAGTAGATTCAGGAGCTGGACCACGCCTCAACCTCCTCTCCAGCCAACCACAGCTCATCTGGACCACGCCTTCAATTACCCAGAAGCCCTATTTATACAGCCTATCCTGACAACACCGTCAGTGTCCGCTCTCTCGACTCGACTCCCTCCCTCCCACCCCGTGTCTCTCTTCCATCCTTCAGTCCGAAGACATCATCATTAAGGAGGGGGGGTTCCGAATCTGCTGGGTGACCATTTTGGATTAGAGACGGAGCCCCCACCCTGAGTCTCCCCCCAGCCATCACATCTATTCACCGTCAATAAATATCTTTATCGTATTTCACTGTCATAGCGTGGTCCTTGCTAGTGAATGCATCTTTAACCTTAACCCCTTAATTAAAACTAGTAGTTACTGTAAGCTTGAATCCTTCTTAAAGAGCCACTAAACACCAAAAACACTTTTTTTTTTTTTTTTACTAATTAACTGTGTAAAAGGGTCTAAAATAGTAGTGTATACCTATCCCTGGCCTTATTTTGCATATTTGTTAAAAAAAAATGTTCTTTTTTTGGTCAAAAACGTGTCTGTACCGGCCTCTTTAGGTTCAACTATGGCCACTGCATTTGAATTTCCGGGTTGGACAAACTGCTGCCAATGAGTCAGATGCTGTTCTGAGGTTATTACGTGACAAGCACAGCCGCTCACGGTCAGCTCACGGTCTATGGGCGGTACGTGACGAGCCCCTCTTAGCCCTGCCTATACCGAGCTGCACTTTTTTCTACTCACATTGCATTATTCCAGTACACCAAGTGGTAGTGAACTTTAAAGGTCCTATATTACACAAAATTGTGTCCTATATTACACAAAATTGTGATGTTTAAGCCATGTTAGAATGTTGTTACCCCACCATGCACACATTTGAGTTACACTGCATTATTAGGCTTTCTACATCTTCAAAGCTCAAAATGCTCTGTTCCTTTGTCACCTTTTGTTTAGTAGAAATTGGCAATTCAAGGGTTGAAATTATCCAGATGATTCTATTAAAGGTTGTATGGAGTTTAAAAACACAGTGGAGCACTTTCCGTATTACCACATGACATCACCAGGTGGAACAGGGTGCTTTCTGTTTGAGAGAAGAACTCAGGCTAAATATGCAGGATTTGTGTGTTAAACGTGTGAATGAAACAAAACACAACTCCAGGTAAGTTTTTTTTTTTTTATGTCGAAACAACATTATAACATCAGAGAATAATGTAATATAGCCCCTTTTAATAGAACTGCTATACTGTAGTAGCATCACACCAAACCATCTTGCAACCTCCTGATTGAAACACAAAACAAAGGCTTTGGAAGTGTATCCCTTTTTGATTTGAAGCTGGACAAGTCAAGCGTACAACTAACAAAGCACGAACTAAATCACATCTGTATAAAACAAATGTATTCATAAATTCTTAGCCGTAAATTGCCTTTATTGTACGCGCTCGTGTTTACATATCTTCACTATTCTGCATATAAAACGCAATCACATTCACTTTCCAACCATTCTTATTCTACTACGGTATTTTCCGCATGGGTGCACCTAGAGGCAAAGAGCTGCACTATGTCAGATAGGCCTGGTAATAATCAAAAGCCAAAAAGGGAAAGAGAAAAATAGATGTATACAAAAAAAAAAAAATCATTCAGCACAATGAGCTGTGCACCACATGGCAAAGTACAGTGTATTCTTTTGTTCAAATCTGGACAGAGCGAAAGGGGAATTCTAAATGTCACACCAAATATTGCTAAAACAACGGAGTAATTACCATAGCAGTGCAGACCAGCGGGGCGCCAGCTTTGGTCTTTTTCCATGGACAAAACAAGCGCGCAGAGATCATTGGTTTTAACAATGAGACTTGCTATAAAAATACAGGCGTTTGCAACTTTTCACATCAAGTACCAAACGTGGAAAAAAGTGAAGATTTTCCAGTGACGTTTTCAATGTCGTAAGACTGGCTTGTACTTTGAATGCCTTAAGCCTAAACCAGTCTTTCTCAAATAGTGGGGCCCCCCAGAATAAAGTGTAATTGCACATCTACTACAGTAGTTGGCAGTGGCGCTCTCATTGTGTGTACGAGTGTACGTAGGTAGAATTAGCATTATAGTGTTGTTTTTTTGCACCGAGCATACGCACACACAGTACAGGTGATTTGAAGTGCAGTAAACAAACCCTCAAGAGACTCCATGGAAAAATATTTAACAGGGATGAAAAGAAAGACAGAGATAATGAAAGCTAAGACTAGGAAATATAACGAAGCGTTCACTGTGACTACGGTGGGAAACGAGGAAAGACCGGTGTGTTTACTGTGTCTAAAAATGTAGGCAGTGGACAGCATGCTGATAAGCTGCTTGAGCTTTTTCAGCGAAAACGTGCTGAATATTGCCGACAATCATCCCGCTTTGTGAATGCTACTTCAGTAAACCAGCGAGCACTGTTAGCATCATATAAGGTGGCGTACCAAATTGCTCAGTGCAAAAAACTACACCATAACAGAGGAGCTGATACTGCCGCAGCATTAAACATGGTTTCTGTCATGCTGGATGATCATCTTTAAAGAGGAGGAGGACACAGGAGCGGACCGCCTCATGACGCAGGTGAGTGCAGCGCTGAATATGGGTCCCGGGAGTCGCTTTGGAGACGCGACTAAAACGTTTTCTCTCATATGTAGACTACTGAAGGCGAGGGTGCGATTTGTCCACGTTTCTCCATGTTCTGTGGAATGGAGGGGCGCGAAATGTTTTTTTTTTGTCCTGGGGGATGACCGAAAATAACTGAGAAGCACTGGCCTAAACCAAGAGATAAATAAGGATTACAACAATATTGATGCTTGCAGCTAATGTTATCTACATTCCCTGGGGATGTGATGCTAACTGTAAGCACTGTTCTGTCTGTGGTTTGTTAGACTTTAATCTGAGCTTTATTTTCCACACAATTTGACCATACAAAACTCATTTAGCTGGAACTACAGCAGGTGAACTGATTTATGCTGTTAAACAAGTCCCTTTCAAATAACATTAGAGTCACAAGCTCAGTCAACAGGTTTTTTTTTTTTTTTGGTTTTTTTCAGTTAGTCACTTTCACCTTTTTGTTACAAATCAAACTCCTAAATGGGACCATGAACGCTTGTATTAATCACAGGCTGATGAAAATGTGCTGTTTAAATCAATTTTTCAGACATTCTTAAAGCTTTTTTGGCAGTGTTAAATAATGAACCAGGACAGGGGGGACCACCTACTGTGTCACATTTACTGTACTCCCAGATTCTTAGAGAAGGGAGACGTCCTTCCTGTCCGTCCTCTGTGTTGTTCTGTCCGTAATCTGGTCCGTCTCTACAGAACATGTAGAATCTTAGCAACGGAGCTGTACATGAGCTGACCACTGGGAGCAGTAGTGAACACAGCTCAACAGTGGAAGCTAAACTTTTAAAAAACTAGACTAGAACGAACTGCAAAACAAGTAAATGTTTCTCTGAATTTTTCTTGGCTTTATCCCAACAGATGTAAAAACTGCTGTGGGCTCTTCCATGTTTGTTTATTTGTCACTATTTTGTCCGTTTTAGTCAATTTTCTAACTAACTTTGTGCACCTTCTGATAGTTCTGTGAAGGGGCATTGCGCAACTTTTCTGGTGGAGGGTTCGTCACCCGCTTGTCTCCATGGAAATGTGATTGCTTTGCCTGGAACATTCCATGGTATGACATTAAATACATCTATCTAGCATTTATTGATTACGGGTGTTTCTATTGCTCAAAAATACAATAATTCTCACTTTGAATATGGCTGCCTCTCCACAGATCTAACCTGTAATGTAGCATATAGTTGTCTTGCTTGAGATAGATAGGTTTAATCTCTACCATGGAACATTCTAGACAAAGCAATAGCATCTCCATGAAGACAAGCAGGTGACGGACCCTGGGGGAGACTTTCCACTGGAAAAATTACACAATGTACCTTTAAGAGAATGGACAATTTGCATTAGAAATAGTTGGAAGTATAAAGGCAATGGTGGTTGCTATGCTTGGAACACACACATCTGTTTACATACAAAAGTGGAGCATATATGAGCCTTTTTGAAAGCCATTATATTTGTGTATCAATTACCACATTTACATGAGAGCTTTAATTCCGAATAAAGATAATTTAATTCTGAATAAAAATGAATTCCGCTTTAAAAAAAGACCATGTAAACATTTAATTCCTAATGAAAATGATTAATCGGAATTAAACTAAATTCTGAAATAAGTGGGTGGTTTATTCTGATTTTAAAGCCGAATTAATTTATTCCTCGATCACGTAAATGTTTATTCTTCTTAAAAATAATTCCGGTCATTCAGCGCATGCTCATTGGGTCGCCTTTCTGACGTGGTCTCCACCAGTCCTCCCTTCGGACTTTCATCCACTGCTCTTTGTATTTGCGAGCGGGATGTGGGAGTGGGCTGAGGTAGAGCAGCTGTTTACTCAGTTTGTCTTCTTCCTCCTTCTCCGACACTCTTCCCTTCTCCTCCTCAGCTGACAGACGTAAAGCATGAGGATAGAATTCTCCAGCTGCTGCTTAATTATCATTGGAACGACTGCGGAAAAAGTTTGTATCAAGTTTGTGTCCATGGCAACAACAAACCGAGATGACAAAAAAGCAGGTAGCTCAAGTCCCTCTGTCCAATCAGAACCCTTCCCGACCCCCAGACGTTGAATGGACTTGAATAAAAGCGATTTAACATGTTTTCCATATAAACCTCAATTAGGAATTATTATGTCCAGGTAAACTCTAAGGAGAATATTTTAATTCCGAACAATTTAACTGAGAATAATTAATTTGGAATTAAAAAACATCATGTAAACATGGCCAGTGACCATGAACATCTAAGTGTCCTTACAGTCTTTTTTCAAATCTACTATGATTTGGCATTTTTAACACCCATCTTTCCCATCTCGAATTAAAATTTTCACCAATATATAATTTTTAGTCATAAATTGTAAATTGGTCACTTTTCATCATCGTTCATCTCAGATGATGACTCCACATCTCCTCTTCATCTCATCTGCTCTGACTTCTGGTAGTTGTTTAAAGGTGTATTGCGCAACTTTTCTGCAGGAGGGTCCGTCACCTGCTTGTCTCCATGGAGATATGGTATGACATTACAAACATACACAGACATGAACACACTCCACAGATCTGACCTGTATAGTTGTTTCCTTTGAGATAAATAGGTTTTAACATTCTGGACAAAGCAATAACATTTACATGAAGACAAGCAGGTGGCAGACTCTCCACTAGAAAAGCTACACCATGTACTTTTAAGAGAATGCAGCCTTGACATTAGAAACATTTGTATAAGTGTAAATGCAGTGATCTGTTTATATAAAAGTGGAGCATAAATGAGCCTTTATAGTAAGTACATTCCAGTTTGAAAGACATTATATTTGTGTATTAATGATTAATGCATTTTAACACCCATCTTCCCCATCTCGAAATAAATATTTAACCAAGATTTTATTTTTAGCGATAAATTGGTCACTTTTCATCCTCGTGCATCTCCTCCAATCCCCAGTCCTCTTCAGATAAGGTAAGGGACTCCACATCTCCTCTTCATCTTATCTGCCCTGACTTGGTATTCCATTTGAAGTGCATGGAGCTGCGCAGTAATTGTCGCCACCGTTAGCCTAGCGTTGTCCCAGAGAAGTCTTGTTTTTTTCCTATCGGCTGGCTCTTGAAATCGCTGATGCGTTGAGAAAGGCGAAAAGCACCCCGACCATGGACAGATATGGGATCAAGGGCGCGATCGCGAGCTCTACGGGCCACTCGGAGCTGCGCGGCGGTAATCTAACATCTAATCAACAAGCGCTTCTGGAGATGGGAGATCAAATGGTCCAGATAAGCCCTGAGGCACAGAGGGAGCCGTAAACAAGAGTGAAGGGGAGGAGAGGAAGAGGGTAAGAGAGCTTAAAGTCACTACGGGAGAATTGGGGAGTACTCAAGTTACATTTACTGGAGTAACTTTAAAGAGTACGTTTCTTTTTACTCCTACTTCAGTAATATATATATATATATATATATATATATATATATATATATATATATATATATATATATATATTTATTACTGAAGTAACTTATTTATACAATTTAAAAAAAAAGCCCAGTACAGATATATTTTGTAGCAGCATGAGATCTAAATAAGTCAGCTGTGTACTGTCTGTATCTAATTATAAAACATTTTATTGTCTGATAATAAGGAAGTTTGTGTTAGCATGCTAATTGCTGTTAGTTTTACAGTGGTGAACTCTGCTCTGGTCTGAGAGTTGTGAAAAGCACTTATAAACTCATTGTGGTGAATAATTAGCTCGGAATACATAATTAATGAATTAGTCATTGCATTTATATATCGCCTTTCAAATAACCCAAAGCACTTTACAGTCCATTGTTCATTCACTCCACACTTAGTGGTGGTAAGCTCCTTTTGTAGCCACAGCTGCCCTGCAGCAGACTGATGGAAGCGAGGCTGCCAATCTGTGCCATCGGCCGTTCCGACCCCCACCAGCACTCCCGCACACATCACTTTCAAATTAGACAATATGGATGAAGTGTCTTGCCTAAAGACACAATGACACTGGTGCCCCAGTGTGGCACCTGGAATTCCCAGTGGTCTCCCATCCAAGTACTGCCCAGGCCCGGCCCTGCTGAACTTCTGAGATCTGATGGGATCAGGCTTTGACAAACAGGTATGTCCACAAGGTAAGTGAGGAATTTTTCTGTTTACAATTTGAAGACAAAAAACAATTATATTTAAGGTTTTAATTAAATTCTGCCTAGTTGTTTCTTTTTTTTTTTTTTTTGGTGAAGTTTTTCATTTTACATCCTGGTTGGACACGGGCAATGGCCATGACCTACATAGGGAGTAATTCCACATGTTACTATAATGTAAACACAACTTGCCTAAATTGTATAAAAGTTATGATGAGACTAATACTCGCCTTCATTTTGTTAAATGAAAAATGTCCCTATATTTTGAATATAATTTTTGGTATGAATGACATAGGTAGAGGTATTCTGTTTTCTGTTGTTGTTTTTTTTTTTCTGCTTTTCTTCACGACTTCTTTCCACAAACTGTCACTTCACTGATGTAAAACTATGACAAATACTGACCACAGGTTCTATCTCACTAAACTAATTAGAAAAACGTGAAAACCTGCCATGACTCAAATGCACTTACGATTCTTTTATTAGATGACATTTTTCTACATACTACGCCTTGATGCTGGAAGTTCGAGTCATTATATTTGAAGTGATTTCATGTCAAGGCCGATAACTTAGCTGCTATTATGTTAAGTTTGAAGTAATACAAAAACTGCTGCTATTACTAAGGTTTTAACTACTAAAAGCTTTTTTTATAAGGCAATGTGTTTTATCTCAGTTATTCTTACCTCCTGGACATCATTTCATAAGTGGAATGAAATAAGGTACACATTTGGTAGTTAATGGTTCAATTCCAACCGCAGTCACTGCCTATTGTGGAGTCCTTGAGCAAGTCACTTCACCCATACAGCCTATGTATAGTGGAATTTGTGTGAATGTTGAATTATAATGACTCCAATAAGTAGAATTAATAAAGGGCCCACATTAGGCTATTTTCTGATCTGTAATGTAGTTTCCTCATCACAAACATACCATTCTTCTCTCAAACAGAAAACACTCTGTTCCACCTTGTGATGTCATGTGGTAATACAGGAAGTGCTCCACTGTGTCCATACAGTTTAGAATCATTAGAATCACTGGAATTTCAGCCCTGGAATTGCCGATCTCTACTGAACAAAAAGGTAAAAGGAGCTGTTAACTTGAAAACTACTGCTTCAAGACATCAGAAGGTGGAGCTTCTGAGCTTTAGGGACGTACACAGATCATTTAATAATAAAGGGTTGCTCAAACATGTGTGAATGAAAGAAAAACACAGCTCCAGGTATGTTTTTGATGAGGTACTTTAATTTGCAGTCGACCTAATCATGAAATAAGAGGGTGACTTTGGGTTGACATACCGAAAAAACTGTATGAATATAAAAATGGATAATTAAAAAACAGAAAGACAAGATTTAAAGGCCCTGTACCTGATATGTTGTGTACTGTCTTCATGTGTTTAATTATAAAAAAAAAAAATATTGTCTGAAAATCAGGAAATGTGTGCTTAGCATGAAAGCTGTTATTTTTTACCGGGAATTAACACAAACTCTGTACAGTCCCTGACAAATGTCTTGTCGCTTATCCATTTTGTAGAAACAAAAGCTTATAACCTGACTTTAAATTAATCGATTGGTTTTAGAAATGTCTCATATGAAAGCTAAAACCCTCCCAAATTATGCTCAATATACTAAAATAAATTTGCTTCACTGAAGAAAGATTGATCATTTAATGAACACAGAAAGGTCAGATTTTGGCAAGACAAAAGTCTTGTCGCCTTGTCATATGATGCACCCAATCCTAGATTACAGCCTCACCTGTGATCAGTTACTGATCAATCAATTAGTGGGTGTGTATAAAAAGAACCCCAGCACACCAGACCTTCACATCAACTGCAACTTGACCTCTGACAACATGCCTAAGATCCACCCTGAGACCAAAGCCTTAATTAGAGGCTGAAGACTAGATCCACTGCTGAGGTGGCTGACACCTTCAATGTGTCTTAGCGTCAAGTACAAAGAATAAGAAAAAGATCTGAAAAGACTGGAGATGTTTTTGACAAGCCCAGGTCCGGCAGACCCCGCAAGACAACTGCTCGGGAGGACCGTTTGTTGATTCAAAAATCCAAGGCCAGCCCCTTTTCCATTGCAGCAGAGCTCCACCAGGCCTGGTCACCTCAAGTCCCTGTGTCAACCAGAACAGTTTGTAGAATTCTGTCTCGAAATGGCCTCCATGGTCGAATCAGTGCACAGAAACCAGCACTAAACAAAAGGCAATTAAAAAACCGTGTGGCATTTGCCAAGGCCCACAGCCTGCTAAAAGGATGGACACTGGAAAAGTGGCAGAAGGTGAATTTCTCAGATGAATCTTCGGTTGAATTACATCACAGCCGCCGCAAATATTGCAGGAGACCTACTGGAGCCCGCATGGATCCAAGATTCACCCAGAAAACAGTTAAGTTTGGTGGCGGAAAAATCATGGTCTGGGGTTACATCCAGTATGGGGGTGTGCGAGACATTTGCAGGGTGGAAGGCAATATTAATAGCCTAAAATATCAAGAAGTATTAGCTACCTCTTACATTCCCAATCATAAAAGGGGTCAAATTCTGCAGCAGGATGGTGCTCCATCGCATACTTCTATCTCTACATCAAAGTTCCTCAAGGCGAAGAAGATCAAGGTGCTCCAGGACTGGCCAGCCCAGTCACCAGACATGAACATCATTGAGCATGTCTGGGGTAGAAAGAAAGAGGAAGCATGGAAGGCAAAACCAAAGAATCTTGATGAACTCTGGGAGGCATGTAAGACTGCTTTCTTTGCCATTCCTGATGACTTCATCAACAAATTGTATGAATCATTGTCGAACCGCATGGATGCAGTCCTTCAAGCTCATGGAAGTCATACAAGATATTAAATATGGATCTCACAGCACCACTACTTAATTCACTGACGTTATGCAACATATTTTTGTATTTGAAGTAAATTATTTGTTCAGTTTTCTGTAGGCGACAAGACTTTTGTCTTGCCAAAATCTGACCTTTCTGTGTTCATTAAATGATCAATCTTTCTTCAGTGAAGCAAATTTATTTTAGTATATTGAGCATAATTTGGGAGGGTTTTAGCTTTCATATGAGACATTTCTAAAACCAATCGATTAATTTAAAGTCAGGTTATAAGCTTTTGTTTCTACAAAATGGATAAGCGACAAGACTTTTGTCAGGGACTGTATTTTCAACATTAAATCGTGGTACTTTCTTTTCCATTCCCATGTGGTCTTATATCTGTGTAATCTCTCAGTGGTCCAGGTAGGTTCCACAGTGGTCCAGCTCGAGATCATTCTAAAACTATTCAGGAAAGGTTCATTTCTGTCCTGTGAATGTGACTTTTTTTAGTATCGATACCTCCTCAAATGTGTATTCTAGTTTCGATGCTGCTGTAGCTTTTGTTTGGATTATTATCTGATTTTTGATACTTTTAACAACCCTACTGCCATCTTGGATTGGTGCATGTCACAACACACTGCACTGAAATACCTGGTACTAAAACGGAGCATGATTTAGCTGCAGTGTACGACTCTTATTTTGAAATAAACATAAGACACGCACCCGTCAGTGAGATTTAGATGGTCTTTACTCGGGTTGAATTTACTGCCGTGACTTTGTTGGCTGGGCATAAACCAAAGTGAAGTTGGACACAGTAATATACAGCCTGGCATGCCTCCAGCTATAAATTGGATCGGTTTGTGGAGGAAGACAACGTGGAGCTCGAAGCATGCTCAAATCATTAAGACAACATCGCTGCCGTGTGCATAATAGACATGTATGCGACACTCATACTTGGGAACTTAATGAAGGAATTGTACTTTTCTTCGGAATTGTACTTTTCTTCTCCTCTTTTTCTTCTAGTTTCTTTTTCTTGTAGTCTCTTCTTTTTCTTGTATTCTCCTCTCTTTCTTTCATTACTACTTGAGTGAATGTTTGACAGTGTTACAGTAATTGAAGGATTGGTACGTAAGATTTTATTTTACATAACAATACAAAAACAATGATAAAATGTAATAAATTACATAAAAAGAAACACTGTGAAAACAGACACTCAAGTCCAGTCTTGTCAAAAAAAAAAAAAAAAAAAAAAAAGGCGTCCTTATGTGCTCAAAGTCTCATCTATCTGTCAGTTAATAACAGGTGTTTTCATTGCTAAATAAATACACTGAAAATCATTCAAGGTCGCCTCCCCGTAGAGCTGACCTGTAACTTGGCTTGCTGGCTATAAGATCAATTTGCATACTGTGAAGTGTGAAACATTCCAAGCAAGTACCAGACCCTCCACCAGAAAAGTTACATAATACACCTTTAAAATTAACATATTACAGTTAGAAATAAACATCTTAAACAACATAATAATGGTATAGTTGCATTTACACACAATTTTTATGATATGATATTCTGTCATCTTTTGCATTGAAAAGTGAATGTGTTTTTGATGCCTACAACTTAAAGAATCAAAGACACTTATTTCAGAATCAAAGACACTTATTGTGCAATGTTCTTGTGCCTTTTAGCTTTACAGTGTTGTGTTTTTTAGTTGATTGTAAATACTTATTATTATTTATCTTGATTTTGATGCATGCTCTTATTTCCCTACTGTTTCTGTAACTTGCGTTGTGACACTGCAATTTCCCCATTGTGGGACAAATAAAGGATTATCTTATCTTATCTTATCTTATCTTATCTTATCTTATCTTATCTTATCTTAAAGGTACACTGTATAACTTGCTCTGCCTGGAATGTTCCACAATATGACTTTAAACCGCTCTCTATGTTACATTTATTCAATTACAGGTGGTTTTGTAGCTCAAAAATACCTAGAAAAACATTCTGACTGTGAGCGGGGTCGCCTCTCCACAGATCTGTCCTGTAACTTGGTCTGGTTTGGTCTCCATTAAGATAGAAAGGTTTAATACCATACTGTGAAACATTCCAGACAAAGCAATAACATCTCCGTGTAAAATAGCAGAAATTCTCAGCTAAATAGTCCGGCTAAATATACAGCAGCTTTCTCTCCAGCCATGTGATCGGATGAGTCAGTGCAGTTATCCCAGCTCCTGATAAAACCTGTTTAATTAAGATGTTTGCATACTGTCCAATTACACTGATATCACTAATTAGAGCCGGGCTTAGTGTAGGCCGCTAATGAAATCCACTATCAATAATGGCAGATAAGAACAGTCAATATCTTTATTTACAAAGTGCACTTCAATATGATGACATTTGGGAGATAATCGGAGCAGGCTGCATGGCTGAGTTTGTTTTCATATTATCAGGTGCTGGCTACATATTGTGGTAAATATTAAATATCTTTCGCTCTGTACTTTTAAAGGTCCTTCGGTAAACAACTACTACTAGTAATGTCAGTCCAAAAACACAGAAAGAACTTGTGTGTTTTATTAACGAGTCAGTTCATATAGTTTGGTCCCAGCAAGCTTTCAGACTTTTAGTATTAAAGCCCGCTGACCTACCACATAAAGGTGCACCGTGTAACTTTTCCGGTGTAGGGTCCGTCAAGTGCTGTTAGTGGTTTCTCTGGAATGTTTCACAGTATGGTATCTTCTCAGAGACCAAACCAGACCAAGTTACAGGTCAGATCTATGGAGAGGCAACTTTTGAGGTCATTTTTGAGCTATGAAACCAGTTGTAATTGAAAAAATGTAATGTATGTTGATCTGTTTAATGTCATAGTGTGGAACATTTCAGGCAGAGCAATGACATCACGGAGAAAAGCGTTTGACAGAACCTTTTTACTTTTTTTTGTCCTTTTTGATGATTGTATTACACGCATGTCCATACCAGTGTAAGACTCTGTAAGTTGTCATAGCTTTCAAACAGGAAGTGAGCACGGATGTGATTCGGCATCATCAATTCTGGCTCCAGTTCACTTTCTATTCAAAAACCGTTCCCCTTCTGTCTGTAACCGCTGCTGTCAGAGTCTTCATTTTAACGCCCCTTATTTCACTATTGTGTCCTTACGACCTCTTATTTTTATTGCTTATTACTATTTTATCTTATTTTGACTTGTACATATACATTTATATACTTATGCCTTATTTGACACCAGTCTCTTGCTATTTTTGGTACGTATTTTGAATTTGTTATTACCATTTCTATTTTTTCTCTTTGTTATTATAATATATTGCAATGTGTGAGCTATTGTGCGAGTGTCAAAGTAACTTCCCTTGTGGATCAATAAAGTTTGTCTAAGCCTAAGTCTCTAAATCAAGATCAATCCACTGCCCTTTTCCCTCGAGGTCGTTCTGCGAGCGTTAGCAACAGGTTTGATTGACAGCATTGTTGCTAAGTGCCCATCCTCTGCTAAACCACCGTTGCGGGTGAGAAGGGGCGAGTACCTTCAACAGCATCCGTCCCCATTGGCTCTTTGGCTCTTGGTTGCTAGGATACATGCTCTCAGATTCCCAAATATGAAGCTTGACTCCAATTAGCTGCTCTAACTTCCACTCAGTCGGCGTCATTTGGCTACACACTACAGGTGAAGTCACACTCCTTCAGTGTGCTTATTTATACAGTCTATGGACCTGAATGTGAGCAAGCTCACATCTCCACAAACCTGACTCATACCTGTCCTGAAGGAAGACCTCTAGCTGCTTGTTTCCGTGGAAATTGTGTTGCTTTAATCTTCCATGATATGACGTAGAACTCATCTGTCTTCTTTTAAAATGTTCAGAAATATGGTTCTTTGACAATTTTCTGATCCGCAAAACATTTAAAATGAACTAGTTCAATTTATTTATTTATTTTTTTTTTTTTTTTGCATTTTTTTTTTTTTTTGCATTTTTGTGAAAGTAAAAATCAGGTAGAGCGCCTTTAAACACCACTATAGAACTACTGTATGTGAATCTTGGGTGTCAAACATTTCCAATGACCTCCTGTTTCCTGGTGAACGGCTGTGTCCCAATGAAGGTGAGCTGTAAAATATGGGGTGCAAAGACTTATTATTTCGCTGAAAATGTGCTTGTGGAAAATTTAGTGCGCAGCAGAATGATTCATGGTTTATCACAAAAGCTGCCGGCTCCGAATCAAGGTCATAATTAAGTCTGAGAAATAAAAACGCGCGTGTGGTAATTTAGAGCCCTGTCATTTCGCTGGAGCTTAACTTTCCTCTACATTTTACATATTTTGATACAGTTTCTGAGAGATCGTAATCCAATGAGGTACCAAGCCAACTTCACGCATTTACGGATGGTTAGTGGAGTGGAAAATGTTAACTTTGAATAGTGGAGATATAGGTTGGCTCAGTTTTAGTTAGGTTCACTTTTCTTCAACTGATATTTTGACTTAACCTTGGTTTGGCCCGGGTTTCTTAAAAGTGAAAAAATGCATAGCACACTCAGATGGCCGATGTCCAAAATTTTTAAATAACGTTTTGGCAAAAGGCTTCGTCACATCATTTTTCTTATCATAGTCTTATTATTTTTCTTATCTCATATATCAACCGCCAACGAATGGGAGGTCCCGAGGTGAGATCACCCAGATAAGATAAGATAAGATAAGCCTCTACAACAAGAAAAAACAGTTGTATATATATATCAAGAAAAATGATCTGATGGTTTTTTGCCGAAACATTTTTGTACACTGGCCATCTTTTAAATTGCTGTTCCTTGCATTTGCCTCTCTACTAGAACTTTAGCGTGTGTTTTCTGTTTCATTTGATTAGTCTGAGTTTCTGTTATGATTTAATCATTTGTAACGCTAAATGGTCAAATTTGTCATTATGTTAAGAGTGGGATTCAAACCGCTAAACTTTGGATCAGAAGGAGCCAACTGAGCTACTGTCGCCCCAATACTAGTTTGGGCCTTGTTAGTAATTATGGGTTTATACAGTCATTAGTCTTTTTCTTGGTTCTAATAATAATGAAAAGGTTCAATACCACCTCTTAATTAGACGATAGAATGTAATTTTCAATACAAACAGCAGTATTTTATTTTTTTTTTTTCTTGTATTCTTATACTTACATAAACTGATGGCTGCCAAGCTCTGCAGGTATTTTTGGGCCAATATGCAAGGCCGATTTTAATAGTTTTTCTCAAATGGTCTAGGATGAATTCAGTACAAACACATACCATAATGTCACAGTGTTTCCATTTAGATCTGTATTGTATATACTTACTTACAATGCAGAATCTCCATCACTGTATTGTTTATAGAGCAGTGCTTACTGTCCATGGATGATCTCTAGCTGACCTGTTCCAGTCCACTTTGGTCCTCTTAAAGGTCCTATATTACACAAAATTGACTCTTGTGAGCTTTAAGCCATGTTAGAATGTTGATGAGATGTTTTTGAGTCTTTATTATGTATCTGTCTACATCTCCAAAGCTCAAAATGCTCTCTTCCACCTTGTAATATCATTTAGTGGTAGTTTTCAAGTTAACAGCTATCTTTTACCATCTGTTTAGCAGAGACTAGAAATTAGAGGGCTGAAAGTATCCAAATGATTCTAGTGAAGGTGTATGGAGTTTGAAAACACAATGGAGCACTTCCTGTGTTACCACATGACATCACAAGATGGAGTGTTTTGTGTTTGAGAGATGAACTAAGCCTAAATATGCAGGGCTTATTTATGAATGAATCAAAACGGCACTCCCTGTATGTTTTTGACGAGGAAACAACATTATAACAGAGATCAGAAAAGAGTGCAATATAATCCCTTTAAACACTGTGAGCTTTGTGTTGAAACCTGACCCATTTTGAACTTTTTTGCCTCTTACCTAAACTCTATCTTAACATCTGCTTTCTCTTCCCTGCTCTGCCCTTGGTTTTCTGAAAGCACTTTTCCTTTTCCCATTGAAAAGCCACGTTGATATTCAGCTTTTAGCACAAAGTGGCTGCCTAACATCCAAAGCAAGGTTTCCCATAATCACTGTGCGCTCTCCGTTGTCAACATTAACCACGAGGTCCTTGGCTTTCTCCTACCAAGGCCCTCCACTCCTCCATGGGGAACATCCATTCACTTCCAACTTCCTGCCCTCCATTTTGGCTCAAATTGGCGCTCTATTTAGGAGACAGACTGAAGATTTGATAAAGCCAGTGTCTCCGCAGAGAGCGTTTTATAGCTGTCCTCTGCAGCTGCTTCCTCTCCGGTTTATTCACGGTGTCCTCACGCTAGCTGTTTGGCTAGCTCCATACCTTTTTTATGGGTGCGTTAATCTCGCTGGCGCCACAATCGTAGCATAAAAAATCATCCATCGTGCAGCATAGAGGCGCAGTTGTTGGGCTAAAGGCTCAGCTGTATTTGTGTTTTTGAAACCCGCCTAGCGAGATCATTGTAGGTGCATAATATCATTCAAACCGAGAGGCAGTAGTGGGTAATTAACAGCTCTCAAATGGAAATGTCAAAGAGTATTTTCCAGCGGGAGAATGCCAGGCTGAAATTCAACTGCAGAGAGGGAGGTGGGGATCTGGTGAATGTAGAACAGCTTGAATTCTAAAGCAAATGTTTTGTTAAAGAAGACATATTGTGCTTTTGTCTGCTGTATAGTTGTAATCTAAGACACCCATGGATCGTTATGTTGCATTTTGGACATTTGACACTGATTTCGGGGTTGGAAAATTGTGGTGTCCAATGGTATTAGGAGCAGATTCCCGCCTGCCCCTTTACACTAACTTGCTGTAAACGTCGTCATAGCAAAGTCGCACATGCTGTCAGCACCTTCGATAGAGCTACAGATCAGGCCAGTGAGCAGTGAATTTTTGTTTCCCTTGTGCCAAAATGACTACATAAGACGATGCCAAATCCTATGTGTATCACAGATTAGGAAAATTAAATTGGAGAACAAGTAAAATCTAGCCAAGTTAAAATTGCTTGAATTAAGAACGTTTTATCATGATTTGAGTAAATTTGACTTGACAAGTAAAATGATCTACCAATGGAGCAAGACTTTTTATACTTAAAATATGAAAATACAATCTTACTACACTTAAGTTAAGAAAAACAACAGCTCTTTGCACTTACAATAAGAAACTTCTATTGGTGTTAATTTTACTTGTCAAGTTGAATACTCTTTGTCCTCACTTGTAAATACTTCATATGGTGTAATATAAAATGTCTGAGGAATGCAAATGAAAGCTCATTATGTTATACTAGAAGAGGGGGTGGGATTAAGTTTTAGACTTAGACAAACTTTATTGATCCACAAGGGAAATTATTTGGATACAGCAGCTCACGCAATTTAATATAATAACAGCGAGTAACAAAAATAGATGGTATAGCAAAAAAGATAGCAAGAGACAGGAGTCAAAGACATAATTATAAAGACATAATTATAAAAATAAATCTATATGTACAAGTCAAAATAAAATAGAAAAATAAGTAATAAACTATAAAATAAACTAGAGACAAGAACAACAGTGCAAATACTATGCTGATTGACAGGGCATAAGGTTATCTGTTACTTAAGATTAAGTTGTTGTAGGGAGTATTATCTGTTACATAAGTGTGAATGGTTGTTTTTCTTCATCCCACTCCTTTTTTGGCAATTTTTTGTTGTTGTTTTGTTTCTGTTGTTATCATTGTCAATATGGACATTACTCTTTTCCATTGTAAAAGAAGGTAAAATGCTTACTTGCCCAAAATAAATACATACATGAAAAAGTACAGAGTACAGTATTCTTAATGTAAGTAACTTAAGCCATTTTAACCTAATTAGATATATTTCATTGCAGTCCAGCCAGCCTACTGCTTTTGGGCAATGCATGCTTATATGTACACGTGTATTATAAACTAAATGTAAAGAAAACCAATTTTGCATAATATGTCTTCTTTAAAAACAAAATCATGTCTAGTAGGGATGGTACAAGGTCTTGCACCACAAGATCTTGTGAGACAAAACTGCCACAAGATCATGCACACATGAGAAAAATGATCTTATGAGATTTTTTTTCCAAGTGTTTATATTTAAATTGGACAAAAAAGGGGCCATGTGTTGGTGAGCTACATCTTTTACCGTTCCAAAATGCAGCACTAGAATAGAAACAAAGATATGAAGTCAAATAAATAAAAAATTGGCCAAAATTGGCCAAAATTGGAAACAGAATCGTGACAGGTATATATATTAGGAATTATGCTGAAATCTCGTCTTGTTTCATTTTCGTGGACCCAGTCTTGTATCTTGTCTCGTCTTGTGGAAATTGTATAGCATTCCTTACATTTTTATTATGGTAAAACTGAACAAAAATGAGCCTAACTTGCTTATGGGCAGCAGTAGCTCAGTTGGAATCCCACTCCCAGCATTTATTGGTCCACTGGTGTATGAATGTGTATGAATGAGTGAGTCTCGACGATAGAAAATGGGACTTTTTTTTGTTTTCTCTCACATTTAGCGCCCTAAATTACTTTGACAACCACAGTCAGATTTTTTCTTACAACAGAAGAGATCCTAGATGAGAACACCATTACCTTGAGCTCTTTGTTTTATTCTTCCTATTGTTTCCTTTGTGTATTTATTATGCTGACTTATTATGGCGAATCTTTTATCCTGTTTCTGATGTTGTGATTGGCGCATTTCAAGATTAGAATGCAACTTCTTTAAAGAACTTCTGCGAGGCCTTCACACAGAGTTTTTTTCCTTACATTTTATTTATAAAGATTCTCATATTATACAAAACAGCATCATGACAGGTGATTATTTTGACATAATATAAAACCCGACCTTCCCACACAGAAAAAAATCTACATATATAAATTGGATATTGGATATATTGGAATTTAAGTGGACCAGAAATGAATTTGGAGACTATCTTTAGAGTGTCAGTTCCAAAGATAGTGTTGCTAATAGTCTCGCAATGCCAGTCAGACTTCTGGATCCAAACACAACCTACAACTGTGAAGATGGAAAAAGAAAAAAAAATTAATTTGAAGCCATATACAGAGTCTTTGAAGAGTGTTATAAGCCGCACCATTTGTCTATTGTGCTGTTATAGTGTTTTCAAGCTGCATTGCGTAACTTTTCTGGTGGGAGGGGTCGTCACTTGCTTGTCTCCATGGAGATGTTATTGCTTTACCTGGAATGTTCCAGTATGACATTAAACACATCTATGCAGCATTTACTCATTACGGGTGTTTCCGTTGCTCAAAAATACAATAATTCTCTCTGCGAATAGTGTTGCCTCTCCACAGATCTGACCTGTAATGTAGCCCATAGTTGTCTCCTTTGAGATAGATAGGTTTATTCTCCACCGTGGAACATTCTAGACAAAGAAAGAACATCTCCTTGAAGAAGGATGAAGAGGAAAAGTTGCACAATGCACCTTTAAAGAGGGAGTTTTATGTAGGGTTTTTCTACTTTGTTATAACGTACCCTAAACATCCCTGGGTTTTAGATATCATCCATGTGCGTTTCAGTCATTTAGCGATCTCTCCCAGGCCCTATTCAAACCCTCCTTAGCTGTAAGAGTCTGTCCAATGCTCCGCCCATGACAATTCTCCATAAATCCACAAAAACATGATACAAAACTGTACACAACAACTTGACAAACCTGATGCGACGTGCAGTAGTTTCATTAGCGGGATGCACGCTGATTGTGTTGTGATCACGCTCTGAAAGGGGAGTAACTTAGAGCAAAGTCAGGAGGGTCTCAAAGGGTCAAAAACAAAAGTGAAACTAATTAAACATGTCAATACGTTGCTTTCTTATAGCTCGTAGAAGTATAAGTAAATACCCCCTTTTAACTTTTGTAGCCCTATATTACACATGCAATTAGACTAGGATACTTCATTTGGGGATTGATACTAATTAAATTAAATGGAAAAAAATACATGTAAGAAATTCATCTTTGCCAACTATTTTGATTTATACAATCAGTCTTGCATGTCTAACTGTTTTTGAACATCTGCAGCTGTACTTAAACCTAAATGAGTATGATGTATATTTGGCTGTTAAGTTTAGTGGTCTGTAAAAGTAGTCCTTGGTGAAAAAGTACAAGCGGGGAGATAATAAAAAAGGCATCCAAAATTGTGTTGGACAAAACGCAGCAATGGAGTGAAACTAATTTGCTTGCTTTTGTTGGTTTAAACACTATAAATGCCATATGTCTGCAGGGCTATTGACAACTTAAAGGGCTCATATTACACTATTTTCTGATCTATGATATGTCATTTCCTCATCACAAACAGACCTGGAGTTGTGTTTTGTTTCATTCACACATGTTTAACACACAAATCCAGTCCTTCTCTTAAACAGAAAACACTCTTCCATTTTGTGATGTCGTGTGGTAAAACAGGAAGTGCCCCACTGTGTTTTTGATCTTCGTGAACTTTGATTAGAATAATTTGGATAATTTTAGCCCTGGAAGCCCCAGTCTCTACTGAGCTAAAGGTAAAATGTAGCAGTTGATTTGAAAAATTCAAGGTGGAACAGAGCATTTGAGCTTTGGAGATGTAGACAGCCTAATAATAAAGGATTACTCAAACATGCGTGAATGAAACAAAACACAACTCCGGTTATGTTGTTGAGGAGGTAACAATATTTGTTATAGTCCGCACTAAATGAAACTGGTCCTGCTAAACGAACCGAACTCGCAGGTATTCCAAACTCAAGTCCACTTGAAGCGGACCAAATGGTGCAGGTGTGAAAGGATCCTTATTTGGCCTGAAGGAGGGCTTCCTTTGGGTTTTTTTTCCATGTAACTATGGTTCTTTTTATTCCACAATATGGTCTAAAACTTATCTACCTGTATAGAGAGTGTTGTTTATATTATATAGACAGGTAGGTGACGCACGTTCATTTTAACTGATCTGCAGTGGTTAGAAGTTCCCTCACTTACCTTATAAATTCAGAGCATCCTTATTATTTTGCCGTGATGGTAAAGCTAAAAAACAACTAGCATGCTAACACACACTTTTCACAGACAATAACATTCTTTCTGATCATGAACAGACAGAACACACCAGATTTATTTCGACCTCAAGAACAGCTTATAAAATATCTGTACTATACTGGGGCTCAAATACATGGGAAAAGAAATCAAATATAAGCCACTGAAAAACTGCAGAAAGTTATTGACATGGAATCCAAAGAAAATCCGTAATATCTGTAATAGACTGTGTGTCTGTGCCTCTGTGTCTGTCTGTGTGTGTGTGTACGTGTCTTTCTAACAAACTATTTACAAAGCCTCTTCCTTCCACAGCGGATGTGTGAAGACGGCAGTAACTCAGCAACATGTTTGCTCGTGGTCTCGCCTCGGCATACCAGACGCCGAGAAAAATAGAGCTGTTTAGCGCACGGCAGGTCCATCCATCAGGGGAGACGTCTGGGGAGAGGGAAGGCACAGATGGGAGCAAACATACAAACTTCCCCAGGCAGGAGGAGCGGAGAGGTCGGGAGGAGTTATTTACATTTCTACAAAAGCTACATAGGATCACATGGGATTTAGTGTTAAAGAATGTATTCCCTCTTAAAGGTCCTATATTACACAAACTGACTCTTGTGAGCTTAAAGCCATTTTAGAATGTTGTTACCTCCTCAAAAACTCTGCTCAGGGTTGTGTTTTGTTTCATTCGCATGTTTGAGTAATCCTGCATTATCAGTCTGTCTACATCCCCAAAGCTCAAAATGCTCTGTTCCACCTTGTGATGTCATGAAGCCGTAGTTTTCACGTCACCCTTTTACCTTTAGGTCAGAAGAGATCCTCAGTTCCAGGGCTGAAATCATCCAAATGACAGAGACACCACATGGCATCGCAAGGTGGTGAGTGTTTTCAGTTTGAAAGAAGAAAAATATGCAGGATTTTGTGTTAAACATGTGTGAATGAAACAAAACACAACTCTGGGTATGTTTTTTTTTTAACGGAAAAACATTATATCAGATCAGAAAACAGCATTATATAGGCCCTTTAACAAATATTTCACATTTTCTAACTTAAAATAAGGTCATGTGGAAAATATACTTTATAAACTACACATCTGTTTCCAGTGAGGCATTAAGGG
Organism: Taenioides sp. WSHXM2023; assembly: GCA_029959045.1. NCBI lineage: Eukaryota > Metazoa > Chordata > Actinopteri > Gobiiformes > Gobiidae > Taenioides > Taenioides sp. WSHXM2023. The sequence continues at coordinate 6,116,674 of CM057089.1, forward strand.
GTTAGAGCCCCATCTGTTGTCAGCAACAGGAATGAACAATTAGAAAGTAAATGAAGTCCTTATCCCCTGTAAATGCTATTCCAACAGAGCCATGCATACATTGTGAACACAATTTGACAGCAAAACGAGTCCAGTGAGTCTAGTGTCCAGCTTACAGGCTTTAAAACTGTAGAGGAAGTTCGGAGTTTTACCTATAAGGCAACAAAACAAGCAAAATGTGAACAGTGTTTTTTTGAGTGCTCAGAGAAGACAACTTTAGATTAATGGATTAATGAAACAAGCGTGACTTAAGATAAATGTATGTTTTTAAAGAGAAGACAACAATACAACATTTAAAAGCTCAAAAAAGTCAATTTTGAAGAAGAAATGGAGCGGGCGTTTTAATATTATTTTTAACATTTACAATATTTATGCAAACAAACAGCACAGCATGTTAGAATAAGGTTGAGTAAATGAGAGGCGCGGGGTAACCATTCAATACAAAATTCTCAGTAAGTATTATTTTAGCCTATCAAAGCTCCATAATAATAGGTGTTAGCAGAGATCGGGCTTTATGGAACTGCCCTTTGGTTTTTACGATATAGAGGAAAGTGTTGGGCTTCATGCAGGGCTGGATACCTGAGGACCATATACGAAGTCACTCAGGCGTATGTAATGTTCAAAGTACTGAACTAGTGACATGCACGCAGCTGAGTTTGAAAATGTGAAGAGAGAGGAGGACAGGAGGACAGCGCTGCGTGTGAGAAGATGTTGAGAAGGCCAAATGTTGAGAATGTGCAAGTGCAAGTTTCTCTATGTCAGTTTTGTTAATTTAATACAAAGCCGTTCAGTCACTTTATTTATCCCGAGGGGCTCTGTTCATTTTTGTTTTGTTCTGTTCTTGTTGTTGTATGTTAAAATTTTAAAAAGTATGTAAAATCGATAAGAGATTAATGATATCAAACTGCAATTAGCACAAAGTTTTGCTACCGATACACTATTGTTGGCAATATTACGCCACTGCTCTTTGATTTTCAGTTTCTTTTTTTCTTTTTCTCTCTTTTAAGGTAATACGTAACTTTCTTGAGGTGGCATATCACTTGCATGGCTCCATGGAAACAGAAAGTCAAAGCTATACTTCGGAACATTCTCCATGGAGATAAGTTTTAGGCCTATACCATGCTGTGTAAGATTATAGCCAAAGGAACATTTCCATGGAAAGAAGCAGAAGGAAGCCAAGGCAGAGTTAGGTTTGTGGAGATGCAAGTCCACTCATATGTCTTTCTTAGTTTTTCAGTCCAATGGAACAATTGATGGAGTAATCAGAGGCTGTACTTGAGGTACCTGTGAGGGACTACAGAGAGAAACCGCTACTGAGATCTGGCATATTTACAGTGTAGGTTCATGAATGCATTGTCCCTTTAATTAAATACATCTAAACCTAAACCAAAAAAAATAAAAAAAAAACAAAAAAGTTCTCAAAAGTAAACATTGGATTTACCACAGAGACACCATCTTAAGACTTAGATGTTCTAACAATGGAATGTCAGAAATTATTTTGTATATTTAGACAGAAGGGGCGTCATTACCAACCTGTTTTGACATTACAGTTTGTCTATCCAGCATTTCAGACAAAATAATGACATTACCAAAAACACAATCAAGTTCCACATTACACCTTAAACCACACACCAGGCAAATGAGGTGTCTGGTCAAACTGCTGACAGGAGACTCCGGCCCACACGTCGCATAGCTTTAGCAGAATGATAATACAGATGTATGCAGGTCACGTCTAAGAAAATGTGCCCAGGTAATGAGCAGAACAGCTCTGCCCGCGTCAACATTAATGTGCACGCGTGTGTAATTACATCCGGAGCTGTGATGTACGCTGAGAGCACTTTTATGAGTCCTTTTAAGAGATAGAGAAGCCGGGGTTTCAGAGCTGTAAATGTGTTGAAAAGGCCAGTATTTTACATATATAGACTGCAAATGATGTGCACGCACTCTGGGTTATGTGCTCTGCGATAATGTTTTTGAGAGGGCGTTCTGTTTTTGTTTCAAGCTATGTTTGAGAAATGTTTCAGCAAAAGAGGCTTTTTACAATATTTTGACCACTTATTCACCGCTTTTACTAAATATGCGTTAATTTTACTGTTTATCAGAGAGGTTGTCCATTCAGTTGTGTTTGCCTTAGCAGCCAGTCCCTTTATACATTCAGTTAGAAAACAGAACCAGACAATAGAAAACTTCTTTTACGTAATAAGTAATAGTTTGGTGCGTCGATTGTTGATTCGGAGGAAATCTGCGCCGTTTCACAGTCCTATTTTTTCTCTTTTTTTTTTTTTTTTTTTCCATGTGAGCAGCCATGTTTGGTTTTGACGAAAACGGACCATGCGTCTCTCTGATTGGTTAATCCCCCTGTCAATCATTCCCTCTGAAATCAGGGAGACAGGATACAGCTCCAGATCCACTCGTCTTTGGAAAGTTTTGTCAAAGCGTGTGGTTCTGGCTGGACAGGTAACAGTTTTGGGACTAAACTCAAACTCAAAAAGCAGGCCTAAACCAGGACTATAAGTGGACTAAACCAAACCAGGACATGAGTGAGCACACGTTATCTGAAGGCCTTTCTAAATTATAAGCCTTCTTCAGCCAATCACACACTGTCGAAATTAGAAAAGTACTAGTAATTAAAGGGCCTATATTATGTTATTTTCTAATCCATGTTATAATGCCTCATCAAAATCATACTTGCAGTTCTTCTCTCAAACAGACAACACTCTGTTCCACCTTGTGATGTCATGTGGTAATACAGGAAGTGCTCCACTGTGTTTTTAAACTCCATGCACCTTCACTAGAATCATTTGGATAATTTCAGCCTCAGAATTGCCCATCTCTGTTGAACTAAAGATAAAAGGTAGCTGTTAACTGGAAAAGTACCACTACATGACATCACAAGGTGGAACAGAGCATTTTGAGCTCTGGAGATGTAGACAGACTAATAATAAAGGGTTACTCAAACATGTGTGAATGAAACAAAACACAACTGCAGGTATGGTTTTGATGAGGAAAAGTTCACAAGAGTCAATTTTGCCTAATACAGGAAATTTAATTCTAACCCTCAAATTTACCTGTCACTCATCTACTCGTCACGCAAAGTTTATGTCAAGAAAACTGCTTTTTTTTTGGACTGAATATGAAATCCGAGAGTTGACTTACATAACACCTATATATTTTCAATGATTTTGCAGTAAGCACTCTGCAGAATACAAACAAACAATTAAAATGTGGCCCGAGGAGAGGCTCATATCAAATTACAGAACAGCAAATATTGTCCAATTAAACACAGAAACACAGCGTTATAGTTTTATTGGATTGTAAGGTTAGAAATGGTAGTTGTGTATTTTGTTTTGCCTATGTCAGAACAAGCGCAAGTCTCCTCCTCCCCGGGACAAACAGTATTGAGCGGCTCTGTGCTGTCTGGAGCTGCTCAATTGAAATATTACTTCTGATCAATAAAGTGTGGAGCTTCGCATGCAGACCACTGGGCCTTGTTACAGCGTGACCCAGGACCAGCCCCAGACTACACGCTGGATTGAAAAGCAAACTCGGAGTAAAAGAAAACTGGATAAGTTTAAGTTGAGATAAACACTTAATGCATTTTTTCACAACTTAAAGGGCACATATAATGCTATTTTCTGATCAGGCAACAAGATAACGAGGCTTAAATATGGGGTAAGGTAGCTGTCAGTTAAGACGTGCATATTTATCTGTATTTTGTATATTCTTGATCAAGAATATGTGCGTGACTTCTCATTTTGTGAATACAAATGAATTTTTTGTGCATGAGGTTTCTCTGTTGAGAAAACAGATCTCAGATGTGATCAAACTGTCAATATGACGTCAGCGCTCACAGCCACTAAGAGTCGAGCAAAGACTCATGGATCAGGCTGCTCTGAAAAACACGTCACTGTGCACACTTTTGCCAAACATTTGTGTTTTTATTGAGGACGCTTTCTACCACATTGTAGAAAGTTATAGAATTAAACATACTTTTATTTTTTTTTTTTTAGATTCATTATTTCTGAAGAGAATTACTGCAATTCTGCATTACATAGCCTTCTTCTATCATTAAATATATGTTGCTTTAATGACAGCTACCTTACACTTTTTAAAGCGTAAGGTAGGTAATTAAAGCTCACAAGAGTAAATTTTGTGCAATATAAGACCTTTAAATCAATGATCTTATTTAAGAGACAGCTGCTGTAGTAATTTTGGGCTTAACAAAGATAAATTGAACTAAACGTCCAGAATTCACTCACCGAGCTGCAAAGGCTGCACTAGCACTGATCCATGATGACTACAGGCGCTGGGGTTTAGGGAGTGAGAATTCGGATTTCACTTTCTCTTCAGTTAATATAAAACATAAATCCAAACTACAGAAACACTGGTCCGACTCCACCATAGTCCAATCTCAAAACCTCTCCAGGGCCCATACCCTCTGTGACACGCAGCCCCCTCCACGTGCCTCCGCCGTAATGAACCGGATCTACTTTTCTACCCAGGGAAAATCATTGCAATTTCCCCCCGCCATGGAGAATACAAGTGATGTAATTCGGATCGCGGTTTTCTCAATCTTTTCTCAGCGTCTCCGTACAATAACCCCGGCCCCAGTCGTAATTATGCAAACAATGATGCAACCCACTGTACAGGCAGCAGGAATACGCTAGCTTAATGCGCCTCTCCCTGGCTGGCTGTGGATTTGAGGGAGAGAAGAAGAAAACATGCTGTTCCGAACATGTAAAGCTAGATGGTAGCGCTGGCAGGGTTCCCACGCAAAGCCTCTTCTGTTTGTAGATGCTGTGTTTTCCTGCGACAGAAAAATAAATGCTCCTATATTCAGTTGTTTTGTCCTTGGGGATATGTTTAACAGAGTGGTGACTGTGTAGAGACAGTGACAAGATAGTGCTACTCCACTTTGGGGTATGTTGTGTGCAGAGACGGGTAGCAAAGACTTCTGAGGAAAGAAAAAATAGTATATAGGGAAAGTGCTATCTACTAAGTGAGTAGAGTGGTTGTTAAATCTGAACATTGTCATTGTACGGTTAGAATACTTTGGGAAATAAAAATATAAATAAGGGTGGGCTGATGCTAAAACTATATCAGTTTTATCACAATTAATGCAGTTAGTATCTTTTATTCTGCCATTAAGATGTAACTCAAGCCATGTGCTCCTTCTGACTGGAGGAAACTTACACAGATCTATGGAAGACATGCAAACTCTGCACATAAGGGCCTGGGCGTTGAACCTGGAACCTTCTTGCTGTGAGGTGAGAGGCTGCTAGCCACTCAGCCACCGTGCCGCCTTCTTTAAAACTTCTTTCAGCCATCTCAGCTTGTCGGTGTCTGATCTTATCAGAGCTCAGAAGGTGAGCGAGGCAGAACCTGGGTAGTACTTGGATGGGAGACCTGTGCTGTGTCCTTCACTTCACCCACATTGCCTAGTATGAAAGTGTGAGTGTTGTGGTGGTCTGTGGTGGTCTGGGGGGGCCGATGGAACAGATTGGCAGCCTCACTTCTGTCAGTCTGCCCAGCTGTGGCTACAATAGTAGTTTACCTTTAGAAAGGCACTAAATAAATCTAATGGTTAAAAAAAAATAAAAAATTGAAATGCTTTGCAGTGGTCCTTTCGAGCATCCTAAGTATTCATTGTGATTAAACATACATACATACATACATACATACATACATACATACATACAGTAGATATGTGCTGAGCCAATTTTGCTCAAATACATGCGAAAAACAAATCCAGATACAGGCCCTTTAAGGTGGTACGGGTAAAACCAGAGCACTCAGGCCTTGAACACAGATTACTCAAGCAAGCATGAATCACTCAAAACAGTATTTTGCATAACGTCTCATTTAGCACACCTATCACATTACTTTGCATGTGGTAACAAGTAGTACCATTACTTTTTACTCTGTATCAATACTTACATATGTCATCCTTAGTACCAACCTGCCCACCTCTCCCATCGTACCTCCATCGTGTTTCATATTATTGCTGCATTCACTCTTTGGATCCACTCAACAACCTGGGGCCATTTCACAGACACGATTACAAAACAAAAGTGCCACATGAGCCCTTGCCGTCTCCTTTCCCCTTCCTCACTTGTATCGTACGGTGCTCCAGACTGAAAGGATTCCGAGATGTCCCCTACTTGTGGCCGTTGGCAGGGACTGGTTGCTTCCTGTTTTGCATAACCACCTCTGGGCATCCTCATTACCCCACTCTCCTGACCCAGTATTCAGTCGCTCATAACAAGATGATTAGGCACCAGAGTGAGCGCTTGGATTGGGTTAGCGGCAGCAGTAACAGTGCCCAGTTCTCGATTGCTTGGTTTGGGCAGTTTCTCTCTCACAGCTCAATATGTGGCCAAGTCATGATCACACATTTGGTTGGACTTTTTACATGGCTCACATGTCCTAGAGGACCACAGTGGAATGCCAAAGGACAATTCTAGTATGTGCAACCATACAACAGGTCCTATATTATGCAAAATCGACTCTTGTGAGCTTTAAGATATGTTATAATGTTGTTACCTCCTCAAAAACAGACCTGGAGTTGTGGTTTGTTTCATTCACACGTTTGAGTAACACTTTATTATTAGTCTGTCTACATCTCCAAAGGTAAAAGTCCTCGGTTCCAACTTATGATGCCATGTAGTGATAGTTTTCAAGTTAACAACTAACTTTTACCTTTAGTTCAGTAGAGATTGGCAATTCCAGGGCTGAAATGATTCAAATGATTCTAGTGAAGGTGTGTGGAACATATGACAAGGTGGAACCGAGTGTTTTCTGTTCCGAGAAGAGATCAGCCTAAATATGCAGGGTTTGTGTGTTAAACATGTGTGAATGAAACAAAAAACAACTCCAGGTCTGTTTGTGATTATAATTTATCAGAAATCAACAATACAGGCCCTTTAAAACATACAAAAATCAATTTTGGACATTTAGAATGTTTACATGACCAGCTTTTTGATCCTGACCCTCCATTTGGGAAACCATTTGTTCGCTGTTTGCCTGTAACTGTTACTCCAACTCCCCACCTGCATGTTTAAGCCCTCCTGGTTCCACACTCCAACCTCCTCTCCACTCTGTTTTCCTGGACTTTCTGACTGACGACCTCGTGCCAAAAACCCACCATCGATCTTCTCTTTTTTCCTTTTTTTCTTCCCAAACGCTGCAGCGCCACGCCTCCACACCGCGAGCTGCATGCCAAGTCCTCCACTCTTGTCTTTTCCAATCAACGCTCCGGTCCGTAACCCGCTTGGCACAAATTGGATGATAGCTAGCGGAGATTTTATTCCTCATGGCGGTGCCTGAAGCTCGGAGCCTGCACCTCCACAAGTGTCAGTCAGAGAAGGGAGAACACAGAAGAAAGGAATTGTATTTGCTTTCAACCCTGCTTGTCTGTCTATTGTGGGAATGACACGTTTTGAAGTCTATTCCCAGCTAACTTCGACACTACTGCAAGTCCCACTGTGCGCTAACCTGACCAGCCAGAACCAAACGCTTTGGAAAAAACTTCACAAAGACAAGTAGATCAGGACTTGTACTGTGTCTCTTTGATTTGAGAGGGCGTGATTTACAGGTGGATTAACCAATCAGAGAAATGCAAGGTTAGATTTTCAAAATTCTAAACTGGGACACACCCAGGTTGGGATGGTTGGTATAAATAAAATTGTGAAAACAGCGCTTAACATTGTCCATTCTTGACTCACTTGTGGGTCTGTATATAATCTGAGGGACCTCTGTTGGTGCATTTTTTTGCCTTGTGCTCATTTTCAAGCACATTTTTCTGTATTTTAACTTAACAAATTACAATATATCATCCCCTTTACTATTTACTCATATCAAATTGGTCAAAAAAGGGACACGTGGGACATTTCTTGCATAAAACTGGGACAAATCACTGGTTTTGGTTAAATCTGCTGGGACAGGGGACACAGGGCTTCAAACTGGGACTGTTCCATGTAAATAGGGACATCTGGTCACCCTACGCATGCTCCGTTTGCGTTAAAAACAAACATGGTTGCTTACAGACTGTGAACTGAGAAACAGTGCAGATTTTTACAGAATCAACAATCGAAGCATCAAATTATAACTTATTTCAAGTAAAAGAAGTAACATTTTGTCAAGAATGTTACAAGATTTTTGAGGGTAGATGTCTTTAGTATCTGATGGACACGTGCTACAAACTGGCGGGTTTGGTTAGTTGATCATCTCAAGTCTGGACCGAGGTTTTTCACTATTTTTACTCTATGGTCTGACTCCTGTCTCTTCTGGATTCAAACAGAATGTAAAAGGGACTGGCTGGTCAGGCAAACTGTGTGCCAGGCTGCCGGCGTTCACAGGATTTCACTCTGCATTTGGTTTTATGGCAATGGCTATTATCTGAGTTCACAGAGAAGAGTTTGGTGTAGCTTAATATGTGTGCTAATTTCTAATTGCAGAGGGTAGCTATAAACTGATGTAATTTGCATGGGGTAATATTGCAGGAAATGTGATTAACAGAAACCAAAATGTTCCCAAAAAGTTTGGCAGGGAACTTCAGGCAATTTCAACGTTTTTGAAAGAGTTTGTGCAGTGAAATGAAATGTCTGTTTATGAACTTTGAAGCAGGGGAAGTCACTCTGAACAATGCAATTTTAGGCAAGAGATATCGCTATTACAAATAATGAACTGATCTTATATTTTGTGCTTCTAAATGCTTAACAGGCCCATATTACACAATTTTCTTTATAATGATGTTTCCTCATCACAAACAAACCTGGAGCTGTGTTTGCTTCATTCTCACAAACCCTGTTCTTCTCTCAAAAAAAAACAAAAACAAAAAGAAAAACAAAAAAAAACCTCCACCTCCACCTGTAATACAGGGAGCGCTCCACTGTGATTTTAAACTCCACACACCTTCAATAGAATCAATTTAATGATTTCAGGCCTGGAAGTTCCAATCTATACTGAACTAAAAGTAAAATGTAGTTGTTGAAAACTACCACTTCATAACATCACAAGGTAGACAGACTAATAATAAAGGATTACACAAACATGTGTGAATGAAACAAAACACAACTCCAGGTCTGTTTTTGACCAGGGAACAACATTATAACATGAGTCAATCTCACGTACTATAGGACCTTTAAGTTTGAACAGAACAAGGCAATTCAGAATAAAATAAATAAATAATAAATATACACATTTCTTGTAATTTTATTTTAATTGTAGTTATGATTTATTTCTTTGTCTTTATGTAATTCATTATTATTATTACTATTATTATTATTATTATTATTATTATTATTATTATTATTATTACTTTTTTATTTTAATATTATTATTTTTATGTATGTTTTTATTTGGTTTTATCTGTTTACAATATTAAGTTGTTTGTTTAAAGGTGCACCGTGTAACTTTTTTGGTAGAGGGTGCATCAAATGCTTGTCTCCAAGGAGATGTTACTGCTTCGTCTGCAATGTTTCACAGTATAGTACTACTAGTATTAGTATTATTATTATTAGTTATTATTATTAGTATTATTATCTTCATGGAGACCAACCCAGACCAAGGTACAGGTCAGATCTGTGGAGAGGCGACCCCGCTCACAGTCAGAATACCTGCTTTTCTAGGTATTTTTAAGATACAAAACCACCTGTAATTGAATAAATGTAAGGTAAATGTAAAGAGCTGTTTAATGTCATACTGTGGAACATTCCAGGCAGAGCAATGACATATCCATAGAAACAAGCAGGTGATGAAGTGCATAGTGCACTTTTAAGCTTAAGGGTGGTGGGGGATATATATATATATATATATATATATATATATATATATATATATATATATATATATATATATATATATATATATATATATGTATATATATATATATAAGTAAACAATCCAAAATACAAATATATATATATATATATATATATCGCATCTCGCCCATTTACGCCTCATGTGTCAGTGGTGCCCGTGGTGATCGGAGCACTCGGGGCTGTAACCCCCAAACTGGAGGAGTGGCTCAAGCAGATACCAGGAAAAACATCAGACATCTCAGTCCAGTACTAGGAACAGCAAAGATACTGCGCAGAACTCTCAAGCTCCCAGGCCTCTGGTAGAGATAAGATAAGATAAGATAAGATATGCCTTTATTAGTCCCACAGTGGGGAAATTCCAGTGTTGCAACGCACAGTTCAAGAACAGCAGGAAAATGGAACATGCAATAAAACAAGATAATAGATAATAGCTAAAAAAAAAAAGAATAATAAAAAAGAATAATTTAGAAATAGACTTAAAGATAGACTCTAATTTTGTTTTGGTGGAGCAAAAATATAAAATACAAAATATAAAATACCAAAAAATACTATTATGTACAATAAAAGTAACAGTGCAGCATATGAACAGAGTAAATCTCAGTAAAGTGACTTCAGTATATTATGTTATTTACAGTAATGACTATGTTTATGTACAGATAGGATAAATATAAGTAAAGTGACACGAGTGAATTGTATCAGAGGTCTTCAGTATTGCACATAGATAGAGTTGAATGACACATGTTCAGTGTTAACAGTGTTCATTGTACAGTCTAACAGCAGCAGGAAGGAAAGACCTGCGAAACCTCTCCTTCCCACAGCGAGGGTGAATCAGTCTGTCACTGAAGCTGCTCTCCAGAGCAGACAGGGCGTCCTGCAGGGGGTGACACTCATGGTCCAGCATAGAGATGACCTTAGCCAGGACCCTCTTGTCCCCCACCTGCTGCACTGAGTCCAGAGGACAGCCCAGGACGGAGCTGGACTTCTTGATGACCTTGTCCAGCTTCTTCCTCTCCCTCTCTGTGATGCTGCTGCTCCAGCAGACCACACCGTACAGGATGGCTGATGCCACCACAGAGTCATAGAAGGTCTTCAGGAGTGGCCCCCTCACTCCAAAAGACCTGAGTCTCCTCAGGAGATAGAGCCGACTCTGGCCCTTCCTGTACAGTGCATCTGTGTTGTGAGTCCAGTCCAGTTTGTTGTTCAGATGAACACCCAGGTACTTGTAAGAGTCCACTCTCTCAATGTCCCTTCCCTGGATGTTCACTGAGGTGACAGTAGAGTGGCGTCTGCGGAAGTCCACCACCATCTCCTTGGTCTTCCCTGCATTGATGATGAGGTGGTTCTGCTGACACCAGTCCACAAAGTCCTGCGCTAGTCCTCTGTACTCCACATCGTCATCATCCTTAATGAAGCCAATGATGGCAGAGTCATCAGAGAACTTCTGCAGGACGCAGCTGTCCGTGTTGTGTCTGAAGTCTGCAGTGTAAAGGGTGAAAAGAAAGGGCGCGAGGACCGTGCCCTGGGGCGCCCCCACACTGCAGGTCAGTAGGTCAGACACGCAGTTCTTGGCTCTCACAAACTGGGGCCGGTTTGTGAGGTAGTCCAGGATCCAGTCTGCCAGGTCACAGTCCACACCGGCAGTCTCCAGTTTGTCCCTCAGGAGCAGTGGCTGGATGGTGTTGAAAGCACTGGAGAAGTCAAAGAAGAGAATCCTCACAGTGCTGCCGGGGTTCTCCAGGTGAGACAGTGAGCGGTGCAGCAGGTAGATGACGGCGTCCTCCACTCCGATGCCAGGCCGGTACGCAAACTGCAGCGGGTCCATCGCTGAGCTCACGGTGGAGCGGAGGTGGCCAAGGACCAGTCTCTCCAGTGTCTTCATCAGGTGCGATGTTAGAGCCACCGGCCTGAAGCTGCTGGGGTCTTTAGCGTGCGGTGTCTTAGGCACTGGTACCACGCAGGAGGTCTTCCAGAGTTGTGGTACCACCCTCAGCTTAAGGCTCATGTTGAAGACATGCTCCATAACTCCGCACAGTTCATCTGCACAGGACTTAAGGAGCCTGGAGCTGATGCCGTCTGGTCCTGCTGCCTTCCTGGGTCTGATCTTTTTGAGCTCCAGTCTCACCTGGGCTGTAGAAAATGACAGTGGCAGGCTGGGGGGATGGGTGAGTCCATGTGTAGTGGTGGGCTGAAGAGCAGAGGCAGAGGTGTGAAGAGGTGCAGGAGTTCCCCATTGTCCAGCTGGGGAGGTGAGAGCTGACAGCTGGGTGGGGGGAGTGGTGGGTGATTGATCAAATCTCAGGAAGTGAGAATTGAGCTCGTTTACCCACCGCAGATCCCCCTCCGTCTGGGCAGGAGGCGCTTTGAAGCCTGAGATCGTCTTGAGGCTTCTCCACACCCCCTGGATGTTCTTCTGCTGCAGCTGTTGCTCCATCCTTCTCTTTTGGCTGGCTTGGCTCGTCCTGATTTTCCTCCTCAGCTCCTTCTGTGCAGCCTTCAGCTCCTCCTTGGTCCCTGACTTAAAAGCTCTCTTCTTCTCCTTCAGCAGAGCTTTTATGTCAGGGTTAATCCACGGCTTGTTGTTTGAAAAACACCGCACCGTCTGGGAGGGGACGATGTTTTCAAAACAAAAGTTGATGTAGTCCGTGATGCATTCTGTCACTGCATTGATGTCCTCCCCATGTGGGTCACAGAGCTCTGTCCACACTGTGGTGTCAAAACAGTCTCTCAGAGCCTCCTCACTCTCAGCAGTCCACTTCTTCACCACACGGGGCACCACAGGCTGTCTGTGCACAACAGGCTGGTACACAGGCCGCAGATGGACAATGTTGTGGTCAGCTCTACCCAGGGGAGGCAGTGGGGATGAAGAATAAGCCTCCTTGGCGTTGGCAAAAAATAAATCCAGTGTTTTATTGTCTCTTGTGGGGCAGGTAACATACTGGGTGTATGTAGGCAGAACAGGTGCAGGAGATGCATGGTTGAAGTCTCCAGAAATCAGGAAGAGAGCCTGCGGATGCTTTGTTTGTAGTGTGCTAGTACAGGAGTGCAGTGTGTCACATGCTGTCTCAGCATTAGCAGAGGGAGGAACATAGACAGCGATCACTATCACATGTGAGAACTCCCGGGGCAGATAATATGGCCTCATGCTAACAGCCAGCAGCTCAATGTCTCTGTTACACAGCTGTTCCTTCACTGTACAATGTCCAGCTTTGCACCACTTCTCATTCACAAACAGAGCCAGACCTCCTCCTTTCTTCTTACCACTCTCTGCCGTCCTGTCTGCGCGCAGAAGGTGAAAGTTGTCCATAGCAATAGCTGAATCCGGGATTTGCGGGGTTAACCAGGACTCCGTGAAAAGCATGATGCTACTGTCTCTGTATTCCCGCTGATATCGCGTGAGCGCCGCTAATTCGTCCGTCTTGTTCGAAATAGACCGCACGTTTCCCGCGATGACAGAGGGGAGCACAGGTCTGAAGCGTCTCTTCTTTTCCCGGAGTTTGCGTCCAGCACGTCGGCCCCTGCGCGTCTTCCGTAGCAGCTCCGCCGGGATGTCATGGCGGTCTCGGGGGAACACTATAGCGCAGCGCAGCGCTAACAGCTGATCCGTTGTGTATACAATGGGGGGTCGCGGGCCCACGCACATCGCGCCGGTGAAAATTGGCGAAAATCCAACAAAAGAAAAGTTGAAGCGAAGCAGAACCAACACGTTTCTGAAGTACTTAACTTTATGCACACTATTTACAAAAAGTACAAACACACAAAAAAGGTAAAGAGCAAAAAAAGTTGGAAAATAGAGGAGCGCGATGCAACCAGCTGCGGCTCTCACCAGCGCCGGAAACCAGCGCCGGAAACTCATCACCCGAGCTGATGAGGGTGAGAGAGACCAACCACCGTGGAAGGTGAGAAACACATTTTTTTTTTTTTTATATATATGTGTGTGTGTGTGTGTGTGTGTGTGTATATATATATATATATACACACACACACACACACACATATATATATATATATATATATATAGTGTGTGTGTGTGTGACTTTGACACAATAAAGTATAAAAAAATAAGTATAAAAAAATTACAATAAAAGAATAAAACACACAAGTCTAAACCCATCCACCACTTTCTCTCCGCTCTCTCCACTGTCGCCTGTGTGCAAATAGCAACTGGCTGATTTTCGAACAATCCAAACCAGAATGAATCATCTGAAAATGCATTGACATTACGCCGCTGTGGGGGTTTGAGAGAGAAGGAGCGACCTGAAAGTGATCACAATTTGGTTGGAAAAAAACATCCTCCCTGACTGTTCCAATCTCCGTGCCTAATTCCCATCAGCCCCCCCACCCCAGAACGCCATGCACATTTCACTTTCATCACAAAACCTCTGTATTCCTTTGTCACTGTAGCTGACATTTCCAAAAAGATATCTGGCGCACAGTTCAAAGTTCGTCTATCAGGGGCTGGCCCGAGCGCGTCAGATTAGGCGGCGATTTGTGTAAAATGTCATCAGGCACACTAGCTAACATTTGTACACGTGAGGGGCTGTGGGAGCTTGCAGGTGCAGGGCATTGTGGGTAAAAACAGTGGAATGATGGCGGCGTGTCAGTATTGGTGTGGCTGGAAAGGGCAAAACGCACTGAGCATATTAACGGTGCTATTTGCGATCAAAGGGCAACGCCGACACTAGAAATGAAAGAGAAACTCGACGCGTCAAATCGTAATGACATTTGAAATTGTCATATAAACAGTTTTGGAAAATATTAAAGAAGGGGTGTTTTACTGTGGGGTAATAACTGATAACACATAACACTTAAATCATCATGTTACCTTTTATTGTTTTGAAAATGCTATTTTCGCCGAAAACAGCGTATTAACATGCTTAAGTCACTCCTTCTTCTGATCTCTATGACAACACAAGCCCAGCGTGCATCCCAATAACTAAACTATGGCACATCGCATCAGGTTTGTGAAGTTCTTGCGTAAAGTACCATGTTTTTGTTTTGTTTTTTACTTTGACCAACCCTCAAGTGAGCTCATGTCGTTACACCTCTGCTCTGAGAAACCACAGAAACACCACACTTTTTAATGAACTTTATCGACTAATTTGGGTGCCTTGTATATTTTTTGTATCCAGATTTTCCTTTTAACTATGGACCGAATGATGTTTGTGTCTGAAATAAAAAATGAATACAAATATTTATGGAGAATTGGCGCGTGGGAGCATGGGTGGCGTACACTTGTGTGCTGAGTATCGCACAGAAGCTTACCGTAAGACCGTAAGATTGCTAAATTACTCAAACATGCATGGAGGACATCTAAAACCACTTCAGAAATGTTTTTGAGGGAACAACTGTATAACATGGTAGAGAGCCCCCAAAAAATCATTAATAGACGTAAAAGGATCTGGTTGTCTCCATGGAGATGTTATTGCTTTGCATGAAATGTCCCATAGTATTAAGCCTAATTATCTTGCACTTACTAATTAACAGGAATTAATAAACAAAAAACATGACCTACAAAATGCGGCTTATAACCTGGCCTGGTGGAGTTACCTGCTTGTTTCCATGGAGATAGATATATTTAATGTTGTACTGTGGAACAATCCAGGCAAAACAAAGCAAACCCTTTAAAATAAGACCTTTTTTTTTGTGTTGTAGAGGCAAATACAAATACGGGTTGGCATTGTGATCACAGCTAGCAGCTTTATATGGCTTGTGTGTCCTTGGGCACAATAAAAGTTACACAGTGCATCTTTAATTATGAGTGCACAGACTAATATTGAAGTTTTTGATGGTCTGAATTGGTTTAATTTTATTTTGTAGCTAAATCAAACTAATTAATGGTCCACTAAGCTACTAATAAGAAGGAAGTCCTATCCATGGCACTAGATCGCACTTTGTAATCTGGGCCAAATGCGCTCCATGGACTGCTATGATGACAGCTAATTAGGCATTAACTTCACAGACAGACTTTTAGAGGCTCCATTTTCTAATTTAATACTTCAAACTTCTCTCAGCGGGGTGGGGACCTCAGCTTAGTTAACTGGCTTTTATCGTGGAGACTTCTGCATAGTCACAGATATGTCCTTTATTAGGGAGAACAGTTATCTTTAATTACGCAGGATTGGTATCTTAGTGCTGTTCTTTCTACAGGGAAAGTACACAAAAAGTACTACAACATACTGTGAAGTCATAATGGTTCAGCAGGGAAATCGGTGTATTATAGTCCGTGCTATACATAATACAATAAAGTACGCTATAGATACTGAAAAGTTATTCTGGCATGATTTCTGAGTGGAAGAAAAAAAAAAAAAAAAAAAAGTAAAAGGTGCAAGGACTCTTTTGGTGCACTGAGGACAGAGGCAGTTTAAATGAGGCTGACAACAATAACTTTTCATTTCTAAAGGTGTTTAAAGTGTTTCCTCCTATACTTTTTCAAACTGTAGTCTCAAATTGTCATCATAAATCATCTACTAATAACTCACATGATTGATCTGGCAAACATTTAAGCCGGATGCCCTTTCTGACACAAATCATACTGGGAGTAGTATTTACCTTATTCAGGTTGTCTGTGGATCATGATCGAAAATATAGAAGGGTTTTATAAATGTGAAACTGTAAAATTTGCATTTTGTCTCTACTTTTTCAAGTAAATTCTGACAGACTCTTTTATAAATAAGACCCCTGGTCTCTGAGAGTGGTGAAATGTCCCTATAAACTCATTGTGGAATCATTAGGATGCTCGGAATGCATAAGGTAAGTGCGGAATAACTTTGGACCTCTACGTTTCAAATGAACTAGTTCTGTTTTTCATTTTTTAAGATGGTAGACTTAGACTTAGACAAACTTTATTGATCCACAAGGGAAATTATTTGGATACAGTAGCTCACTCATCACAATATAATATAATAACAGAGAGTAACAAAAATAGATGGTGTAGCAAAAACAGTAAGAGACAGGTGTCAAATGAGACATAATTATAAAAATAAATGTATATGTACAAGTTAAAATAAAATAGAAAAATAAGTAATAAACTATAAAATAAACCATAAAATCACAGCTATAAACAGGAGACAAGAACGACAGTGTAAATACTCTGCTGATTGACAGGGCATAGGTTATCAGTTACTTAAGACTGAGTTGTTGTACAGTTGTAGGGAGTATTATAGTATGAATGTAGTCCTGTATCTCTCACTTTTTGAGTGGAGCTGTAGGAGCCTGTTGGAGAATGAGCTCCTCTGTCCCTCTATAGTCTGGTGCAGTGGGTGAGTTGTTGTACAGTTGTAGGGAGTATTATCTCCTCTGTCCCTCTATAGTGTGGTGCAGTGGATGAGTTTTGTACAGTTGTAGGGAGTATTATCTCCTCTGTCCCTCTATAGTCTGGTGCAGTGGGTGAGTTGTTGTACAGTTGTAGGGAGTATTATCTCCTCTGTCCCTCTATAGTCTGGTGCAGTGGGTGAGCAGGAGTGTCCATGATGGAGAGCAGTTTGTCCAGTGTCCTCCTGTCCCTCACTGTGACAAATGTCTCCAGCTCACAGGCGATCACGTGTCCAGCTTTACGGCTTGTAAAAAGGATCAGTTTGGTAACAATTAGGTACAGAGCCTTTAAGTCATTTTACAATACCAAGCAATGGGAACATCAGGAAAAAGGAACATGAGAAAAAAACTAGAGAAATACCAGGGGCTCAAAGAAGAGATGGAGAAGGTCTGGAAGGTGAAGGCCTCAGTGGTGCCCGTGGTGATCGGAGCACTCGGGGCAGTAACCCCCAAACTGGAGGAGGAGCTACAGCAGATCCCAGGAAAAACATCAGACATCTCAGTCCAGAAAAGTCCAGTGCAGGAACAGCAAAGATACTGCAGAACCCTCAAGCCCCCAGGCTTCTGGTAGAGGACCTGAGCTTGATAAGGGTGAGAGAGAAGACCACCTGCGGAGGTTGAGGAAGAGATTTGATTTTTATATATAAACTCCATTTGAATGTATTCTTCTAAGCAGTTACTTCCGCTTTCATAAGAGCAACTGTTGTCTTTCTGTTGGCACTTCTCATAACTGTAATTCAGTTGGAGTTGAATAAGTGTTCTTATTCTCACTTCTTTCAGAAATAAAATGAGTCCCTTGAATCCAAAACTGCCATGATTAGACCTTTTCATGACAGCTCAGCAATACAAAAAAATCACTCTGTCTGAATATGTAATCCATTTTTACAGCTTTTAAATGTCACAATTCAGAATTTGTTTTTTTCTGTTGCATAATAAATAAACAACCTCCTGATGTGATTTTGATGAGGGAACCACATAACATTGTTAATGTCACAAAATTCACTCTTTGATTCACTGACACATGTTTGAGTAATCCTTTATTACGCTGTCTACATCTATAAAGATCAAAACTTCCATTTTAACTTTTGTTCAGGAGAGATTGGCAATTCCAGGGCTAAAATCATCCAAATGATTCTGGTGAAGGTGAGTTTAAAAACACAGTGAAGCTCTTCCTGTATTACCACATGACATCACAAAGTGGAACAGAGTGTTTTTGGTGTGGGAGAAGAACTCAGCCTAAATATGCAGGATTTGTGTGTTAAACATGTGTGAATGAAACAAAATACAACTCCAGGTGTGTTTTGATGAGGAAACAACACTATAACATACAGCATATCAGAAAACAGTGTAATATAGACCCTTTAAAGAATATATTATAACTGTATACTGCATAGGTCTGATATTCTCCACATAAACAAATATAAAAAAGTAGACTGGATTTTGCAGCTGTTTGAAAATCGGTGTGAATGTTGAGCAGCCCCACTATAATCCATGCAGCCTGACCATCGCAGCGTTAGAGTGGGTGGCTCTGAAACGTCTCATTATTGTCAAAACAAGTGGACATTTGAAGGACTAAACAAGCATTGCTCGGAGAGAAGTGCAAACAACTTGACACTGTTTTCTTGAAAGATACAAAAATAGCCTTGAGATCTGACGCGAAGTACAAAGTGATTCTTTACAGGAATTTAAATACTGTTAAATGATACACTTTAAAGGTGGACTTTTCTAGTACAGGGCCTGCAGTTGCTTGTTGGCGTGGAGATGTTATTGCTTTGCCTGCGATGTTCCAAAATATGGCATTAAACGTATCAATCTCCAGAGAGAGCAGTGGTGGAAGGTAACGAAGTACAAAAGTAAAAGTACAATACCTAAGTGCAATTTTTAGGCGTCTGTACTTTACTTAAGTACATTTTACAGTGGATACGTCTTACTTTTACGTCACTATATTTGAGAGTAGGTACCTGTACACTCTACTTATATTTTTCACACATTTAATTTGATCCCAACTTTGAGCAAACCAAACACAAAATCACAAAAAAACAGCTTGAAAAAATAAGAAATAAGTTGAATCACTTAAGATCAGATGAATTCTTTATCAAAATCACCACACTTGATGCTTTGTTCCAAAATTCTCTCCAAAATACTTTTACTTTTTACTCTTAAAGCACAATTTTAAACAGGTACTCCAATATTTTTACTTAAGTTGATTTTTTCATGTGATACTTTTATTTTTACTTGAATAATATTGTGCCCGTGTATTTATACTTTTACTTAAGTAGCTAAATTGAGTATTTCATCCACCACTGACTGAGACAAGAAGACACCACCAAGCCAATTTACAGGTCAGATCTGTGAAGAGGCGACCCCGCTCACAGTCAAAATGCATGTTTTTAAAGGTATTTTTGAGCAATAAAAACACCCATAATTTAATAAATACATCTTCTGTGGAACATTACAGGCAAAACAAAAGCATCTCCATGGTGCTGGACCCCCAACCTGAAAAGTTACGTATTAGTATTAGTATTAGTATTAGTATTAGTATTAGTATGGATATGTCATTGCACTGCCTGGAATGTTCCACAGTATGACATTAAACAGATCTACCTCACATTTATTAAATTACAGGTTGTACTGTTGTAGGGAGTATTATCTCCTCTGTCCCTCTATAGTCTGGTGCAGTGGGTGAGTTGTTGTACTGTTGTAGGGAGTATTATCTCCTCTGTCCCTCTATAGTTTGGTGTAGTGGGTGAGTTGTTGTACTGTTGTAGGGAGTATTATCTCCTCTGTCCCTCTATAGTTTGGTGTAGTGGGTGAGTTGTTGTACAGTTGTAGGGAGTATTATCTCCTCTGTCCCTCTATAGTCTGGTGCAGTGGGTGAGTTGTTGTACTGTTGTAGGGAGTATTATCTCCTCTGTCCCTCTATAGTTTGGTGTAGTGGGTGAGTTGTTGTACAGTTGTAGGGAGTATTATCTCCTCTGTCCCTCTATAGTCTGGTGCAGTGGGTGAGTTGTTGTACTGTTGTAGGGAGTATTATCTCCTCTGTCCCTCTATAGTTTGGTGTAGTGGGTGAGTTGTTGTACAGTTGTAGGGAGTATTATCTCCTCTGTCCCTCTATAGTCTGGTGCAGTGGGTGAATTGTTGTACAGTTGTAGGGAGTATTATCTCCTCTGTCCCTCTATAGTCTGGTGCAGTGGGTGAGCAGGAGTGTCCATGATGGAGAGCAGTTTGTCCAGTGTCCTCCTGTCCCTCACTATGACAAATGTCTCCAGCTCACAGTCGATCACGTGTCCAGCTTTACAGATCAGTTTGTCAATCCGCCCAATGTCCCTTTTACTGGTGCTGCTCCCCCAGCAGAACCACAGCAAAGTACAGGGTGCTGGACACCACAGATTTTTTAATACGTTTCATCCTCTGAATGCACAATTACTGCAAGACACTAGCCGCGAGTCACCCTTACATAAAGAAGACACATTTTGCCAGATTTGATTCATAATAAGTCTAAGTTGAATATAAAACGAAAGGGATTTGAATTTGAAATTGCCAATATATCCTGCATATACTGTATTTCTTTTGCCTTAGGATTACAAAGAGATAATTTTGGCTTTTTTCTTTTCTTTTTTTCTAACTCAAGGGACCAATTAGAGTTCTTCAAGTGAAAGTGACGCTGGGACAACGGCGCTCAGGAGCAGGTGGGACAGAACGCCTGTTTATGTTTGACACTGTGTCGTTTTAATGTGATTCTCGCCGAGCTCCAGCTGTTCAGTGCTGCACACAAGTATTTAACCAGCTTCAAGTGAATGGCTGAAATAACCTTTTTAAGATCATACTTTTGGTGGATCAGGTTATCAGTGGTCAGTATGATCTGTACAGTTTTGTAGAGTTTCTGTTGCTGTGTCCATGGGCAAGATTTGAGGACAGCGGGTGGTTGAGTGTTTGTTTGTTTGTTTGGGGGGTGGTAGGTGCAGACTGCATGTGGAAAATGAATCAATATTGTCTAAAACTGTAAAGCCACTTTAAAGCCACAGTATGTCACTTCGATGTAGAAAATAAAATCATGTTTTATTTTCGATGATTGTGTTTATTGTAGTGCTGTCACTCGATTAAAATAATTAATTGCGATTCATCTCAAGAATGTTATAGTTAACTTGCAATTAATCGCAAATTAATCGCACATTTTTGTATCCTTCATTTTAATACTCTTATCAACAAACAAAAGTGGATAGGTGGCGCTTTGTGCAAATTTGTTTTTATTGCAAACCATAACAATTGTCAGTGACAACTTTTGTTGGATGTTCCACTTTAATGTTCCACTTTCATGAAGTGCTCTGCAGCCTTGTGAGTGAAGTGCTTCTCTTTTGTCTTCATAAGAGTCAATGCGACTGAAGTTCCCACTGTGGGTGAAATAATGTGCTGTGACCCTGAGGTAGTTCTCATTATTGAGGGACGTGCAGTAATCTCCAGTTAGTGCCACTGTGTTTGTCTGTCCCAACGCCTGCTGTACTAGGGGGCGCACTTGCTCTGGGACTTTTGGACCGTGTCGCGTGTTATATGTTGCATGGCGGAGTGTCTATTGAGTGGTGGGACCGATGTGGGTCCTGCTGCGGTGCGCAGTCCTCCATGGGTTTGTGGATGTGGTTGCGGCGCAGGGGAGAGGGGCTGTGGGGCTTTTGTCGCTGTCCGCTGTCCTTGTCGGGGGTGGACGTGGATGTTTTGGAGCACACTTTGTTTCATAGCAAAAGGAGAAATTTAATTTGTCAACTGGACAGAGTTTATTTGGTTGAATACGTTTTGCAGCTCATCCAAGCTGCTTCTTCAGTTCTGGTCAGATGCTGGTGGACACTGCCTTGTATCTGCTTGAAGGGAGGAGCTTAATTACAATGAAAATTACTCTGAGACAACACATATTTAAATACAGTTTCAGTTGGTCAGGTGAGTCTATTCAATATGGAGTTGTTTACAGTTTCTGTTAGTCATGTGAGTCTATTCAATATGGAGTGGGAGTGGGGGAGTAGTTAGCATATCCATTCAGGGCCATGATGGGGACAGCGAGGTCCAGATCTTGGCCAGAGAAAAGAACTGGTTTGAGAGGGGAGTTAAAGAAGCTATTTTTGTCAAGAAAGAGAATCCTTCCTTGAACAGAAATGGGGGTCTCAGACATCATTTGTCTCCCATCTATAACTCTATCCTCAAACCTAAATCAAAACAAACTGGGAAAACAATGGGACTAGCCAGGACATGTCCAGAGGTGTGAAAACACCATCATGGCCCTGAATGGTTCTGCTAACTACTCCCCCACTCCCACTCCATATTGAATAGACTCACCCAACTAACAGAAACTGTAAACAACTCCATATTGAATAGACTCACCTGACCAACTGAAACTGTAAATAAATATGTGTTGTCTCAGAGTAATTTTCATTGTAATTAAGCTCCTCCCTTCAAGCAGATATAAAGCAGTGTCCACCAGCATCTGACCAGAACTGAAGAAGCAGCTCGGATGAGCTGCGAAACGTATTCGACCAAATAAACTCTGTCCAGTTGACAAATTAAATTTCTCCTTTTGCTATGGATTCTACCTGGACGACTGAGGGATTCTACACACACACTTTGTTTCGTGTTTTCCTCGTGTGGGTGGCATTAGCGCGCAGGGCTTGTGTGGTGAAGTCATGCGTGTGCGCGTGCATGGGCGGCCGTGTCGTGCTTTGGCCCACCTCCTCCAGCCGGGACTTCTCAGTTTCGTACAAATTATTTTCCTTCCTGTTTACAGCCAGATCATGTAGTTTTTCTAATCTTACTAGCAGTGGCCACAGCTTATGAAAAAACTATTTCACTAGGTCACGAAGAGTGTTAATCTTGTGATAAAAAAATTAATGGCGTTAAAATTGTTTTGCGTTAACTCATTAATAGCGCAATATTTTTGACAGCACTAGTATACTGCAATGAAAAACTTTGGAAAACATGCATCCTTACTGTGAGCGGGCTTGCATCTTCACAAACCTGACTCTTAATTGGGGCTCCACCTGCTTGTTTCCACAGAAATAGAAATGTTCCTTTGGCTATAATCTTCTACAATATGCCTTGCCCTTTTGGATACTTGGGAATACATTTACACTGTTAGGAGGAGAATCATACTGTAACTACACAAGTCATGAAAAGAAAAATGGTGGGGAGAAAATGAACTATATATACGAATATAACTTTTACGCCAAAATTCTTGTTCTTTTTTTCAAAAGATGGAAGCCAGAGATGCAGGGATGGCGCTGATCCCCACTTGAACATCACCAAAAAGAGAAAGAAGAAAGAAGAGAAAGAATAAGAATGAAGGTAAGGAAGTTGGGGAGTCTCCACAAGTGCTCCAGGACGTGACTCCAAAATGTAGCACTGAAAATTCCGCAACTGAACAGGGTACGGCCCAAGATAAAGGGAAGTTAATATTACAGGATGTTAGAACTAGAAATGAGGAGCTTTTGTTTTAATGTTTGTTTGTCTAAGGAGGTATCCCATAATGCTTTGTGATGTGACATCTAAATCTAGTTTTAGCAAGTATGAAAAATGCAATTCATTCGGGCCAATTTATACTCCACAAGAAGGAAGTGAGGATGTTTGGAACGTCTTAAACATTTCCAACTTTGTGAATGTAGTTCTTTAACAGTCCTGCCAAAAAAACTGGGCAATTAAGCTTCAAAAAAATAAATAAATACTATAGTTTACCACAACTTTATTAGATGGCTGCCTATTGCTGTTTAAAAGAACAGCTCAACATTTTACCTTTTTTCTGTGTGATAAAGATTGAATAACTAATAAAAAAAAAATAAAAAAAAATCTGATTCATTTTTTTTTCCATTTTGGATATCTCTTGTAAAAATGTAGTAATTTAGAAAAACTGCCCTCCACCATCACAGTGTAGAATGTTTAAACAGTGAAAATCATACCTGACACGCACATTTCCAAAGTTGTGTTACTTATCATTCGTTCATTTGTGAGCTCTCTGCAGTAAACTGATGGAAAAATAAAATATTTTTACTTCAAACCACAAGTGTCTGTTGCCTGGTAACAAGGAAGACTATATAGGAGTAAGTGACCAGCTATAATGTCTATAAGGAGGAACAGTAGCAACAATCAGAGCACAATTATGTTATATTTTCTTCATTTCATTTTATAATTATTATAACATTGTCACGGTATTGCAGAGAAGCCCAGTGAAGCTACTTTTATATATTTGATGGATGTATTTTCTTATTCACTGAAGAAAAATGTCAAATTAATAAAGCTTGACAGGTGCACGCACACGCCAAGACAATCACTGAAGTCACATATTTGAAGTTATTCATTTGTTATATTACTTTTTTTACTTAAAACTCATATAAGCACTGTTGTTTTTGCGATTAAGAATGAATTTGCATTACAGTTGTTATCAGTAAAAGCTGTATTTGATTTAAATGTCTTTACTTTGTATCTGGGGACGGTTACATCATGTTCATGGAATTTTAAATCCAAATCTTACATTTGGTTCTGTTAAAGCTTAGCCAATTTTGTATAAGATGTCAAATACAACCAAATTACAGCTGGGGCAAGATTAAATTGATTTATTTAAAGGGCCCATTTTACTCTATTTTCTGATCTATGTTATAATGTCATGTCCTCATCACCTGTTGGTTATATTATTTGTTTCACGTATATTACTTGATGCTCATGTGAACCATTGAAGTCATGTATTTTTATATATTACTTGAACACTGGAATCATATATAGCTACTTTAATACTCAAGACTAATAAACGAAGCGAAACAAAGGGAGGAACCCGATTAACATATTATTACATATTCATATTGTGTTTTTATTTTTGGGTCGAGGGTAAGGCAAGCAGTCAGTTTTTTTATCTGTGCCCGGCGTAAGTCTTGCGTACTGTAAAGCCACCAGGGACAGTATCTGGCCCAGAGCTCTGTATTAGACTTTTTGTTAGGGGAATAAACTTTTGGTTAATTTGAACTTTCTGAATCTTGGTTGTCTTTTGATCGAACACGCACTCCGACATCACTCATTCCATTTGATACATCATTTGCTGTCAGCCAATGGGCTCTGTTCATGCTTATGTTACTAAACCAGCGGATGACGACTTCCTTTGGGCTCTGTTGGCAATTGTAACTCTGAGAAAATGGCCCGGTTTTCTTTCTCTAGATGTCATTGTATTCTTTCTTTTTTCCTTGTATAAACTGATTCATTTGTGTATTATAATTTGTCTAATTTAATAAAAAAAAAAAAAAAAAAAAAGATGTCATTTTAGCGTTCCGTTATGTTCGGCAGATCAACAGTTCCAACCAGCTGCCTGTAAGTGACATTGAAGACACGATTAGAGTCACGTCCTCCATGAAAAGCTTTGGCAGGTTGTGAAGAAGCTGCTGCTGAATCCACGGGTTTATCACATGCCCAGAGTCGGTAACTACACTGTCATCCGCATGTTTCCAAACGTCTTCTGGTAAAGCGTGAATAGCGTGAATAGAGCCTATCACAGTTTGCTATATTTACTCTTAATCAACCATAATTCCAAACATATATATATATATATATATATATATATATATATATATATATATATATATATATATATATATATATATATATATATATATACCCACCTCTACCGCAGCAGTAGAACCATCAACCACCTCAGACTCTATCTCCACCATAGTGACTTTTATTGTAGCTTTATTTTTATTTATTTATTTATTTATTTATTTTCTAAAAACCATACAAGGCGGTCCTGGTCTTTTGTACTGAACTACAACCATCTGTCTCCCAGTGAACGTGATTGACAGGTGGATTAACCAATCAAAGAATTGCATGAATTGCATTGCATGGCAGCTAATCGGTAAAGTATAGTATAGTATAGTATAGTAAAGTAAAGTAAAGTAAAACCCAGCATGTTCAAAAGGGAAGCATATTTAAAAAGGGAAGGTGAGACACTGCAGGTGAATAGGAAAAAACATCTTAAATTTAGAGATTTCAATTTGAGATGTCTTCTGTAGTTTACTCACATAAAAACTATATTACAAGTGTTCCATCATGTAATGTTTCCATATAAAAATAAAATTTTGGGGACTTTTGAAACAGAAACCTTAAATTAAGTTTTTGTTGGAGTGAAACTTTGAAATTAGATCTCAAAAATCCTTCTGTACATCTGGTGAAAATCTTGTACAAGTAGAAGTAGATAATTATAGAGTTTGGTGTGTGTAGGTGCTACTTTAAGAGGTGATCCTTACGTCTCTGTGGGGGGGAAATGCATTTTGAGAAAACAGCCTTGGCAGTTACAATGTCCCATATAACTCTTGATTTAATTTAATATTAAAACATCTTTCAGTGCAGAGTGGACTGTTTGTTGTTTCCAAATGAAAGCTTGTATGCTAAGAGACTAAACTGACCAAAAAACAACAGCAAAAAAAAAGTTTATAGTGTCTTCCCTTAAAGGTACATTGTGTAACTTTTTTAGTAGACTTTTCTATGGTGATGTTATTGCTTTGCCTGGGATATTCCACAATATGGCATTAAACAAATATAGCTTGCATTTATTCAACTGAGTGTGTTATTTCTCAAAACTACCATAAAAACACACATTAATAATGTGAGGGAGCCCAGTTCTCCACAGATCTGGCCCGGTCATGTAGCCTGCTTGTCTCCATGGAGATAGTTAAATTAAATGCCATACTGTAAAACATTCCAAGGAAAAAACAAAACAATATCTACATGGACTCAGGCAGGTTTCGAACCCTCTACCAGAAAAGTTACACAGTGCACCTTTAAAGCCACAAGAAGGTATGATATGTGTTCTTTGAGTCCACACATAATCCAGCTGCTTAGTACCTCCGTTTAACTAAAACCCGCTGTCACCGCGGCAACGAGAGGCATTGTTCATGTGTCCCTCTGGGCCGTACAAACCGCAGCTGTGTCCTGCTTTGGATCGTCCGAGGGGACAGAAGCTCAGGCAGGACAATCCCACCGACTCAAACAACTACAGCCATCCATCACAGCAAGACAGGTCCGAAACAGCGACGTATTCACTTTATTATGCAGATTTCAGTGTTGAATTGAGTTGTTCTTGGTTTACAATACACAAGAGTGGCCAGATTTGTACAGTGGGAGCGGATCAATGGTGTTTACTGCAATGTGAGGTCTGGTTATTGAACACTGTGGCTTCTGTCAGTTCCATGTCAATACTAAGTGCATTCAAACAACATGGGGAATTGAATAGACAGGGTTAGAGAGCAAAAGGTGTCAGCTGTAGATTACTTGACAAGAAAGTGTTGTTTTCAAAGTATCTGACATTATTTCCAACTGAATTATCTCAGGGATTGGTATTAAAGCTCCTATGTTATGCAAAACTTGACATTTGTTAGCTTTACGCCGTGTTAAAATGTTGTTTCCTCCTCAAAAACATACCTGGAGTTGTGTTGTTTCATTCTTACATGTTTGAGTAATTCTTTCTTCTTCAAAATGCTCTGTTCCATCTTGTGATGTCATGAAGTGGAAGTTTTCAAGTTAATAGCTTCAGTATGAAGTTTTAAGACAGTGGAGCACTTCCTGTATTGCCACATGACATCACAAAGTGGAACAGTGTTTTCTGTTTGAGAGAAGAACTCAATAACTTTTTTTTTAAACTATCTTTTTTATTAAATAATAAACAAATATAAACAACAGTAATATTTAACAAAAGTTACAATCAAAGAATAAGCCATACTAACCACGAAAGGAGACAAAATATAACAATAAAAAAAATCCCTTTAATTAGTGACCCCTCACCAAAGTAATTAAATAATAATACTAATAAATGAATAAACATAGACATACACATTCACTCACTCACTCACACACACACACACACACACACACACACACACACACACACACACACACACACACACACACACACACACTCTCTCTCACACACTAAAGGTAGGGTACATATCATTTTGCCTCTTGTATTATAGGTGTCCACAACTTCTCAAATTTCTTACTTTTAAATCTTTCCATTTCCATCACATCTTTAACCCTTTCCCACCAATTTTCTCAAGAACTCAAGAACCTTTAATACGCAGGGTTTGTGTTAAACACATGTGAATGAAACAAAACACAACTCCAGGTCTGTTTGTGATGAGGAAACAACATTAGAACATAGATCAGAAAATAGAGTAAAATGGGCCCTTTAAATAAATCAATTTAATCTTGCTCCAGCTATAATTTGGTTGTATTTGACATCTTATACAAAATTGGCTAAGCTTTAAAACTATATGTAAGATTTGGATTTAAAATTCCATGAACATGATGTAACTGTCCCCAGATACAAATTAAAGACATTTAAATCAAATACAGCTTTTACTGATAACAACTGTAATGCAAATTCATTCTTAATTACAAAAACACAATGCCGTTGTTTATGCAATAATTTGTTGTTTTTGTTCTCAATATTCGCCCTTTGCATTGATCACTGCTTTTGACACTAAGCGTTCCTTGGGCCTGAGATGGTGTGGAAACCATTTCAGGAGACTTCATCATAAAGATCACTGAGAGAAGACTGAGGTTTGCAGCGCTGTCAACATACGGTGGCGGCATTCAAAAATTTGAATATAAAATATAATTTTTAAAGTTTGTTTTTATTTTCTTTTTTTGCTACATAATTCACATACCTTGCGTCTTAGATCTGACTCTTCTGTATGTATCAAAAATGTAGAAAGTAGTAAATATAAAGAGAAAAGGCAAATGGCTGTGTCCGAATGTCAACCCTAGTCCCTAACCCAGGGGTCAGCAACCTTAAATATTCAAAGAGCCATTTCTCTGCAGTTTAACAATATCCTGGCCAAGTGCAGAAACGCTGTAGAGCACTTTAAACACAGTCCAGCAAATCCTGCAGAATTAGACCAGAAACAAATTGAACGTGAACAAAAGAAGGAATCCCTTGTGCAAGACATTCCAACCAGATGGAATTCCATTTTGTTCATGATACAAAGCATCCGCAGAAACGAACAGCCACTGGGGGATGTCCTCTCTACACACCAAGATTGCCATGCCAACTACAGCTGAAACAGACAAACTGCATAGGCTGGAAATGCTACCGGAGCCTTGCAGGTGTGTTTTACATCATATTTCTCACTATCCTGTCAGAGTGTGTGTGTGTGAAGAAAAAATATGTAAATACAGCATGAATGTGTAGAGGATATTTTTTGTGTACAAGTAAATGCAATTTAATTAATGTAAGTGGGGTTTATTTTCTGTTGCAGGTTTGTGACAGAACTTTTGGGAGGAGAAAAGTTTGTCTTATGCTCTGTGGCTCTACCTGCTTTTTGTCATGTCTCTCAGGTGATGAACTCAGATGAGGACCCTGCCTATGTGACGCAGTTCAGGTCTACATTCAGAAAAGACCTGGAGACATGCAAAGAAAATGCCAGCATTGCATATCTGAAGATTGCTACTGCACCGGACCCTAGATTCAAGGGCCTCAAGTGGAGAGACAGCAGGCTCCAATTGTGGCAGCGGCAGCTGCCACTACACCTGCCAGTACAGCTGCCACAAATTTGTGGCAGCTGCCACAAGTTTGTGGCAGCTGCCACGAATTTGTGGCAGCTGCCACGAATTTGTGGCAGCTGCCAGTACAGCTGCCACAAGTTTGTGGCAGCTGCCACAAATTTGTGGCAGCTGCCACAAGGACCTGCCACAAGGACCTGCCGCGGACCTGCCGCGGCAGGTCCTTCTATGTGTGGCAGCTGCCGCGGCAGGTCCTTCTATGTGTGGCAGCTGCCGCGGCAGGTCCTTCTATGTGTGGCAGCTGCCGCGGCAGGTCCTTCTATGTGTGGCAGCTGCCACAAATTCGTGGCAGCTGCCACAAATTTGTGGCAGCTGCCACAAACTTGTGGCAGCTGTACTGGCAGCTGCCACAAATTCGTGGCAGCTGCCACAAATTCGTGGCAGCTGCCACAAACTTGTGGCAGCTGTACTGGCAGCTGCCACAAATTCGTGGCAGCTGCCACAAACTTGTGGCAGCTGTACTGGCAGCTGCCACAAATTCGTGGCAGCTGCCACAAATTTGTGGCAGCTGTACTGGCAGGTGTAGTGGCAGCTGCCGCTGCCACAATTGGAGCTAGCCCTTGCTGCTCAAGTGTGAGGAGCTGAGAGGAGTGAGGTGTGGGCCTTAGTCACCAACTTACTTAAGGAACAGATTGTTGGTGCAGAGAAACTTGTGGAAGAAAAAACATCAGAGACACCAAAGAAAAAGTGAACCATATTGGCTGATTCATCTGAGTCTGATTCTGAACAGGAAGACGACTCAGTTGAGAACAGTGTGCATCGATACAGAGCAGAGCCCTCCATCAGTTCCGATTCCTGCCCATTAGAGTGGTCCAAACATGCACGCTCACACGGCATGCTAGCATGCATTGACAGAGTAGGGTTACTGGTTATTGGCAGTGGCAATGCATTTCAGTTTTGTATTTGATTTGATTAGATTGTTTCAGTTGAGATTTACAGTGAATACTTTATTTTACTGCTGCTCTTCTTTTTTTGTTTTTTGTTTTTTTGCACTTTACTTTTGATTTCAATTCATTAAGTGAAATTCTAGGAACTGACAAACTGCGCTGAAAGTGGTTCTTTTTTTTTTTTTTGAGTGAGATTCTCCAAAGGAAGAAGTATGAACATGGATTTTACAGACAACTTCCTTGCTGTTTGCACAACAAATGTATGGCACTTTCGTTTACATTTACAATAAAAGTATGCTATATGCTACTTTTGAATTCATTATTGGGTTTTGTGTATAACATGTGACTAATCATGATTAATCACAGGAACTCATGCAATTAAGATTTTTGTTATGTTTGCCCAGTCCTAATTTCTGCAAGTAACAAAAACATTTTGAACTCCAAAAAAAAAAAGACACTTGGTTGGATGCTTACTTTCATATGAAATACTCAATGTCTATTTGGGTCCTCCGCGTAGGAAATAAAAATCCAAATTTGAATTATCCACCTGCAGCGAACCAAAAATGCCGTCTGCTTTTGTGTTCGGTCATCATTTTATCGTGTGTACTGGAGCATGCATGAATCTGCCCACGTAGCATTAAACGTTCTGTTTTCTTCAGAAACTTTTCTTTTCTTGGATTTATCCGTCATTTACCTACCAGGGGTCGAAAAGCTCAGTAAATCATGCTGCTGGTGTAGGTGGCGGTAAGTCCGGGCTGCCAGATATGTGACAGGTGTAGCACATCGGCAGCTGTGACACACATTTTGAGCGACAAAAATTTTAAAAACGTTTTATTTTAATGTTATAAGATTACCATTATCTACAAATTTAGAATTACATTTAATAACGAACAAACTAAAATAAAAATACCTTGTAATTAAATCCTCTATTTATTTTCCAAAGTCACAGGGAGCCACAACAGAAGGGTGAAAGAGCCACATGCGGCTCTGGACCCCTGCCCTAACTCCTCATTCACTACATAGACCCACACTCTTTAGCGCCCTCTGCAGTGCACTCATTCACAGAGCATTTCGAACACACAGCTCACTACTGTCGGGTCACGTGACTCTGGCGTCTGGGTGAAATAAAGGTCCGCTAAACTCTGATAAAATCAGGTTAAAGTGTCTATGACAGGTTTGACCACTCATTTGACTAAAACAAAATTAAGATCGTTATCTTTAGGATTTTTACGTTTTAAAATGTTGGAAACCTTGGTTGGAAATCATGACATCACGAATTCCACAACTGTTAGCAAGCAACCGTGTCATACACTTGGCCAAAACTAGTCTACTGTGCACAAAAATTAATATTTGACAGATAAAATTATATGAAAGCAGTTTTATTTTGTTGTAATCATTTTTAGTATTTTAAGTATTAGAAAAAAAATGTGTTTCTTGTGTAAATTGTACTGGACACTTTTGGACAGAATTCTACCCAGTGTAGGGGTAGAATTTTTAACAGGGGGTTAAAAAAATGTATTTTAACAGGGGGTGCTGTGAAGCGAGCAAGCGGGAAACCTGATGTTGACAACGTAACTTCCGTAAACCTGCATGTTTAGGCCTAAAAATAATTAAATTAAAATCTAAATACACATAATAGCTTACATGTGTCAAAATCACTTTCCAAAATATTCATAAAGAATTTATAAACAAAATATTTTAATATATGTATTTTTTTAATCTCCCTCTCGCCACTAGAGGGTGCTGCAGTACCCCCAGTAGCCCCACTTCCCCCCCAGTGTGATGTCATCAGTGTGGGACGTTCTAAAACAGAACTCTATTTCCTGTAATTTTCAACATATTTTTCAACTTTTCTTCACAAATTGCTTCTCAATTGTACAAAACTATTATCCCACATATACGATATCCCACAAAATGAAGTCAAAATTAGAGAATGGTCAAAAACGTCCTGGCTACTAGGGCTGGGTACCGAAACTCTGTTCCAAGTAGGAACCAACCAAGAAGGTCTGGTAAGTACTGGTACTAAAAAATAGTTCTTTCGGTGCCAATTTTTGGTTCCTTGGCTTTAAATGCAAGTGTCAATGAGCCAATAAATACACCGCAGCGATTTAACAGCAGCGCAGGTGTATTCATAGATGTGTCATGACTGCGCCCTAAACAAACTCAAAGGCACAAACAGCACTCAGGTTTTAACATAGTTCTACATGTGTCCAAACAAAGCGCAGTGCGTCATCTTAGCAGTAAAACAGAGGAGCTGAAGAAACAGCGTGCAGCGTGAAACTTCGATCCACACTGGATTGAAAAGTACTTTATTAATAATATTTGTCATTCAGTTCCATTTAAAAAAGATAATACTGGCACAGAAAAAAGAAACGTTCAGGAACTGCATTCGAAAAGCAGGTATTGTATCTACAGGAAAATTATTAGAAATAATTACATCCATTTTGTAGACGCCATTGGAACAAAATGTACTTTGCTGTTTTAAGAGTTTCAGCCTGTGTTGTTAACTTGACCGCTCCATCACCAACAAACCAATCCATTTCAATTAAGTGCCTGCCTGCTTTCTACAGATGAATCAGTCTATGAACATTGTTATCTCACTATATTTACCCCACTTCTACTGCATATTTTCTCATCATTGTATCAGCATGACCTTCCCACTCAATTTCTCCATTAACTATTGATTCAACAGAGTCCTTGCCAATCAATTTATAGCGCTTGCAGGTCATTTAAAGACTTATTATACATTATTAAACATACAGTGCCTTGAAAAAGTATCCAACCCCCTTGAACTTTTCTACATTTTCTCACATTATGACCACAAACATAAACATATTTCATTGAACCTTTGTGTGAAAGACCAACACAAAGTTGCACACAATTGTGAAGCAGAAGGACAGTCATACATGATCTATTTTTTTTTTTTTTACAAATAAAAAGCTGAAAAGTGGGCGTGCAAAATTATCCAACCCCCTTTTTTTCTGAGTGCAACACATTTGCTTTTAGAGGCTTTAGAAGGATCCAATGTTGACCAAACGCTTAAATAGAGTCCACCTGTGTGTAATCTACTCTCTGTATAAATGCAGCTGTTCTGTAAAAACCTCAGAGGTTTGTTTGAGAGTATTGGGGAGCAGTCAGCACCATGAAGTCCAAAGAACACACCATACAGGTCAGGGATAAAGTTGTGGAGAAGTATAAAGCAGGATTAGGTTATAAAAAGATTTCCAAGGCTCTAAACATCTCACAGAGCACTGTTTACACCATCATCCAAAAATGGAAGGAGTATGGCACAACTGCAAACCTACCAGGACCAGGGCGTCCACTTAAACTTACAGTCCGAACAAGGAGAGCACTGGTCAGAGATGCAGCCAAGAGGCCCATGGTGACTCTGGAGGAACTGCAAAGATCCACAGCTCAGGTTGGGGAATCTGTCAACAGGACAACTATTAGTCGTGCACTACACAAATCTGGCCTTTATGGAAGAGTGGCAAGAAGAAAGCCATTGCTGAAAGAAAGCCATAAGAAATCCTGTTTGCCTTTTGCCAAAAGCCATGTGGGGGACACAGCAACCATGTGGAAGAAGGTGCTCTGGTCAGATGAGACCAAAATTTAACTTTTTGGCCAAAATGCAAAACGCTATGTGTGGCGGAAACCTAACACTGCTCATGAATCTAAACACACCATCCCCACTGTCAAATATGGAGGTGGCAGCATCATGCTCTGGGGGTGCTTTTCTTCAGCAGGGACAGGGAATATGGTCAGAGTTGATGTGAAGATGGATGGAGCCAAATACAGGGCAATATTGGAAGAAAACCTATTGGAGTCTGCAAAACACTTGAGACTGGGGCGGAGGTTCATCTTTCAGCAGGACAACGAGCCCAAACATAAAGCCAAGGCTACAATGGAATGGTTTAAAACAAAACATATTCATGTCTTAGAATGGCCCAGTCAAAGCCCAGACCTAAATTCAATCGAGAATTTGTGGCATGATCTGAAAACTGCTGTTCACAAATGCTCTTCATCTAATCTGACTGAGCTGGAGCTATTTTGCAAAGAAGAATGGGCAAAAATTTCAGTCTCAAGATGTGCAAAGCTGGTAGAGACATACCCAAAGAGACTTGCAGCTGTAATTGCAGCAAAAGGCGGTTCCACAAAATATTGATTCAGAGGGGTTTGATAATATTGCACGCCATATTTTTCAGTTTTTTATTTGTAAAATAAAAAATTTACTCATGTATGACTGCCCTTCTGCTTCACAATTGTGTGCAACTTTGTGTTGGTTTTTCACATTAAAGCTCAATGAAATATATTTATGTTTGTGGTCATAATGTGAGAAATTGTGGAAAAGTTCAAGGGGGTTGGATACTTTTTCAAGGCACTGTATATGATTTTAGAAGTGCTATTTTGCAAACAATTTTGAAAAATCGTTTTTATTCAAACCCTTATTATTATCATTTTAATTAAATATAGATAATTTAACACCATAGACTGTATATATAAATGAACATAGCAAACGCGCTAGTCGCCATGTTCCAAATAGGAAGTTCGCAGGTGGGCATTTCCTGCTCCTTCTGACTCTGGCTCCCATTGACTTACATTGGAATATCGTGGCTCCTCTCTCTGTAACTGCTGC
The DNA here is from genome assembly GCA_029959045.1 of Taenioides sp. WSHXM2023. Taxonomy (NCBI): domain Eukaryota; kingdom Metazoa; phylum Chordata; class Actinopteri; order Gobiiformes; family Gobiidae; genus Taenioides; species Taenioides sp. WSHXM2023. Next base: position 6,151,938 of record CM057089.1, read on the forward strand.
TGTGAGCCTCTTCATGTTTGTGTCGACCCGCTCCACATGATCCTGGTGTTTTTATTTCATTGTTTTGTTCATTCACACTCCCTTAGTCCACTTCTTTATACTGTCCATGTTTAACACAGATTTCCCAGAGCCTCTGTACCTTAAATAAGATTTGAGACACTCATTTTAGGTCTGTGTTATAATGCGCATTTTGTTACTGATGAAAAACATCAATGCTACATTTTTAACCCTACGTGGAATCTCTGTGTTATGTGTAAGTTCAGAACAGTGGACGGGGATAGGTGGTAGGTGAAAACTAAAATGTTACGAGCATTCAAGCCTCAAATGCAGGACAGTACAGGATTACTGAAACATGCATGAATCACTCAAAATACAACTTTGAGTAAGATAATAATAAGGGAACACTTGGGACATTCTAAGTTGTTAGTGATTCATTAATTAAAAACTATGTGGAAAACTGTTTAATTATCACAGTTTTAATTTATCCAATATTTGTCTAAGGAAGAGCATTATGTGGAAGTATATTTATCACAATTTTGCTAAATATTCTAGCTGTTTTTAAAGGTGCATTGTGTAACTGTTCTGGTGGAGGGTCCGTCACCAGCTTGTTTCTATGGATATGTCATTGGAATGTTCCACAGTATGACATTAAACAGCTCTACCTTACATTTATTCAATTACAAGTTGCCTTTCCACTGACCTGTACCTTGGTCTGGTTTGGACTCCATGAAGATAGAAAGGTTTAATGCCATACTGCGAAACATTCCGGACAAAGCAATAACATCTCCATGGAGAAAAGCATTTGACGGACCCTCCACCAGAAAAGTGACACAATGCATCTTTAAATCTCATTATACTCTGTTGTCCTTGTGCTTTCTCACCTCCAGTTCACATCACTGTCCGCTGCAAAACAGTCTTAGAAAACCGTAGATAGGGAAACCGTTTGTTTAGCGAGGTTAAATTTGTCGCTGTGTTGTTTCCGTAGTCGGTGGAGAACAGTGCAGTCAGGAGAGTGCTCGTGACCCAAGCGCCGGGTCAAATCTACGAAGGGACTGAGCTCTAAGCTAACAGGTGTGCACTGCCCACGCTAAACAAAACAATACAGCCAAACCAGCCATCTCCATGTGCAAATAGTCTCTGTGGTGAATTTTGAACTGTAAAAAATAACAATAATAATTAAATCTTTTTTTTTTCCCATTCATACCTCCTCTCTTGCGTCAGAACTCGGTAAAAATAACAGAAATATCGAGACATTTTATCATCAAAAGTCTCACAATAATATCGTGGGCCATCATAATATATCGAATCACAAGTCTCTTTACTTAAATTCATTGTCATGGTGCAGCAACAAAACAGGAAACTACACAGACCATGATCCTTTGCTCTGTTTCAGTGCAGACTACATGAAGAATTATTAAGATCTTTTAAAAGTACATTGTGTAACTTTTCTTGTTTCTATGGAGATGTCATTGCTGTGCCTGGAATGTTCCACAGTGTGACATTAAGCAGCTCTACCTTACATTTATTCAATTACAGGTGGTTTTATAGCTCAAAAATACCTAAAAACTTGGTCTGGTTTGGTTTCTATGAAGACAGAAAGGTTTAATACCATACTGTGAAACATTCCAGACAAAACAATAACATCTGTATGGAGAAAAGTTACACAATGCACCTTTAAATCTTTGGATTATGACAGAGCCAATGTCATAATCGCTGACATTGCATTTTAAAGGCATTTTAAAAGGAAAAAATAGCATATTCACAATTTCACAAAAAAATATCGTACCATGAGATGCATATTGTGAAAATATCATATCGGGGATTTGGATATCGTTACATCCCTAGTCAGAACCTGCCATTTTCTACGTTAAACCAACGACCTCTTCACATAATCCTGAATAATCAAATATGAGACGAGACGCAAGTTCCACGAGGCAAGACATGATTTTGACTTAAATTTGTGCCGTTCGTTTCACAATTGATTTTGGCCTATTTTATTTCATATTTTCTGTCACTGTAGCACTGCTTTTTGGAACTACAGCTTCCCCAGAGGTATAATTCTGCAGGTTAAAGCAGAAAGGGGAATTATACAAAAGATTATACTTTTATTATTTGTTCATTTCCTTCATAAAGTATAAAAGACATCAACAGTGTCCCTCTTCCCTTTTCCAGACAATACATTAACACTGATGGGTTACGTTAAAACATTTCAAATCAATGCATTTCATTTCAATCACAAATATTAATCAATTGCAAACAGAAATCTTCACTTTTATGTTATTCTGTTGTTCCCTCATCAAAAACATGCCTGAAGAGGTTTTGGAGGAACAGGGAGCGTCAAAAACGAAAATGAAACTTATAAAACATGTACATATGTTGTCTTCGGTAACAATAAAAGGTAACATGGTGATCTAATTATGTTATGTGTCATAGGACCTGGGAGATATTACAAAAAAAGCGGAACAGTCTTCACAGTTGTTCCAAATCAGGATTGTACTTGTGAATCAGATGTTTAACGGGTTGAGCTGTGGGGAAGGAGGAATGAGATGATCTTTTTTTTTTTTTTTTTTTGTTTCTTTCTGTGCATCTTCTGCAATGGTGTGGTTCTTACAACAGACTTATCTGAAACAAAACTAGCTCATTTTACACGCTTTACAGTTATTCCTCATTTACCTTATGCATTTTACGCTTTTCATACAAATTTTATTAAACTACCTGTGCATACTGACAACAATAATGACATAATAATAACTCCTACATTTTGTTGGCAAAATAAAATACAAAAGGATTAATTCCTATCCGGCACTGAACCAGAATTAAACTAAAGACAAACCAGAATTAACTCAGAATTAAACCAGGTCTAAAGCAGAATTAAAGAAGAACTAAACCAGGACCAAACTAGGACTGAGCCAGTAAACAACAGAAATTATATTTTGTAATATTTGGAAGAAGGGCACATCACAACGCTTGGAGGGCCTGATTTGGCCCCTGGGCCTTAAATCGAATAACCATGTTATATTTGTTTCCCTTTGTCATTTACCATCTTAAAATTTAGTGTGATTCATACATGTTTGAGTATTCCAGTCTCCAATCTACGCCAACTTTCACCGCCACTGCTCTGTACTTACTTGTTTCTCCAATTTTATTTAATTAATTGGTGATAGCAAAGGTGAAATTCAATTCTGTCAATTGGACAAAAGTTTTTGTTTTGTTTCTTTCTTTTTTTTTTTTTTTTTTTAATATATCAGTGATACACCTAGAATTCAGTAGCGTTGTGTAGTCAATTTGTTAAAAATGAAAAAAATCCACAGTTTGCTAGTGTGATCTGCAGCTATCCATCAGAGGTGCTGACAACTTCATGGCTCTTTATTGTGACAACAGCTGCCATTGGGCACTGCAGTTTTCTAATGCAGTAGTCAGCTGACCTATTTCTTTTATTAAGGCATTTTGGATCAATATTATGCATCCATAAGCGTCATTGATTAGAACTATAGCAGACAAAGGAGAATATGTCTTCTTTAATGCCATACTTTGGAACATCCTTGATCCAGTCCCCAAGTAGGAGGTGGGTCCTTCATCATAAAAGTTACATAGTAAACCTTTGACTAAAAATATGGTAATACTTAAAGATGCACTGTGTAACTTTCTGATAGAGGTTCGCCGCCTGCTTGTCACCATGGAAATGTTATTGCTTTGTCTAGATGTCACACAGCAGGGCAAGAGACTCATCTATTTCCATGGAGACAAGCCCACAATGCCTCCAGGCCAAGTTACAGGTCAGATTTGTGGAAAGGAATGTTTTTTGGGGTTTTTTTCGTAGTATTTTTGATCAGTAAAACACCCATAATTGAAAAAACGCAACATCGATGAGTTCAATGCCATACTGTGAAACCTTTCAGGCAAAGCAATAATATCTCCATGGAAACAAGTTTGTGGCGAACCCCGTATCAGAAAAGTAACATAGTTCACCTCTAGTGCTTTGAATCTTTTTTTTTTTTTTTTTTTTTTTCTCAGTATCATCAAATAAAGTATGAAATTCCCCTACACTACACACACAAAATTTCTTACACACTCCCCTTGCTTATTGCACAACCTTTTCAAATGCCCTCATGCTTTTATTTAATTACACAGTGACAGAGAGGGCTGCAGGTTCGGTCTGACAGGGCGTGCTCTGTAATGTTTTCATACAGTGTCACTTTGAAAAGGCTTCGGGGATGGAGCTGTCTTGGGGGATTAAACCCACACGTCTCCTCTAAACCCAAGCAGCTACAGGTGTTTTAATTGTGCCTTATGTTGCTGTAAGAGAAATGTCAGGCCATTTCACCATAAATCCTTGTATCATTCCTCTGATGAGAGAGGAGCGTGCGTTTGCGAAACTGGAGCACTGAGAAAAAGGTCAGGTGGGATCTAGGGTTTTACATAGGCCTACAGTATAAGGGAGATTTAGCCAAAAGATGCTACACTACAGATTGGGAATAGTGGTAAAACTGATTTGTAGAGATTGTTAACATTTGTAGGTAATCCAGTCATGAAAAATACAAAAATATACTTAAAGGTCCTATATTACGCAAAATTGACTCTTGTGAGATTTAAGTCATGTTATAATGTTGTTATCTCCTCAAAAACATACCTAGAGTTGTGTTTTGTTTCATTCACAAATGTAATAGAGTAATGCTGGTTTCTGTCTACATCTCCAAAGCTCTGTTCCACCTTGTGATGTCATGTAGTAGCAGTTTAAGTTTACAGAGGTGGTTTAGACCTGGTTTAGTCCTGGGTTAGAGCTGTTTTAGTGCAGTTCTTGTGAGGTGTTCCCTGTATGCAGTGGTCATTATTCATCAGAAGTGCTTTAGACATGGTTTAGTCCTGGGTTAGATGTGATTTAGTCCTGGGTTAGACCTGATTTAGTCTTGGGTTAGACTTGGTTTAGTTCTGGGTTAGACCTGATTTAGTCCTGAGTTCTGCCATCTGCAGAAGTTCTCTGATGACTCTGCAGTGGTCGGGTGTATCAGGGATGGACAGGAGCTGGAGTACAGGACACTGATTACAAACTTTGTGGAGTGGTCCCAGGCAAACCATCTGCTCCTGAACATTGACAAGACCAAGGAACTGGTGATTGACTTTAGGAGAAAGAGGACACCCATTACCATCCAGGGCCAGGACGTGGAAATAGTGGACTGCTACAAGTACCTTGGCGTACAGGTGAATAACAGACTTGACTGGAGGGACAACTGTAATGCTGTCTACAAAAAGAGCATGAGCAGACTGTACTTCCTGAGAAAGCTCAGGTCTTTCAATGTGTGCAGCAAGTTACTGGAGATCTTCTACCAGTCTGTGGTGGCCAGCGCCCTGGACTTCACTGTGGTTCTGCTGGGGGAGCGGCACCAGTAACAAACTGGTGCCACAAAGTGACAAACTGATCCGTAAAGCTGGACACGTGATCGGCTGTGAACTGGAGACATTTGTCACAGTGAGGGACAGGAGGACACTGGACAAACTGCTCTCCATCATGGACACTCCTGCTCACCCACTGCACCAGACTATAGAGGGACAGAGGAGATAATACTCCCTACAACTGTACAACAACTCACCCACTGCACCAGACTATAGAGGGACAGAGGAGATAATACTCCCTACAACTGTACAACTCACCCACTGCACCAGACTATAGAGGGACAGAGGAGATAATACTCCCTACAACTGTACAACAACTCACCCACTGCACCAGACTATAGAGGTACAGAGGAGATAATACTCCCTACAACTGTACAACAACTCACCCACTGCACCAGACTATAGAGGGACAGAAGAAATAATACTCCCTACAACACCAGACTATAGAGGGACAGAGGAGCTCATTCTCCAACAGGCTCCTACAGCTCTGCTCAAACAGTGAGAGATACAGTACTACATTCATACTATATTATATACTATAAACAACTGTACAACAACTCACCCACTGCACCAGACTATAGAGGTACAGAGGAGATAATACTCCCTACAACTGTACAACAACTCACCCACTGCACCAGACTATAGAGGGACAGAGGAGCTCATTCTCCAATAGGCTCCTACAGCTCCGCTCAAACAGTGAGAGATTCAGGACTACATTCATACCATACGCCATACAAGTGTACAACAACTCACCCTTATGTAACAGATAATACTCCCTACAACTGTACTACAAGTTATCCCAAGTAACGGATTACCTCACGCTCTGTCAATCAGCATAGTATTTGCACTGTCGTTCTTATCTCTTGTATATAGCTGTGATTATATAGTTTATTACTTTATTACTTATATTTCTATTTTATTTTGACTTGTACATATACATTTTTATAATTATGTCTCATTTGACACCTGTCTCTTACTCTTTTTGCTATACCATCTATTTTTGTTACTCTGTTATTATATTATATTGTGATGTTTGAGCTACTGTATCCAAATAATTTCCTTTGTGGATCAATAAAGTTTGTCTAAGTCTAAGTCTAAGTCTAAGTCTGGTTTAGTCCTTGGTTAGTCCTGCTTTAGTTTAGCTCTTGTGGGGTATTCCGTGTATGCAGTAATCAGCATTTATCAGAGGTGATCTAGACCTCATTTAGTCCTGGGTTAGACCTGGTTTAGTACTGGGTTAGACCCGGTTATGTCTTGGGTTGGCTTTGGCCTAGTTCTCCATTAGTCCTGGTTTAACCCTGGTTTAGTGTAGCAAAAGCAAATACGCTAATAAGCCAATGCACTCTGGATGGACTTTTTGCGTAATTTCATTCAAACATTTTTATACATTTACGAAAGCGATAAATTCTTGAGTCCATTTAAGAGTTTTGCTTGACTTCTGACACGACGGATCCAATAGCGTACATTTGTTAGCTTATTTTTCTTACTGTCCCTTTGCTCCATTGATGCAGCCCACTCCTGCTCCTCTAATAACTCCCTGATATGCATCACCACACCAGGGCCTGATAAAATGTGTTTAAGAAAACTCCCTCCCGGGCTCCTAAATGCCTCTTTAGAATAATTGCTTCTATTTCGTACAGATTCGGTTTATGTATTTAGTCAAGTAGCACACTTTGACTAATGGGCGCATTAGACTGGCTGGGCCAGGGTATGCCGCAGGCTGCTCCAGCCCTTAGAGACGCTACAGAGGACAGAGATGGTTCAACACTGCAGAACCATGTGAGCTATTCTAAGGAGATAAGTGAAATAAGTGACGAGACACACCACAGAAAGCACTGCATACATTAAAGGAACCGTATGTAGGATGAGTTCATTTTAAATTCCATAAACATGACATAACTGTGTCACCAGGCATGAGATAGACATCCATCCTTCCATTTTCTTCCGCTTATTCGGGCCCAATCTCAATTCTCTTTTGTACCCCTCTGTCTTTGTCTTAGCCCTTAGCCCTCGCCCTAACACTCTGTCTTTAAACAGAGGGAGAAGGCAAAGGGTTTGTTTTAAACCCTTAGAAATGGGACACCCCTTTGCAGTCGCAACAATATGACATTATTTTTAAAGTTTTGAAGTATTGTGCTCCTTTTGAGTTTGTTTTAAATAAACTCTCCAAAAAGTCTGATGTTTTTTTTTTTATTATTTTTTTAATATTTTAAAATTACTATACTCTGTACAACATATGTAAATCAAATTTTAATCAACTGTAACACAAAATTAAAATGCGCAAAGAGGTAGAGTGCAAATTTTAAAAAGAGGTAGAATAAAAAAAAATTTAAATAACTAGAAAACTGCAAATCTGAACGCTGTAAACAAACACAAAAAACTACACACACACAAAAAACCCTACATTTTATCAACTAATTTCTCAAACAGTCCCAAAAAACGCTCAGTTTTCTCCTCAGTCTCCTCGTGCCTTTTCTGCTCCTTTGCGGACTCTTCTTTGAGGAAGTCCACCACAACATTTTTGGACTTCCTTGTCCTCTTTCTGGGAGAGGGAGATTGAGGAGGAGGTGCAGCCACAGCTACAGCTGAGGACTGAGCAGCAGGTGAGGACTGGGTGGCAGATGAGGATGCAGAGGACGGAGCTGCAGAGGTGCACGGAGTTGTAGAGGAGGACGGCGAGGCAGAGGAGGATGCCACTGGGTTTCTGGGCTTCACAATTTCCTTTATAAAAAATATACACATCACATCACTGAATGCCAAAATCTTTATTACAAGACATTATTGCATTTCAATAAAATTACCATCAAGATTGATGTGGCAGTGTCCTCCTGAAAAAAGGCCACAACAACAGGTGGATCCACTGATGGTCTGGATCCCAGCACCTCGTGCATGTCCTCAAAATACTGCCAGTTAGCAGCTGTGGTCTCCCCCTCTTCTGTCCCTGAGCCAGACTTGTTTCAATGCCTGGTACACACAAAAAAGAAAACAAAATGAATACATAGTCATAAACATATATAGTTGTTCTGGTACCTACAAATATTATAGAATGTAATATACCTTATATTTTATTTTCAAATTCTCCCACTTTTTTGAAGCTTGTTGGGCTGACACAACTCCAACAAGTCCAGCCTCCTACAAGAAATTTCTAAACAAAATACAAATGTGATTAATAACATGTCATTTTTAATATAAATAGGGGATAACTTACAAGGCGAAACGAAACAATAATATGTGTGATGTAGTTCTTTTGGGCCATGCATGTTTGCAATGGTTTACACATTCTACCGTAACGTGTGTATAGTTCTAAAAGCGCATGAGACGAGTTACGAGGCGAAATGAAAACATATACAGATACAGCGATATATTTTACACATTCTAATCTAACATATATGCGTATATAGTTCTTTTAGGCCATGCATGTTCGTAATACTTTACACATTCTACCGTAACAAGCGTATAGGTCTAACCGGGCATGTTACGATAAGCCGTATATATCAGAAAGCGTAAATGCTGGCTCCATGAGTATACCTACAACGTTTCAAAAGTTAGTACAGTTTTATACAACTTTTTATGAGGTTCTTGAGTGCAAAATGGTTACATTTGTTCGAGTCCTTTGGTGCCATGTTGCTTTCTGCTGCGTCTTGCATTAAGCCATGCCTATCCCGTTTGCGCAAAGGGTGCATCTGCAAAAGCTCTGCGAAGAGGGGTGAACAGCCCTTCTCCTTATCCCTCGCACTTACAGAAAAGAGTATTGGGATACCCCTCTGTCTCTCATGAACGCGCACAGGAGAGGGTTAGGGTTAAGACAGAGGGCTAAGGGGGAGAATTGTGATTGGGCCTAAGCAGGGACCCAGACTTTCTTCACCCCGGACACTTCCTCCAGTTCCTCTGGAGGGACCCCAAGGTGTTTCCAGGCCAGCCGAGAGACATAGTCCCTCCAGCGTGTCCTGGGTCTTCCCTGGGGCCTCCTCCCAGTGGGACATGCCCAGAACACCTCTCGAGGGAGGCGTCCAGGAGGACCGGACAGCCCTTAGCAAAGAGCCCCGGACCCCATACTCCCAGAGCACTCCCCACAGGACCCCATGACATTCGAATGCCTTCTCCAGATCCACAAAACACATGTGGACTGGTTGGGCAAACTCCCATGAAACCTCGAGCACCCGATGGAGAGTATAAAGCTGGTCCAGTGATCCGCGGCCGGGACAAAAACCACACTGCTCCTCCTGAATCAAAGGTTCGACTATCGGTCGGATTCTCCTCTCCAGTACCCTGGAATAGACCTTACCGGGGAGGCTGAGGAGTGTGATTCCCTGGTAGTTGGAACACACTCTCTGATCCCCCTTCTTAAACAGAGGGACTACCACCCCAGGCTGCCAGTCCAAAGGTACTGTCCCCGACCACCACGCGATGTTGCAGAGACATGTCAGCCAAGACAGCCCCACAACATCCAGAGACTTAAGATACGCAGGACGGGTCTCATCCGCCTCTTGAGCCTTGCCACGAGGAGCTTGCCAACCACCTCAGTGACTTCAGCCAGGGTGATGGACGAGTCCGCCTCTGAGTTTCCAGCCTCTGCTTCCTCCTCAGATGACATGATGGTGGGAATGAGGAGATCCTCAAAGTATTCCTTCCACCGTCTGACAACATCCCCAGTCGAGGTCAACAGCTCTCCACCCGCACTGTAATCAGTGTTGGTGAAGCACTGTTTCCCCCTTCTGAGGCGTCAGATGGTTTGCCAGAATTTCTTTGAGGACGTCCGATTTTCCTCCTCCATGGCCTCTCCAAACTCCTCCCATCCCCGAGTTTTTGCCTCTGTGACCGCCCGGGCTGCAGCATGCTTGGTCCGCCGGTACCTGTCAGCTGCCTCAGGAGTCCCACGAGCCAACAAGGCCCGCTAAGGCTCCTTCTTCAGCCTGACGGCATCCCTTACTTCCAGTGTCCACCACTGGGTTCAGGGATTGCCGCCGCGACAGGCACCACACACCTTACGACCACAACTATAAGCGGTCACATCGACAATAGAGGCTGAGAACAAAGCCCACTCGGACTCCATGTCTCCAGCCTCCCCCGGAATCTTGGAGAAGCTCTCCCGGAGGTGTGAGTCGAAGGTCCCCCTGACAGAGGGCTCTCCCAGACATTCCCAACAGACCTTCACTATACGCTTGGGTCTGCCAGGTCTTTCCAGATTCCTCCTCTACCAGCGGAGTCAACTCATAACCAGGTGGTGATCGGTTGACAGCTCTGCCCTTCTCTTCACCCAAGTGTCCAAGACATGCGGCTGGAGGTCAGATGACATGACAACAAAGTCGATCATCAACTTCCGGCCTAGGGTGTCTTGGTGCCACGTGCACTGACGGACACCCTTGTGCTCGAACATGGTGTTTGTTATGGACAAACCATGGCTAGCACAGAAGTCCAATAACAGAACACCGCTCAGGTTCAGATCAGGGAGGCCGTTCCTCCCAATCAGCCCTCTCCAGGTGCCACTATCGTTGCCCACGTGGGCGTTGAAGTCCCCCAGTAGCACAACGGAGTCCCCGGTCTGTGCACTGTCCAGTACCACTCCCAGGGACTCCAAGAAGGCCGGGTACTCTGCATTGCTGTTAGGCTTGTAGGCTGACACAACAGTGAGAGGCCTCTCCCCGACCTGAAGGCGCAGGGATGCTACCCTCTCGTTCACCAGGGTGAACTCCAACACACACCAGCTGAGCTGTGGGGCAATGAGTAGGCCCACACCTACCCACCACTGCTCCCCGCGGGCAACGCCAGAGAAATGGAGAGTCCAGAGCTAATCTCCATGTCCGGAGATCTGGTCCTCGAGGCCCCTGCCTTCGACTGCCACCCAGATCTCCCTGCACTGGCCCCCTATGGATCCTCCTGCGAGTGATGGGTCCACGGGAGGACGGCCCCACGTCGCTCATTTGGGCTGTGCCCAGCTGGGCCCTGTGGGGGAAGGCCCGGCCACCAGACGCTCGCTGTCGAGCACCCACCCCAACCTAGCTTCAGGGTGAGGCCCCGGTAATGCCAATCCAGGCGACCTGCCTTGGGTGACCCTACCAGGGGCATGAAGCCCCCGACAACATAGCTCCTGGGATCATTCGGGCACTCAAACCCCTCCACCACATTAAGGTGGCAGTTCAAGGAAGGATGAGATAGACATTTTCAAATCTAATATTGCTCCTACTGGTAACTAACTAGGCTCACGCCAGACTGATCTGTGTGTCACTCTGAAGTGAGTTCTTCACATTATCATTCTGCAATGGCTCTTGCTGAAGGTCATTGGAAAACGTGGAGCATCATGACGACTATTTGAATCTGATTGAAGCTTCACAACAGCAGAACAAGCCAAAAAATCAAACTTTTGTCACATTCAGTTGAGCACAGACATTTTCCCTGTTTGTGAACTCACAAATATCGTGGGTATCCATCTTTCTAATGCTGATTTATTCTAAAAAACTAAACTGGACGTGATGGCCAAGTTTTATATTATATTAACATTTTGTGTTTTGGTTCTAAAGCTGGGTGTCCACTGCATGGTTTTGGCTGTCTGAGACAAACGTTTTGGATTCTTGGTCACAGAGTGAGCTCCCTCTCACTGTGTCTGTGTCTTACTACTTGTGACCAATAGTAAACACTTTAAGAATATTATCCAATCAGAAAGCCTGACAGGAGTCTCTCATTTGAGTTGCCAGTTTCAAAGCTAAAATCCAGTTGGTTTAAACCTAAAATGCCTCTCTCTGATCTGAATGGTCACTACCTAAATCCCAGCACCTGCAGCCAAACATGAATCAGTGCTAGTGCAGCCTCTGCAGCTCAGTGATTGAGCCTTCAAAACTAGTCAGTGCATCCTGGAGCAGGAGGTGATAAGACGTAAGATGTGATTGCAAAAATTTAAAGAGGGGGTATTATGCAAAATCAAGTTTTTGGAGCTTTCTACCACGTTATGATGATCCCTAGTCAAAAAACATGCCTGAAGAGGCTTTACATGTCATCCATGGATGTTTGAGTAATCAAGTAATCTTCCCCCGGGTCCTATTTGAATCCTCCTTATGGTTAGCAGTACAAGTACGATCCAGTGCTCAGCCCACAAGTCATTTATGCTACAGTGCAGCAATGTTCCATATACAAAAGCATGATACAAAACAATACACTTCAGCTTCACAAACCTGATGTCCTGTAGTTTCTTTAGCAAAATGCACAGCTGTTGTGTGATAGTGCTCTGAAGGGGGAGTGACTTCAAAATTGTAAACTGAACTTATTAAACATTTTACCTTGTTTTCAGCGAATATAGCACATAGCAAAACAATAAAAGGTAGCATGGTGATCTAAATATGTCATGTGTTAGCAATTAGTGTAATATCTCCTCTAACATATAATAGGAACAAACTCAACAGCAGCAGGTAAATGTTTTTTGACAACAGAACAACTTTATAATTAGGAGAAAAAATCATAACTCTCTCATAATTAGTTGCTTTACCTAATTGACTGTAATTTGCTTTTTGTCAGTTCATTATTATTATTTTAAGTTCATAATAATATAATTGCACATAATGAGCACATAGAGACCTCTGTGCTTCAGTGTTCACACCATTTACATCACAGCTAACATCTTCAGCCCCGTAACAAACTGCTCTGTTGTGATCACCGTCAGTGTAAACAACATCTGGCATTACAACGCATGGCTCAGATTCATATCTATTCAACTTATTCAAGAATGTAAAACAAAGATCCAGAAAAACGGGTAGTGTGGAACAATGCGTTTTTTAATATCTTTAGCAAACGAAAAATGAGGTGTGAAAAATTGTTTATATAGGTGGTATTAGCAGTTAGGCCATATGGCTCATTACCTGAATCCTCCAAGACATAACTTAATTAGTGATGTGATGTTCGTGAAAGAGTGAACATGTATGGTTGGAACCGGATCTCATTTTTGAAAAGAGTCAAGAGTCTTTTTCTTTCTACTTTTTATCTATTTTTACGCTGATTTGTGCTGAACCAACTCAAGAAGCAGCACAGAAGCAGAGTAGGCAACACGAGTGATAGCTTTTAGTTTGTATTATTATAGTGCAAAGTTTTAATGAAATTATGATTTATTTTTAATGGCCATGTCCCTCTGTTCAGATTATGTATTCTGCTTGTCTTCTGTCTTCTCTGTGTTGTGACATGTGATTGCACTATAAGATGGTGTTTCTTTTGAACAACTGTGCAAACAAATTTCCCTGCGGAGACAATAAAGTCACAAAAGATTTAAGATGAAGGTCCTTCTATGTTTATACAGGCTATTGTGAAGAGGTTGTTTAATGTGGAAATGTGTTATGTTAAGTGTAACTTTAAACATCAATCAGTACTGTTTTTGAAATCTACTACAAACTACCTCTGAAACATTTTCTATGTTGGAACACTCCTGGACAAATATGGGACTATGCCGTACAGGTGGTTGTTTAGTTTCCCTAATATAATTCTTGATGCGTCATTATTTGGTTAGAATACACAACAATAGCCTTGCCAGCAAGACGATTTTCACGATTTTTGTGAGTTTATGAATTCTGACCAATCACAGTGCAGCACTGTCATCTGAGCCAGTGCCGAACCAAAACAAATATGGCGACGCCGACAGACTTACTTCTGCTTTGTGCATTTGTGGACGGGTATGTTTGATTTCTTGCCTTGTTCTGCTGTTGTGCGGCTTTGACCAATCAGCGTGACGCATGTGTTGAATGCTCTGATCATTGGTGCTGAACACTTTCAGAGAGAGACCTCGCAGACTCATGTGCAAAACTCTATTCAAAGCGCTACACACATCAGTCTGACAAGAGCCAGGTTACAGCAATTCACCAAATCGTTTTACTCCGGCATTTCTTGGCAGTGAAAGCATTTGTATATATAATTGATGTTAACTTGAGGTGATACGGCCGCTCTCCAGTTAGAACTCACAGTTGAACCAATAATTCTCGTCATTCCTGTGTTATAACCTATTTATTAGTTTGTTGCCGTACCTAATTGGATTCTTCTCACAACACAGCGTCCTTGTTCTGGTGCCATCTTGCCTGAAAATAAATTGCCGTTTTATGATAACACTATGTTCCCTTCTGAGCCTGGAGGTTGGGAGCAGCTCTCTCTTGACGTCCTTAATCCTTCATGTATGCGCTCCATAGATTCTCTTGTTATTCTAAAAGGTCAGAGTCATTTTGAGGTTTAATTGTCTAATAATAATGTGCTCTCTCTGCTGTGTACATGAAGCGTTGCCCGAGGAAATGACAGAGTTCAGACTTTAATGTATGGATTATGCAAAGCAGCGTCTCTGCTTGTTTGACTTGTGCAGAGAATCTGTGTCAGTCTCTAAATCAATGCACGGATAATGGAAAAAAGTTATTCCACGTCAGACAGGATGAGTCTACCAGACACATTTTGGGGGGAGTTTTTCCTTCAGACCAAATGTCAAATTATTGTTTTTCAGAATAGGGGTCTGTTGTTTCCAAGCAAAGTGTAAAAATTATTGCTTGGGAAAATAAAGTCTGAATTCAACCTGACCGTCAGACCACCATCCACAAAAATATCAGAAAAAGTCATATTTTTTTCAATCTTCATAGCCCACTGAAATATTAAAGGTCCTGTCTCCAAAGCTCAAAATGCTCTGTTCCACCTTGTGATGTCATGAAGTGGCAGTTTTCAAATTAACAGCTACCTTTTAACTTTAGTTCAGTAGAGATTGGCAATTCCAGGGCTGAGATCATCCAGATGATTCTAGTGAAGGTGTGTGGAGTTTTTAAACAGAGTGGAGCTCTTCCTGTATTACCGCATAACGTGTTTTTAAACCCCATACATTTTTCACTAGAATCATTAGATAATTTCAACCCTGGAATTGCCAGTTTCGACTGAA
Organism: Taenioides sp. WSHXM2023; assembly: GCA_029959045.1. Taxonomy (NCBI): domain Eukaryota; kingdom Metazoa; phylum Chordata; class Actinopteri; order Gobiiformes; family Gobiidae; genus Taenioides; species Taenioides sp. WSHXM2023. The sequence continues at coordinate 6,167,209 of CM057089.1, forward strand.
CAAAAGCTAAGAGGTAGCTGTTAACTTCAAAACCACCGCTTCATGACATCACAAGGTGGAACAGAGCATTTTGAGCTTTGTAAATGTAGACAGACTAATAATGCAGGTTTACTCAAACATGTGTGAATGAAACAAAACACAACTCCAGACATGTTTTTGACGAAGTAAAAGCATTCTAACATGGCTTAAAGCCAGTCAATTTTTGCGTAATATAAGACCTTTTATACTAAACACCCAAAAGCTTGATATGTCTTTTTAAGACTTAATCTCATAAATGCTTCAATTCTTCCACCGTACACCTCTACAAACCCGGTCTAAATGAAATCTATCAGTTATTAGAAGGTAAGTTATTCAGCGAGCCAGCCACTCTGTACAGTGATGGAAGTCTATTCAACACAGCCGAGGATATTGTAGAATGAGGTTTTATTAGAATTGGAGATTATAGGCGCCTGTGACGTGGATGGTTGGGTCTGTGATGGAGTGGGGCTTCGGAGCAGTGTGACAGGTAACCCACACGCACTACCTCCTTTCACCACCAGGACTCCACATAATCCATTCAAAGCAATTCACTTCAGCTCCTGCTCCTAATGTTCCGGAGTTAAATCGACTTAGCCGTTTAGGCCTTTGTGAGTTTTTTAGAAGTGTAAAGCTCTATACGACAATGGCTGCAGGGCTTTTGAAAGATTAGAAGAAAAAAAAAAACAGATTCAAAATTTGTCAATTCATCTAGGTTTGTTTTTTTCTTAAAGGTGCACTGTGTAACTTTTGGTGGGGGTCCGTCACCTGGTTATTTCTATGGAGATGTCATTGCCCTACCTGGAATGTTCCACAGTGTAACATTAAACAGCTCTACCTTACATTTATTCAACAACTAGCATGCTAACAGTGCACCTCCTGATACTTGGACAATAAAACACCTTATAATTAAATACAGAAAGTACACAGAGACTTATTTGGACCTCAAGACTTGCTTATACATTATATCGGACATACTTTGCCCATGACATGAACATTTGGTACAGGACCTTTGACTTCTACATGGAGACAAAGTGATGGGAAATCCCATAAGAACAAAAAATCTATGAGATCCAATGTAAATCGTGGAATAAATCAAATATAGGTGAAACAGCGAAGTAGAGCTGCTGCTCCTCCACGTCGAGAGGTGCCAGCTGAGGTGGCTCAGGCATCTGTTCTGAATGTCTCCTGGACGCCTCCCTCAGGAGGTGTTTCAGGCACATCCCACCGGGAGGAGGCCCCGGCGATAACCCAGGACACGCTGGAGGGACTATGTCTCTTGGCTGGCCTGGGAACGCCTTGGGGTCCCCCCGGAGGAGCTGGAGGAAGTGTCCGGGGTGAAGGAAGTCAGGGAATCCCTGCTTAGACTGCGGCCCCGCGACCCAGCCCCGGATAAGCAGAAGAAAATGGATGGATGGATGGATGGATAGGTGAAACAGGACATGCATTCCATATTTGAAAAAAAGGAAAAATCAAAAGAATTTGAGGAGGAAATGTCAGGGAGAAAAAGACAAAGTAAAGCTGGAAAATCTAAAATCCGCCATATTAGACCACTGAAAGAGATAACCACATAATGGATTGGGACGGGACATGGGTCATTGGATCAGAGAACAACAAGTTCAAATGGTGGATCAAGGAAGCCACTGAAATCAGGAAAAGGGGCACAGACACTATCAGTGGTGATGATGGAGCGTTCCTCCTTTCACACACCTGGGACACCCTCCAACAGAGACCACCGGGTGACAGGAGGCACGGTCAGTCTGAGTGACGTGCCAGGTCCATCGGGCTGACCATGCATATAGGAAGTAACAACAGCTAACCACACCTACAGGAAGTAACAACCTTTTTTTTTTTTTTTTTTTCCCAACACAAGGGGTCATCATACAGTTAATGCAATACATAAAACAAAATACCTTTACATAACAAAAGAAGATACAAGAAATTAAATACAAGAAATTACAGCAGGTGGCAAATACAAAATGTAAACCAATAAAATCAGGGGATTAATGTTTCTGGTAGAACAGAAAACAACTTAAAGTTACAGTATGTTCCCTTTTAAGAGGAGATGACTGACCAATTCAGTTACTTTGGTTTAAACAATTCAGTTTAATGCAGGATATTATTAAGTATTTAACAGCCAAATGATATAATGTCTCAGCTTTATTATTAGTTCACAACTGACCACACCTACAAGAAGTGACATCTGACCACGCCTACAGGAAGTATCAACTACTGACCACGCGTACAGGAAGTAACAACAGCTGATATATAAACGACACGTCACCACCAACACCAGTGACAGTTCTGAAGATGGTTGGCAGCTAGCAGCCAAAACATGTCAACAAGGTAAACACTACTACTGTATTGTCTTAAAAAAGAACCCAAGAAGTTAATAGACATGTCTTTAATCGACCAAGAATTTGATGCGATGTGAAATATTCAGAAAGGTACACACTGTACTTTTTAAATCTTTCACCTAATAACAAAGTGATCATTTGGTATTTAGCTTGGATGATTGTCACAGACTTCTAATATTTACACTCAAAAACTTGGAAATAAAATAATTGTCTGTCTGTTCTGATTTTTTTTTTCTCCATGAGCTTTAGACAAATTTCAGATAAAAAAAAAATTAAAAAAAATCACCCAACCTTCTCCTCTCCGAACGTGCTCGCTAGCAAATCTGTCTCAGTGACTCCTTACAGCTGCCAAGGAAACGAGACCTTCAAGTGGGCTGGGGACTTCAGATTTTTCAGCCATAGTTTGATCCTCTACACTCCCCCCTTGAGACCTGATGGTAAACCAGACACACTGACGAGAAAACAAAACACTGCGGTTTAAAGATGAGCGATGGGCCTGTTTTGCAGTTTGTAATCCCTGCCACTGAACTAATTGATTCAATCCGAGATCCTGCTTCCTCCTTAATCTAGACACAACCGAGCTGTCCAATTAGCAGGATTTAAAACCTCCAAGGACCTCCGCAGAGTAATTATGTTTACCAGTGTGTCAGATGTTGAAGGAAGACGTCAACTGGGGCGAAGAGATGGTGAACGTCTGGTGAGACCTTTCTGTGATTAAGATGAATTATAATTGTGAGCATAGTTAAGTTTTAGCTGTTTGTAAGCAACAATAATGGAGGAGAATAGTTTTGATTTGTAGAGACACTGTCCTGCTAATGAGAAGGACTATCTCTGTGTATTTTCTTTTCTGTTTTTGTCCTTATATTACGCTATTACGCTATTTTTGATCTGCTATAATGTTGTTTCCTCATCACAAACATACCTGGAGTTGTGCTTTGTTTCATTCACACATGTTTAACGCACAAACCCTGCATATTTAGGCTGAGTTCTTCTCTCAAACAGAAGACACTCCATCTTGTGATGTCATGTGGTAATACAGGAAGTGCTCCACTATGTTTTTAATACCATACACCTTCAATTGGATCATTTGGATAATTCCAGCACTGGAATTGATAATCTCTACTAAACAAAAAGTAAAAGGCAGCTGTTAACTTGAAAACCACTTCTACATGACATCACAAGGTGGAACAGAGCATTTTGAGCTTTGGAGATGTAGACAGACTAATAATAAAGATTACTCAAACATCAGTGACTGAAACAAACACAACTCCAGGTATGTTTTTAATGAGGTAACAACAATATCACAATTATAACATGACCAAAGCTCACAAGAATGAATTTTGCATAATATAGGACCTCTAAAGGTGCACTATGTAACTTTTCCGGTGTTCTACTTGTCTCCATGGAGATGTACTTCTAAAACCTTATTCAGACATATTTTTGATAAGGGAACAATGTTACAACATTGTAGAAAGCTAAGAAAAGCTAGTCATCTTTCATATACATCTCAGTTTCAAATGTGTTGTCAGTACAATTGCATATTAGAAATGCAGCTTTTATTTCTTAGGTTTATCTCAGCATTCTAAAAGAACACAGATTGTGCTCTCAAGGTTCTTAATAGTCCCCATGAGGAAATTTGTCCTCTATTTGACCCATCCTTCAGAGAAGCTAGGGCAACCTAGTTTCCTAACCAACCAGCCCCTTCTACATTCAGTTTAAATGCAGAAAGGTCTGAAATCAGTCCATAAAGTGTGACAAAGCAAACAGCTCTAGTCATCTCCAGAAGACATTATCATATATTAAAGGACACTTTTTTTTTTTTTTAGCTTTTCACCATGCCATAACATTCTCTCATCAAAATATACCTGGAGTTGTAATGTAGCTTGGTTTGAATTTTCTCGGATTGTTGCATCACAGAATTGAAACCCTGCAGAATGTTTTTAAGTCATCATAAGACAAGTTATAAACATTTCTGCCATCAAACTGTGTTAAGATAAGATAAGATAAGATAAGATAATCCTTTATTTGTCCCACAATGGGGAAATTGCAGGGTCACAACGCAAGTTTCAGAAACAGTAGGAAAATAAGAGCATGCATCAAAATCAAGATAAATAATAATAAGTATTTACAATCACTAAAAAAACACAACACTGTAAAGCTAAAAGGCACAGGAACGTTGCACAATAAGTGTCTTTGATTCTGAAGTGAACAAACAGCAGTTAAAGTGACTCCAGTATAGTAATATATAATATTACTACAATAAAGTGACTCAGATGATTGTGTACAGTGCAATTATAGTGTAATTAGCTCAGAAAAATCGAGAAACTTTATGGCATAGTGCCCAACCCTACACTGATTACTTCCTCTTTCCGGGTTGCCACTTTGTTACTGTTTTGAATGTAAACGCTGATATGGTATGTTTATTGTAGTATCTGCTATAGTCTTTTCTCAGAAGTGTCTTTTGAACACGGCTTCTTCCATCCTCCAGCACTTTGTCTCTCCAGACTCTATAGCTCCAAACCTGCTTTTCTTTTACGTCTCCCCAACCCCGCCGAGCGCTTTGTTCTCCGTCTTAAAGGAGAGGACTCGCATTCCCCAGTCTGTGTCATGGATAAAAGATGCGGAGGACATAAAAACAAGCCTGCTACTGTATTTCGTTATGCTCTTAAAGTCACTCTCTTTGAGGCTCTGTCTGTCCCATCAAACGCAGACACAGGCAGAGGGTGTAGGGCTGTTTGATGTAGTGCACTTTCATAGGGGGCTTCTGAAGTGCGTGTGGAAAAGTGCAGGTGAGACATCCCACTCCGCCAAGTGTCAAACCCGCCTCGGATTCGCACTCTTTAATTAAATCCTGCTTTGACTAAAATGTCTGTCTCCGAGGACTCAAGCGACAGAGGTTTCAGAGTCAAGAAGATATCTACATTTCACTGCAGAGAGGAAGCCACACGCTGACTCAGAAGATTAATTGATTTGAGAAAAAGTATGTGGATAAGATAGGACTTTGAAAGAGATACAAGTTTCAGAAGATGTTTTAGTAATGTTACTTTTATGGTTAAGTCTGTCAGTGAAAAGGGAGATGTCTGTATTGGTAAAGTGTCTTGCTAGACATCGTGCCACGGAGGCCATTCTGTCCAAACTTTTAAAATATTTGCTCAAAACTAAAACAAGAATAACAGTGGATGGTACACTTAAAACCCCAGTATGCCAAAAAATATACTTAAATAAAAGGATGTTTTTCATGATGTCTGCTTCCACTTTCTTCTTTCCACTGAAATGCTGTTCCTTTGGCTATCTATGTCCATGGAGAATGTTCCAAAGTAAGGTTTTAACTTTCTATTTCCATGGATTCGTGCAGCTGACTTTCTACCCCTAGAAAGTTGCATACTATCACTGTAAGATAAGATTAACTTTATTGTCTTCAGGGAGAAATGTGTACTGATCTCTCCGCCTGCAGCTGCCAACACAGTTTCACAGTCATGTAACACTACAGTCACCAGAGACGACTACAGAGGGATGTAGACACACTAATAATAAAGGATTACTCAAATGTGTGAATGAAACAAAACACAACTCCAGGTCTGTTTTTGTGGAGGTAACAACATTATAACATGACTTAAATATAGGACCGTTAAATCAATACAACAAGTCCGCAGGTATTAAACGCCACACTGAATAGAAAGTGTCTTTTGTTTAAGAGTGCATCAGAGGTCGGCATAAACAAGAGTTCTTCTCTGTTGCTTTTAAAGTTCTGTGCTTGATAGCGCCTGGAGGATGGAATAATTTCATATTCACCTTTGAACAAGTGAAAAAAGTTCCTGATGTTTTGTCTGGCCTCAGCAAGGACAGAGTTTTGAAGAAATATCATGCAAAGAAGTAAAGTCTTTCTTACCCAACGTTTCCATGGCCTTATTTTCCTGTTTTTCAAGTTTAGTCAGTTAGAGAACAAAGCCAGGTAACCATAATCATACTTTGCAGCTGGCAGTGTGGAGCTAACTGTAGGCTCTGCTCTGTCTGAAGCTTTGTTACTCAAGTTAGACTTTAGTCTGAGTTTATTTTAGCACAATTTGACTAAAAAGATCTGATTTGGTTGGAAGTACAACAGGTGAGATGATTTGTGCTGTTAAACAAGTTTCTGACACATAAAATTACAGTGACAAGCTACTCACAATTTTTCAGTCCTTCACGCTCACCTTTTTTTGTTGAAAATCAAACTCCTAAACAGAACCATAAATGTTCGTATTGATCACAGGCACCTGAAAATGTTTGGTTTAAAGGGCCCATATTAAGCTATTTTCTGATCTATGTTATAATGTGGTTTCCTCATTAAAAAAAAAAAAAAAAACATACCTGGAGTTGTGTTTTGTTTCATTCACACATGCTTAACACACAAACCCTGCATATTTAGGCTGAGTTCTTCTCTCGTACTACAAAGAAAACACTTCACTTCCACCGTGTGATGTCATGTGGTGATACAAGAAGTGCTCCACTGTGTTTTTAAACTCGATACACCTTCACTAGAATCATTTGGATAATTTCAGCTCTACTGAACAAAAGCTAAAAAGGTAGCTGTTAACTTTAAAACTACCACTACATGACATACCAAAGCGAAACAGAATATTCTGAGCTTTGGAGATGTAGACAGACTAATAATAAAGAATTAAGCAAACTCAAAGCTTAAAGAGTCAATTTTGTGTAATATAGGACCTTTAAGTGACGCTTGCTGCATTAAGATAGAACATAACTCTTTATGGCAGGTGGAGATACGGACACCAACCTGGCGAATGCAATTTCAGTTGTACAATTATTAGATACCAAAGACTGCAATTATGTAGGAAATTGAATATCCTCTGCAAAGAACAAATTATCCTGTCTTTTATTGAGGAAAGAAAAACTAAAAAAAAAACTGTTAACCCTAACCCTGACCTCCGTGTTCAGAATGTTCTGAAATGGGTGGTATTCTCGTTTCCGTTTATCCATTCGTATTTCAGTATTTTTATAATGTTACTGCTGATGGACGTGACTGAAATAAGCACTTTTAAATGTTTTTTTTTGGGGGGGTAAATTGTGCAGACCCTAACCCATGTATCAGAATCTCAACCTTTCCCGCATAAATACAAGAAAGCCTGTTAATAATGTAACTAACTATAACAATAATGTGCTTTTTTTACAGGAGATGTGACATTTTGAGTAATCGTTGTTTAATCATTGTTCCGGCCAACCCCCATTTTTTCACTTTCGCCGGTACACGCCCACTGTGACATACTTACATAAATCTACAATTTTATTTTCTTAATAGGCCCATATTTCTCTATTTCCTTACCTATGCTGTAATGTTCTTTCCCCATTAAAAACAGACCTGGAGTTGCTTTATTTCATTCACACATGTTTAAAACACAAACCCTGCATATTTAGACTGAGTTCTTCTCTCAAATGGAAAACACTCCACCTTTTAATGTGATGTGGTGATACAGGAAGTGCTCCACTGTGCTTTTAAACTCCATGCACCTTCACTAGAATCATGTGGGTAATTTCAGCCCTGGAATTGCGAGTCTTTGTTACACTAAAGCTAAAAGGTAGCTGTTAACTTGAAAACTACAGCTCCATGGCATCACAAAGAGGTACTCAAATGTGTGTGGATGAAATAAAACACAACTCCAGGTATGTTTTTGATGAGGTAACGTGGCGTAAAGCTCAGTCAGTCGGAGTCAATTTTGAGTAATATAGGACCTTTAAGGCACTTTCACAACATACAGTATATTCAGGTTGGAAGCAATGTGGTTCAATGTAGTTTTTCTTTATTGTTCAAATAAAAGCTACTGAAATTCACCAGATAAATACACAACCACCAAAATCAAAGCAAGACTCCATTCCCCCATCAACACCGACACGGTAAAAAATGACTCTTAAAACGCATGCTATTTCCAGGCAGATCCTCAAACCGGCAGAATCAATCCCACTATATGTTTCCTTTACATGAAAACAAGTCCATCAAAGCGCGTCTTGTTAGCGGGATCTCCACTGCGCCGAGATGAGACGAGCGCCGCTTTCCCACAATCCCCTGCTGCGATGGGTATCAGTCTCTCGCGTGCATGACCGCCTCTGGAACGGAAGCCCCGCCCACAACTTTGAACATGGTCAATATAGAGATAGTGTATAGACAATAAATTAGCCAGGTCCATTACAGTTTGAAGAGACATTATTCTAACTATAAAAAATGTAAGCTTAGTACTGTTTTTCGAAGAGTTTGAACAGTAGTGTAGACTAGAAGAAAATGGCTGCTGTATTCTCTTTATTTATAAGCCGTCTATGATAAAACTTGGCTATATGAGACGACAGCTCATTCTTTAAAGGTCCCGTATTACACAAAATTGATTCTTGTGTACTTTAAGACATGTTATAATGTTGTTACCTCATCAAAAACATACCTAGAGTTTTGTTGCATTCACACATGTTTGAGTAACACTTTATTATAAGTCGGTCTACATCTCCAAAGCTCAAAATGCTCTGGTCCACCTTGTGATGTCATGAAGCTGTAGTTGTTAAGTTAACAGCTACCTTTTAGCTTTTGTTCAGTAGAGACTGGCAGTTCCAGGGCTGAGGTTATGCACATGATTCTATTGAAGGTGTATGAATATTAACAATTCAGTGAAGTATTTCCTGTATTACCACATGACATCACAAGGTGGAACATGTTCGGTCAAAATGAACACTGGTTTAATACTGTACTGTAGAGTGAATCAAAGTGAGCTAAATTAAAAACAATTGCTGCTTGCCTATGAAGTTGATTAGTGGCATAGTGATGGCTAGAAATTCTGACCAGTGGGGTTAAGGTGTATGAACTTTAAAAACATTAAGGATAAAACCTAAAAATAAAAAAAATAAGTCAGTTTCAATATTGAAACGCCTATGAGTGGTTTTCAAAGTTTTCTTGGACCTTATCAGTCATAAATTAGGGATGCACCGACCCAGCCTTTCCAGTTCCAATATTGATCCTTTGACTTAAAGTATCTTACGATACCCAGTATTAAGAGTGCAGGGACAAAAATGGCACTTATTTCCATAAAACACAATTCATCCACTCATCCATCCATCCATTTTCTTACACCTATCCGGGGCCGGGTCGCGGGGGCAACAGTCTAAGCAGGGACTCCCAGACTTCCTCCACCCCGGACACTTCCTCCAGCTCCTCCGGGGGGGACCCTAAGGTGTTCTCAGGCCAGCCACGAGACATAGTCCCTCCAGCGTGTCCTGGGTCTTCCCCGGGGCCTCCTTCCGGTGGGACATGCCCGGAACACCTCCCGAGGGAGGCGTCCAGGAGGCATCCGGAACAGATGCCCGAGCCACCTCAGCTGGCTCCTCTTGACGTGGAGGAGCAGCGGCTCTATTCCATGTGACTGAGCTCCTTACCCTATTTATAAGGGAGCACCCAGCCACTCTGTGGAGGAAACTCATTTCGGCCGCTTGTGTCCACGATCTTGTCCTTTCGGTCATTACCCAAAGCTCATGACCATAGGTGAGGGGAGGAACGTAGGTTGACGGTAAATCAAGAGCTTTGCCTTTCGGCTCAGCTTCTTCTTTACCACAACGGTCCGATACAGCGAGCCGCCTGTAAATCTCATGTTCCATCCTCCCTTTACCTGTGAACAAGACCCCGAGATACTTGAACTGCTCCACTTGAGACAAAACACAACTTATTACACAAGAGATCCAAACGTGTTAAGCAACAGTAATAATTTTTCCTTCACATAACTACTGAACAGTTTCAAATGAATAAAAGTTCAAACATTATGAGACGTTCTAAAATCGGTGCCTGTAAATAATCTCATTACATCCAATTAAAGATCCAACCAGGATATCGTCATGGAACCGATACCCGATCTAGCAGAAATGTTCAGTATCAATGCCGATATTTGATACCAATATTGGTGCATCCCCTAGACTGAATAAAGTTCGACAAGACCATGGATAATGTAGTTCTAAATAACAGTTAACCCAAAGGAGGACAATACGTTATTCCTCCATTCAAATAAGACTACAGCTACTAGGATTGACAAGTCTATAGCCTCACATAAAGCAAGTGAAGAGTTTCTCAGTAGCAGGTCAAAAATATATATAAAAAAAAACAAAAAACAAAACAAGGCCATGTATGTAAAATCCCTCAGTCGTCCAGGTAGAATCCATGGCAAAAAAGGAGAAAATTTAATTTGTCAACTGGACATAGTTTATTAATAAACTATGTCCAGTTGACAAATTAAATTTTCTCCTTTTTTGCCACAAAACAAGGCCATCTTCTTTCATGTATAGTTTTTAAAAATCAATCTCTCCAGTCTCCACACAACCGGTGAATGACTCAGCTTTCATCTTTAAAATGTCATTATGATATTATGTTTTATTTTTACGCTCTACCATTTTGAGATGAAATTGGATTCTCTGCAATGGCCTGAAATGACCAAAATAAACATCAAAAAGCCTATCTTATTAGCGCAAGTGTAAATTCAGCCAGAAAAACTACACCTCCCATCCAATTACCTAAGCATAACATATAAAGGTGCTCTCTCCCGCCTCCTCCATCTTGCCAATTTAGCTACAATCATGGATTTATCCTAAAATCTGGATAGGGTTTTGCTATATTTAAGTACTTTCCCCCATAGTGCACAATGTAAAACTTCTCGCAGTCAGCTGGGACCTACAACTTCTAAATAGATCAGATTTTGTGACAATTTTTGCATATTTTCGGGCCAAACTTTTTTTCAGTTCAAAATCCTTCAGTTGTCTTAAAACAGCATTTCTTTTTATTGTTAGCTTCGGCTTGCTGCGCTTCGCTCTAGCTACTCTCTCTGATTGGTCAGAGCGGTCACATGGTACGCCAGACCACACTCCTTGCACGCGCTGGTAGTCTATACAGAGCTCAGCCCATTCCATAGACTGTATATAGAAATGGACATAGCTAACCTGCTAGCCACCATGTTCCAAATACGAAGTGAGCATGGGTGCACTTCCGGTTCCATAAACTTTGGCTCTAGTTCAACAGCTGCAGTGAGCCTCGTCATTTTGGTCTTAATTGTTCGTATTAACTCGCTCTATATGATCCTGGTGTTTTTATTTAGCTTTTTTGTCCATAAATCAAAATATGAACATGAATAACAGACCAATAAGGTGCCTTGTTTCCCCGAGGTCGGTCTGGCTAGCGTTAGCAACAAGCTTGACTGACAGTGTTGCTAAGAAGAAGAGGCATTCAACAGCTTCAACAACCTCGCTACGGATTTGCTCTTTAGTTGCGGTCGGAATTCCAAATGGAACCTGGCTCCAAATTCACCCCTATAACGTTTAGCGTCGATGAGCTTAATTTGACTGGAACTGAACGCTACAGTCTCTGGCCCATTCACTTTAACTGGTGGCCATGTTTAAACCCCAGGGATCGTTTTTAATTTCACAATTTCATTTGTAAACAAGCTATGAACATGCACCCTGAATTCATATTGATATGATATTGATGAGATTAAATATGGAACTCAACTGGCGTCATATGGCTGGAGCCGAGAACGATACGTGACGTCACACTCTCTCAGTCACCTTCTTAGTACAGTCTATAGCTACAGTCCATTCCACCACAGCAGCAGAATCAACAGCCTCCTCAGCCTCTCTGTTTCCTCCTCTTCTTTACAGCCAGTGTATTTAGGCTCTGAGAGGAGATATTTTCAGTATCTTTTTTAAGTCTCTCTTGGAAGAAATATTGTTAATGTTGTAATAGTCCAGATGAGTCATTGTAAATGTCAGTTCAGTTTGCTCCAATTTGCTTTGAGCTAAACCACAGCTTTTAATCACAGCTTAGAGAGGAGAGTCAACACTTCTAACTTAATGCGCGTTATATTTTATGCCAAGCACCTGTCACATTATAACAACAACTTTATGCAAACAATTCGCTGAAATGAAAATTGCGAAGAGACAGAGTTGATTCGCTTCCAGGAACAAATCAATCAACAACTGGAGTCGAAAAACTAGCAAAAATGATGCTGAACTGTTCCCAAAAAAGAAATGTCTTTTTAAAGTGGCTCTATCCATTTTTTTTTTTTTTTTTTTTTTTTTCCCCCATTGTATCAACAGCTCTTTGGGTAAAAGTGAGAATGATGTGTGCCGTCTGCATCTAATTATAAAGCGTTTTCTTTCCCCGTTGAAAATCAAGAAGTGTGAAAATCTCGTGTTCGGGGTAAAATGGTTAGGTTCTCCATCAGTTTAAATAAAACTAAGCAGTCTGATCGTACTGAACTAGCATGCTAACGCACACTTCCTGATTAATGGACAATAACACGCTTTAATTAGATGTAGACAGTACACAGCGGACTTTGACCTCAAGAGCTGCTTATACAATATTAATACAAGTCATGTGCAAGTGAATAGGAAAAAAATAATAATTTGGAGCAATCAATTTGAAACTTTTCTGTGGCTTACTACTATAAATTTAAGGAAAATTGAAATGTAAGAAAAAAAAAGGATTACAAGTTTTTCATCATGTCATCTTTTCATATAAAAATGCAGAATTTATGCGTAAAAGCAGACAAAATTGACAATTTTTGGGACATTCAAAACAGAAACATGAAAAGAGCCTGGTTTATATTTCTTGCTTCTTTTTGTTGACACATTAGGTAGAAAAAAATATACAGAGCGGGTTTTGGATATCTTCTTTAGTATTTGACTAAACTAGATCTGACTGAAAATTTGCCTAAAAATTCAAATTCCATTTCAGTTTAATAAATAATAAATCAGATTGGGAATTATATATATATATATATATATATATATATATATATATATATATACATATATATATATATATAAAAGTTACAGAGTGCATCTTTATTCGTTGTAGTCTTATAGTCAAGTTATTTGCTGTGCTTAAGTGTTAATAAGCCCATAGTAGTTCACTCTTACACCCAACCGGCTGGTTAGCTCAACTGGTAAGTCACTTGACTTTTGCACGGGGGACCCGGGTTCAAATCCCCCCCCGAGGGGCAATGAGCAACCAGTGTGGGTCCTTGGGCAAGACCCTTCACAGTACTGCCTACCTCATACAATGAGGGGAGATAATAACAGTTACGAGATGCCGGCTCAGACGTCGCCCGGCCAAACAAGGTCTGTGTCAGGTGCTGGGGAACCAGAGCACCTTGATGAAAAATGGGCTACTGGAACAATGAGGCGGAAATGGGCGAGATGCGATAACAAGGCTCTGTTGGAATGCTACTACTCCAGTAACCCTAGTCAGAGGGGTTACATGAACAGGATGTGGGAGAAATGGTTACTTCGAAACCCACAGTCCAAGCTAACGGCCAAACAACTAGTAGCTCAGTGTTCCAACATCCACAAACGGCAACTGCTATCACAACTAGAGATTGACGAGGTACAACACAAATGCTACGGCAAGGGGGAGCCAGGACGCCAGGTCAGAGGGGAGTTAACACCAACTCCCCAACCAGAGATTGGGTCCGAAGCCCCAATAAGTATCACGCTGAACGAGGCAGCAACTGACCTGAAAGATAAGATCATGGCCCGAATGAACACAAGGCAACCCCGACGCCAGTTACAGAGGCTAAGTGAAGTCCCATCTGAAAGTCTCCTAGAAGATGTGAATGCAGCACTGAGAGCGATCCCTACCACAACCATCACTGAAACCAATGAGCTGATATACACTTCAGCAGCAGTGATCCAAGAGGTGCTGGGCTATAAGAACAACCATGGGAGCCATGAGAGACAATACCCACCATGGAAAAGACGGTTAGAGGGCAAAATCAAGGAGGCGCGGAGAGAAGTGAGCCAATTGTCAGAGGCCAAGAAAGGTGCAATGAAAAAACAAGTACCCAGGAGGTACAGCCAGATGCCCATACCTGAAGCACTCGAAACTGCCAAGCAAAGGCTGCAAGCCTTAGCCAGCCGCCTAAAGAGGTACACGCGGGAAAATGAAGCCAGACGAATAAACCGCCTCTTCGCAACACAACCTGCGAAAGTGTATGCTCAATGGCAGGGGAATAACACCAAGGCTGGAGACTGAAAGGTACTGGAAGGGCATATGGGAGAGGGAGGCATCACATAACACCGATGCACAGTGGCTGGTGGCTCTGAGAGAAGACTACAGCAACCTCCCTGAACAAGATCCAGTCACCATCACAGTGGCAGACATTCAGGAAAGAGTCTCAGGCATGAAAAACTGGACAGCACCTGGCCCTGACATGATCCATGCGTACTGGCTAAAGAAGCTCACGGCTCTCCACGAGCGCCTGGCAGCACAAATGAACCAGCTGCTAAGGGATGGGACTCACCCTGAATGGCTAACCCAAGGGCATACGATCCTGATCCTGAAGGATCCCTCAAAGGGTACAGTCCCATCCAACTATCGGCCAATAACCTGTCTCTCCACAACATGGAAGCTCATGTCAGGCATCATTGCGGCTAAGATAAGTGGGCACATGGATCAATACATGAGCACAGCACAGAAGGGCATTGGCAAAAACACCAGAGGAGCCAAACACCAACTCCTGGTTGACCGAACAGTCGCCCACGACTGCAGAACCCGTCAGACCAACCTGTGCACTGCCTGGATTGATTACAAGAAAGCCTATGACTCAATGCCACACACATGGATCACTGAGTGCTTGGAGTTGTACAATATCAGTCGGACTCTAAGGGCGTTCATTGCAAACTCAATGCGGTTGTGGAAGACCATCCTTGAAGCCAATGGCAAGCCAATTGCACAAGTGGCCATCAAATGTGGCATATACCAAGGAGATGCACTGTCCCCACTGCTGTTCTGCATAGGTCTGAACCCCCTCAGCCAAATCATTGACCGCACTGGCTATGGATATGGATACCGACTCAGAAACGGGGCCACCATCAGCCACCTCCTCTACATGGATGACATCAAGCTGTACGCTAAGAGTGAGCGGGACATCGACTCACTGATCCACACCACCAGGATCTACAGCACAGACATTGGAATGTCATTCGGGCTCGAGAAATGTAGTAGGATGGTGACAAAGAGAGGGAAGGTAGTCCACACAGAGGGGGTCTCACTCCCAGAGGGAACAATAGCAGACATTGAGGACAGTTACAAGTACCTTGGTATCCCACAAGCAAATGGCAACCTTGAAGAGGCAACAAGGGAAGCGGCTACGGCCAAATACCTGCAATGAGTAAGGCAAGTCCTAAGAAGCCAGCTCAATGGCAAGAATAAGGCACAGGCAATAAACAGCTACGCCCTGCCAGTGATCAGATACCCTGCAGGAATCATAAGCTGGCCAAAGGAGGAGATACAGACCACAGACGTTAAGACACGAAAGCTCCTGACCATGCATGGAGGGTTCCATCCCAAATCCAGCACCCTGAGACTGTATGCGAGCCGGAAGGAAGGAGGCCGAGGACTAGTGAGTGTGGGAACCACTGTCCAGGATGAAACAGTCAAAATCCATAAGTACATCAAGGATAAGGCCCAAACAGACGATGTGCTCAGGGAATGCCTCAGACAGTGGAGGTCAGAGGAAGAGGTGCTGGAGGGACCATCATGGCAGGACAAGCCCCTACATGGGGCATACCACAGAAACATAATTGAAGTGGCTGATATCAAGAAATCCTACCAATGGCTGGAGAGGGCTGGTCTGAAGGACAGCACAGAGGCCCTCATCCTGGCTGCACAGGAGCAGGCCTTGAGCACCCGAGCAATAGAGGCCCAGATCTACCACACCAGACAAGACCCAAGGTGTAGGTTGTGCAAAGAGGCTCCTGAGACAGTCCAGCACATAACTGCAGGGTGTAAGATGCTGGCAGGGAAAGCATACATGGAGCGACACAACCAAGTGGCGGGCATAGTGTACAGAAACATCTGTGCAGAGTACGGGCTGGAGACCCCAAGGTCAAGGTGGGGAACTCCCCCAAAGGTTGTGGAGAATGAGTGTGCCAAGGTCCTGTGGGACTTCCAGATACAGACTGACAGAATGGTGATGGCGAACCAACCAGACATAGTGGTGGTGGATAAGCAACAGAACAAAGCCGTGGTGGTGGACATTGCAATACCAAGCGATGGTAATATCAGGAAAAAGGAACACGAGAAACTAGAGAAATACCAGGGGCTCAAGGAAGAGCTGGAGAAGGCCTGGAAGGTGAAGGCATCAGTGGTGCCCGTGGTGATCGGAGCACTCGGGGCTGTAACCCCCAAACTGGAGGAGTGGCTCAAGCAGATACCAGGAAAAACATCAGACATCTCAGTCCAGAAAAGTGCAGTACTAGGAACAGCAAAGATACTGCGCAGAACTCTCAAGCTCCCAGGCCTCTGGTAGAGGGCCCGAGCTGATGAGGGTGAGAGAGACCAACCACCGTGGAAGGTGAGGAACACATTTTATATATATATATATATATATATATATATATATATATATATATATATATATATATATATATATATATACATATAAAATACAAGATTATAACGTTTGGTTACAAGTGTAGGTGCTACTGTCGGTGGAGAATGCATTTTCCGAAAACAGTTTTTGAAGTTACAATGTCCCATATATAACTCCATGGAAGCAAATTGATTAAATTAATTATTAAAACATTATTCAGTGCAGAGTGGATTCTTTTGTTGTTTATATGCAAAAGCCTGAATGCTACAAGACAAAACTGACCAAAAAACAAAAAAAATTGTGTCTCCCCTTAAAGGTCTTATATTACACAAAATTAACTCTTGTGAGCTTTTTGAGCCATGTTATAATATTGTTACTTCCTCAAAAACATACCCAGAGTTGTGTTTTGTTTCATTCACAGATGTTTGAGTAATCCTTTATTATTAGTCTGTTTACATCTCCAAAGCTCAAAATGCTCTGTTCCACCTTCTGATGTCATGAAGCCGTAGATTTCAAGAGCTACCTTTAGCACAGTAGAGCTTGGCAATTCCAGGTGTGAAATAATCTATATAATTTTAGTGAAGTTTAAAAACACAGTGGAGGACTTCCTGTATTATCACGCGACATCACAAGGTGGAACAGTGTTTTCCGTTTGAGAGACGAACTCATAACTCCTAAATATGCAGTGTGAATGAAACAAAACACAACTTCAGGTACGTATTGATGAGAAAACTTTATAACATAGATCCGAAAATAGCGTAATATGGGCCCTTTATCTGATATTGATGAGATGAAGGTATCAAAATAAACACTTCAATCTATAACTCAACCAGTCTATTAATATTTCCTCTAGCTGTCTTCACTGGGGGTCTTTAGTCATTAACGCCCTTGCAGGCAACAACCGGCACAAGCAACACACTGCCTGAGCGCCTGCTATTTAGACACTATAAACAAAATCACCATGGGGCTCCCGTCTGTAGAGAAACACATTGTACTTCACTGTTTTCCAGCTCTAACAAGGCGCTGTCATCTGCATAGGTCTGTGAACCCTGCCGATGTGGGGGTACAATTCCCAAAACAGTTGTCTTGTGTGGAGCTGGTTAATTAAAAAGTTCATATTACACTGTTTTCTGATCTGTTTTAATGTTGTTTCCTCATCACAAACACACCTGGAGTTGTGTTTTGTTTCATTCACACATGTTTAACACACAAACCCTGCTTACTGTATGTACGCCGTGTTCTTCTCTCAAACTGAAAATACTCTTTTCCGTCTTGTGATGTCATGTGGTGATATGGGAAGTGCTCCACTGTGTTTTTAAATTCGATACAGCTTCATTAGAATCATTTGGCATTTTCAGTCCAATCTCTACTGAACAGAAGATAAATAATGTAGCTGTTAACTTGAAAACTATCACTACATGACATCATAAGTTGAAACAGAGCATTTTGAGCTTTGGAGATGTATAATAATAATAATAATAATAATAATAATAATAATAATAATAATAAAAAAGGGTTATGCAAACGTGTGAATGAAGCAAAACGCAACTCCAGATAAGTTTTTGAAGAGGTAACGACATTATAACATGGCTTAAAGCTCATAAGAGTCAATTTAGCATAATATAGAGCCTTTAAATGTGAACTTTGTGACGGGAGCGTTATATCAAGCAGAGTGGAGGCTACATCAATCTGTGCTTAATAAGAGAGTTATAAGAGCAATCATATGCATTGATGTAAAAGTTGGTTTCACAGAAAATAGACCTACTTCACGGTTGATTTGGTTTGATTTTCTGACAATTGACCTATACTGCATTCACTGAAGTTGTATTCTCAGGCTATTTAAACTATTTTATGTAAAGGAAACAACCTGAGTCCATAAGTTCGGCTTTTTAAATACAAAAGATTCCAACAACAGTCTTGGCGGCACCGTGTCTGAGTGACTGGCACTGACGCTTCATAACTCTGTATGGAGTTTGCATGTTCTGCCTGTGTCTGTGTGGGTTTCCTCTGCCTTCCCCCATCAACCCAAAACATGCACCATAGGTCAAATCCTCCAGCTAAGGTAGACCTGATCAAGACTTAGACAACTTAGACTTAGACAAACTTTACTGATCCACAAGGGAAATTATTTGGATACAGTCACTCACTCATCACAAAATAATATAATAACAGAGAGTAACAAAAATAGATGGTGTAGCAAAAAGAGCAAGCGACAGGTGTGTAGTCCTGTATCTCTCACTGTTCATCTCACCCAATTCAAGATCCCAAGATGGTCCCCAGGCGCGGCATTACGCTGCCCACTGCTCCTGAGATGCGGCAGCGGCATTGATAAATGAGTCAAATCCAGAGGACAATAAAGTGTACTTTCAAAAAGACACAATTAGCAGTTTAAACCTCATGTAAAACAGAGTCCGTCTTGCTGTGCTGTCTGTGGGTAACAAAAACGCACTGTGTAACAACCTGTAAACACAGAGTCCAAATAGTTTCCAAAGTCATCTGGACAATGTCGTTGACATTTTCAATCTGAGAAACTAGACTGGTCTGAGCAATGAGTTCAGGAATAAGGAGGTACCTGGAGCTCCATTAGTCCTGCCCTAAAAGAGGAGTTATAACTTCCAGCATCCAGACATTCCACTCAATCACGAGACAGGGCGTCTTGTTTGATAGTGTCATTGTCAGTATGGTAGTCCCATTCAGTTTCTGTAAATACTCATGCTTGAATTAGTGCTTTTTCTGATCCGATACCAATGTCCATACTTTGGCTTTAAGTATCTGCTGATATCCGATACTAGGGAAGAGACTGAAACACAAACAACATATGGTATAAAGAAAATAAATCTCCAAGTGTGTTTTTGTAAATGTTATTTAGCATTTAAAGTAACTACAGAAAACTATGAGGTGTTTTGGGCCAACATTGTTCAGTTCAGTTTTTGTTTTTTTTAATTATCATTGTTCTGTCAGAATTGGCACTGAGTATTAAGTGTATTCCTCAGTAATGAAATCGAGTGACAAATAGTTGTTAAGACTAAAGTGAAATTTAAAGTTATTTCAATTTGGTATACTTTTCTATGAAGGTTCTGAAGATGATTTAAGGGCACACTGTAATTTGAATCTGACGCAAGAAATGAGACTGAGAAAGGTAAGACACCATATGCTTCTGACTAATGACTGAACGGCTTGGCATTCTAGGTGTTACCTATTCTTAGACTCTATTAAAACACATGTCTGGTATACGGTCTGTGTCGGTAGGCCTGTCACGATGAATACTTTATCAGTTTATCTTATTATACCACGGTCAGTGAGAATGCCAATAGCTAAATGCCATGTGTTAATACTACATAACGCACAAGTAGTCCGGCAACAGCCAAATCACTGTTCTATATCACTGCCATGATATCACCATAGCAACAGGTAAACAAATGCTCAACTGCTGTGGGTTAAATGTAGTAACTAACATTTAAAACACTGAAATAACTGATATTTTGGACATTTACAGACAGAGAACAGGCTTTTCACATTCACAACTGAGACATTTCAGTTTGTAGCCATGGTATAAGCGCATTAAACAACTTGGAGCCGTGCGTTATGCAGTTTTAACGCACTGCTCCTCGTAATGCTTTAACATATGACTGCAATGCTGCCATCGCCATGACATCACCATAGCAACAGGTAAACACATCCTCCACTGCTGTGAGTAGAATGTAGGGGCTAGCTTCATTTAACTGCATAATGCACGGCTCCAAGTTGTTTAACGCGCTTATGCCATGGCTACAAACTGAAATGTCTCAGTTGTGAATGTGAAAAGCCTGTTCCCTGTCTGTAAATGTCCAAAATATCAGTTATTTTAGTGTTTTAAATGTTAGTTACTACATTTTACCCACAGCAGTTGAGCATTTGTTTACCCGTTACTATGGTGATGACATGGCGATGGCCGCAGAGCAGTGATATAGAACAGTGATTTGGCTGTTGCCAGAACTACTACTTGTGCATATACTGTAAATATTAACTTATTACTTAAATATTGCATTCTATTAATTCACTTATTGCATGTCTGTTTTTTTTTTTTTTTTTTTTTACAATAATGTAATACTTAGAATACTAGGGTTCAGTATTATCGTAATATATCGCATTTTTAAATTTTGTTATTGTGACAGTCCTATGTGTTAGATTACAAATATATATTTTAAGGTACCTGTATATTTAAAAAAAAACAAAAAAAAAAACAAAAAAAAACTCTTATCTCTGACGCATTGGATCATATTAAATTGCAGTCACGCTCCAAACACGCTGAGGGAAACCAGTTATGTATGCGGCAGAACAATCAAGGACTTTTATGATTTCCAAGTGTCGGAGAAGAGAGAGATAGAGAGAAAAAAAAAAGTCTTTTATTTTTTTCTATCAAATTACATCGACTGTGTGCCTCCCGGACTGATTTTTATTACTGCGTCAACAGCTCACTGGGTTTTGTGCGTTGTGCCTCTCCCAGACTCCAGAGTGTGAAATCAAGTGCTCAGACAAAGCAGATGTCATTTGTGTGCGCTGGAGTTATTTTAAGAATGGCTTTTTTTTAACAGTGCAATTTAAATCTGTAATCAGGTCAGTTATTAATTGAATTGGCTCTATTCTTCTCTCAAGGAGTTCTCATTTGCATAAAAGCTGTTTTATGTTTTATGCAGATGGGCTAAGTTTTGGATTTCATTAAAGCTGTTGTTAAATTGTCATTGGGTTCTTAACTGTTGCATAATGTTCTGCAGGACCGGGTGGTATTCGGGTATTTAGCTCCTTCGTCTTGTTGGTCTCATTTTATACAGTGCTTCTCAGTGGCGGAATGTAACCAAGTAAAAGTGTTAAAGTAGTAGTACAATTTTAGTTATCTGTACTTTACTTAAATGTGCATTGTGTAACTTTTCTGGTGGAGGGGCCGTCAAATTGTTTTATGAATGTAAATGTATGTTATTAAATCTTTCTATCTTCATGGAGACCAAACCAGACCAAGTTCCAGGTCAGATCTGTGGAGAGGCGACCCCGCTCACAGTCAGAATGCCTGTTTTTCTAGGTATTTTTGAGCTATAAAATCACTTGTAATTTAATACATATAAGGTAGAGCTGTTTAATGTTTAATACTGTGGAACATTTCAGGTAAAGGAATAACATATCCATAGAAACAAGCAGGTGATGGACCCCCTGTCAAAAAGTAACATGCACTTTTAAGTATTTTTTTAAAATAGTAAATAATTTTGGCTATTTTAAAAAAAAAAAAAAAAATCAGGTTGTAGCACAATTGCTTTTCTTACATTTATGTGAGTAAACAACAGCAGACGTTTTAAATTTATATCTCTAAATTTAAGATTTTGTCCTATTCACCTGCAGTGTCTCACCTTAAAAGTGCACTATGTAACTTTTCGTTTGGGGGTCCATCACCTGCTTGTTTCTATGGACATATCATTGCTCTGCCTGGAATGTTCCACAGCATGGCATTAAACAGCTCTACTTTACATTTATTCAAATTACAAACTGATCCGAAAGGGTTATTTGGACACAGTAGCTCACATATCACAATATAGTATAATAACAAAGAGCAAAAATATATATGGTAATAATAAATTCAAAATAAGTAGTAAAAATAAAAAGAGACTGGTGTCAAATAAGGCATAATTATATAAATGTGCATGTACAAATAATGTAGAAAATAAAAAAAATATAGAAATAATTAGCCAAAAAGACAAGAAAAACAGAAGAAAAATACACGTTTAAAATTACATTAACATTTTGGAGATAAAAAAACAAAAACAAAACTGAACTTTAGAATTAATAATAATAATAATAATAATAATAATAATAATAAAAAAATAAATAAATATACAACACCATTTGGCAAACCCTCCATTTCTTTCATTCTCCGCTGACGTTATGACGGTCTGAAACCCTTCCTCACATCTGACCCTTTCAACCGCATTAGACTCATAACTAAAAGCCTGGATAATGGCCAAAGAGAAGCCATAAACTGTCCATTCTGTGAGTAATATAACCTTTACATCATACAATTATACACACACTCCCGAGTCCTGGCCCCAAAGCATGCTGGGAATGTTCCTTAATGCCTTCTTCTGGTGAGTGCTATGTTTTGATTAGCACTTAACCAGGCGCAGAGCTATTGATTTCACTCCACACTGTACTGCTTACATCTCAAAATCAGAGCCCAGAAATCCAATAAGTCTTTGAGATGCGTTCAAATGCCCTGGGTTAAAAATGAACCGCGTTATTCTTGGGGCTAAATGCATTTGGGAATGGAAGGAATTTTCTGCTTTCTTGCTTTAATTTTGCAACATGCTTTTATCTGCTGAACGCATCCCTGTTTATTCTCTGCTACTCATATTTAATACTTAATGTTTTATAAATTTACTCTTGAATAAGTTTTTAATTAAAATTAGACCGTTGTTAGAAAATATCTCTCGACAGAAGTGGTGGTTCTTATAGCAGACAGTTTGGAAAATAAAGCTGCATTGTGTAACTTTTCTGGTGGAAGGTCTGTCAAATGCTTTTCTCTATGGAGATGTTATTGCTTTGTCTGGAATGTTTCACAGTATGGCATTAAATCTTTCTATCTTCATGGAGACCAAACCAGACCAAGTTACAGGTCAGATCTGTGGAGAGGCGACCCCTCTCACAGTCAGATTGCCTGTTTTTATAAAACTACCTGTAATTTAATAAATGAAAGGTAGAGCTTTTTAAAGTCATACTGTGGAACATTCCAGGCAGAGCAATGACATATCCATAGAAACAAGCAGGTGACAGACCCCCAACCGAAAAGTTGCACAGTGCAGCTTTAAGAAGTGAGCAATTATTATAGGTTTATTGGCAATTTATCACACACACACACACAACCACACACACACACACACACACACACACACACACACACACACACACACACACACACACTCATACACAAGTGTACACAGACACTGGGGGGCGAGGTAGGTGAAGTGTCTTGCCTAAGGACACAATGACAGCCTTCATCCGTGGGAGCTGGAATTGCACCACCAACCTGAGGGTCTGTGGATCAGACTGCTCAACCAATGATGTTTATGTCGAGAGCGGGATTCAAACTGCCAACCTCTGGATCAGTGGAAAAACGCTACTGTCACCTAGGGGCTACACCCAATATTTTATGTAAGTAAAATTTATCTTGGTGATGATGTGACGAAGGCTTTTTGCGAAAACGTTAATTAAGAATAAAAAAAAGCTTTTAGACATCGGCCATCTGAGTGTGCTTTTTTTTTTTTTTTTTTTTTTCACTTTTGCAATTGCTGCTCCTTGCACCTGCACAAGAACTTTGGTGTGCATTTTCTGTTTCATTTGATGTCATCTTGTTTCCTCATCAAAAACATACCTGGAGTTGTGAAATACTTATGTCCATAACACAGGAATTCTAAAAAAAAGCAAGTGTATCAAATGCCAGTGTTTACAGTTCCACAACATAGGACAAAAATTGCATTACTACGTTCTACAGGTGATGTCCTTGAAATTAAAGTAGCTAAAGTGGAGTGAATTTGATCAAAGAGAAGTGGCTTCATATTATGCTGCACAAATATTTAAAGAGCCTATATTACACACAATTGACTCTTGTGAGCTTTAAGCCATGTTATAATGCTGTTTCCTCATAAAAACAGACCTTAAGTTGAGTTTTGTTTCATTCACACATGTTTAAGTAATGCTGGTTTATTAGTCTGTACATCTCCAAAGCTCAAAATGCTCTGTTCCACCTTGTGATGTGATGTAGTGAAAGTTTTCAAGTTAACAGCTACCTTTTACCTTTTGTTCAGTAGAAATTGGTAATTCCAGGACTGAAATTATCCAAATGAGTGTTTTCTGTTTAAGAGAAGAACTCAGCCAAAATATCCAAGGCCTGTGTGCTTCATGTGTGAATGAAACAAAAAAACAACTCCAGATATGTTTTTGATGAGGAAACAACATAATAACATAGATCAGAAAATAGCGTAATTTGCACTCTTTAAGCTCTTTTCCTCGATGTGGATCACGAATCACTTACAGATACAATTTCAGCCATACAAACCGAACCTTTTGAATGTGGCGTATCCCCTTATTTTTTGGCGGCATTGCGTAGAAAATGTATCTAAGAATGTTAAATGCACACTGGGTAACTTTTCTGGTTGACCAAACATTTAAACTCCGTAGGGGTGGGGTCTGGACATATGAGGAGCAAGTGTGATTGGTTGAACAGGAATCCACACTTCAAACTCCGCCCCTAAAGCCAGCTGTTTGTATCAGAAGCACCCGACTGTAATCAGGGCAGTGCTGTGTGATGCCACGTTGTACTTGAAATCACAGTGGCCACTTGAGGCAGCACACACTCAGTTTTTGACTGTTTTTGACCAGAAAGCAATAGATTTACACTAAAATTGCCCCCAAAAAATTGTAGGAACAGTAGAGAATACTGGCCCATGTTACACTATGTTCTGATCTATGTTATAATGTTGTTTCCTCATCGTAAGATTGGAATTGTTAATCTCTCCTGAACAAACAGCTTTGGAGAGTAGACTGTCCAGTAATCAGGATTACTTAAACAGGTGAATGAAACAAAACACAACTCCAGGTATGTTTTGAGGAGGTAACAACATTATAACATGGCTTAACGCACACAAGAGTCACTTTTATATAATATAGGACCTTAAAAATACAATATACAGAGTTTAGTAGCAAAAGAGGTGATTTAGGCCAGTTACAAGTCGTGATCAGTGGAGAGATCACAAGAATGCAAGATTTTCCCATGAATTTATTTAGCAATAAAACTAGAAATTGAGTAAAGGCATGATAGATACCTTTAATATACTGTTGAACGTTCCAGGAAAAAACAAAGCAGTAACATTTCCATAACTCATGTTTGGAAGTGCAACAGGAGGTCTCATTTTTATACTCTATTGCCTGGCAAATCCAAACATATACAGAGAGTTATCAGTCTGATCCCCGCCCTCTGTCGCCTCTCGAGCCAGAACCACAAATAAGAAAAATAAGACGTCCTTATTTTTCTTACCTGAAGAGCCAGAACTGCACAAAGACGAGTGACTCTAGAGCTGAATCTGAATCTTGTCTCCCTGATTTCAGAGGGTTTGATCGACAGATGGATTAACCATCAGAGAGACGCATGCTCTGTTCATGTCATAAACAATCATGGCTGCTTAGATGTAAATTAGAAAAAAAAAAAACAAAAACACAGGAATGAGAAACAGCATGGATTTTCTCAGAATCAACAATCGAAGTACCAAACTATTACTTATCTCAGTTAAAAGAAGTTGTGGTTGGACCGTCCCACATTAGGGCGGAGGTTTTACGAGCTTTATTGTCCAGTTCCAGCCCCTTCTGGGTTTGAGGAGAATGTAGAAGGGACTGGCTGGTCTGGTACTATTTACCCAAGACAGTCCCAGTTTTATACAAGAAATGTCCCAGGTGTCCATATTTTTGACCAACAAACATGGCAACAGAGGACTGAGAAACAGCGTGGATTTTCTCAGAATCAACAATCGAAGGACCAAACTATTATTTATCTCAGGTAAAAGAAGTTATATATTTTGTTCTGAAGGTTACGAGAACTTTCAAGAGGAGATGTCTTCCGAATTTGAGAGACACGTGATACAAATGAGCAGATGTAGTTGGAACGTCTCAACTTTGGATGGAGGTTTTTCACCCTCTATCATCCGGTTCCAGCTCATTGATTCTGCAGAAATTCTTAATCTTTTTCAGTATCCTGTGACTTTTTTTTTTCCTTTTCCCCCCACATAAAGAGCCATATTTGTTTTGATACCATACATGTCCCTGATCCACCTGTCAATCACAGCCATCTGAACTCAGGGAGACTCACATCTTCGTAATTTATTGAAGAAGTGTGTATTCTGGATCCCAGGTAATACACTTGGAACAGAGGGACCAAACTGCTCTATAAGAAACAATTTAAGACAGAACTCAATATTCCGAGCAGCGTCTTCTTCTCCAGTGTTATTTGGTTTCGTGGTTGTAGATCGGTCATGCAGATGTGCGTACAGTGATGGTGTCGGCAGCAGCAGCAGACAGTGGAGCACGGAGGATGTTGTTTCACATGAGGAGGCTGTGACAGGTACAAGACACAGAGACACAGAAAACGACACAAATGCCAAGCCAGGTAATACACCATCAATCTCCTTTTTTTTTTTTCAATAATAATACAACTAGAATAAAAAATGTTTACAAAAGAAATCAGTGATATAGCGTAGCGTTCACTTGCGGTCTTTTACTGTACATATGCAAATTGCAGTTGTTTTGTTTGTACACCTTAAAACACAGGAACAAAACACAGGAACACATGCATTACTTGTACTGCTAATGACTTTTAAACAGGCTTTTGAAAACATTTACTTTGGCATATCATGTTCTCGAACGTAAAAGAACGGTTAAAAAAGAACAATGGTGTAAAGCTCTTTGAGTGCCTTGAAAGTGGAAAAGCGCTATATAAAAATGTGACCATTTACCTTAACCAGTGACCAGTCAGTAAGTGCTAGAATCCATTAACCTTTTTACTTTTTACTTTTAACCCCAATACTGGTGTTGATCCAGGAATAGTCCTTTTAAATTATAGTGCAGTTTATATTAGGGTGGTCCTTATCCAATGGGAAAAAAAAATTAAGTTCAAAATTTCTCTCTCTGACACCCGAGATATTTAGCATTTAATTTAAAAAAAGAGAGGTTTGCAAAGTTTCACAAAAATCCACGGATATTTAAAGTCATTGTGGCCCTCATTACTGCTGAAGGTAACACAATTAAAGAGTCACATTTTTGCAACATAATATCCGGTTCACTCAACAGGCACATGGATTTGTTGTCTTATGAAAGAAAACATGATATTGACTCACAGAAAAATACTTTGTTGATGCTAGTTTTTGTGCTACTGTAAGACATTATGCTGAAGACACATTTCAGTTAGAGTTAAAAAACATCACTGAACACCTGACCATCACTGGCCACTGAACACCTGCAAAGTTCAGTGCAAACTATGTGAAGTCTTTGAGAGAAGACTCTTGAAAGCTTGATTTAGCAATGCTGCGCCAACCAATGGTAGATGCTTACAGTGTATTCCCTTGCAGACTTGTGTCAAGGTCAACACTGCACTACCACC
Organism: Taenioides sp. WSHXM2023; assembly: GCA_029959045.1. Lineage (NCBI taxonomy): Eukaryota > Metazoa > Chordata > Actinopteri > Gobiiformes > Gobiidae > Taenioides > Taenioides sp. WSHXM2023. The sequence continues at coordinate 6,195,132 of CM057089.1, forward strand.
ATCTTCTTAGGAATTCACCTTTCAAAGCATCAGCGTACTGAATTTTAGTTTTGATGGCAGTTACTCCAAGGTAAATGGTCACATTTTTATACAGCGTTTTACAACATCCATTCACATGCAGACACTAGGGGCAAGGTGGGTTAAATGTCTTGCTAGAATCACATCGCCAACCTGTGGGACTGCTGCCAATGTCAAGAGCGGAATTCGAACCACCAACCTTCGAATCAGTGGACAAACGCTCTTACCAACTGAGCTACTGCCGCCCATGGTTAGAGTGATATGAGCCTCCTTAACATAGGCCATGTCTGGTATACAGAAGCAAATGATGATCAGGATGAATAGCTCTGAAATTGCATCAGTTACAGAAACGTCAGGACGTTTGAGCTGCCTATAAATATTCATGTATTTTCATAAAACTTTAAAGACCATAATTTCTCCTCAATTGGATCATTGTGGGAAGGTCAGAACATATGATTTTAAAAGTTCATAAATAAGGACCACCCTAGTATATATATAATAAAGGGCTTTACACAATATGAGGTCTCCCTTTCTGTACATCTGAGAAAATTTGATTTGATTTTCTTCAATATCTTAAACAAACAGCGCAAAACAATAATAAAAAGTAACATGTTGATGACTTTTTGCACAAATACCGTTGTTAATTAAAGTATCTATATATGTTTTATCTTACTTAACACATACACTGCCAGTCTAATATTTAGACACTTATTTACATTGTAGATCCTTTGCACCCCTTTGCACTCTTATCATTTCTTGACTGGGCAGGGCACTGCTGTGAAGTGAAAACCATTTCAGGGGACTCACTTAAAGAAGGCCAAAGGTTTGCAGCACTATCAACAAAGCAAAGGCTGGCTACTTTCAGGATTTCAATATAAAATTTAGTTGAGTTCATTTTTTTCTTTGCTGCGTAACTCCCTATATCGTAGCTTCATATATTTGATGTCTCACAAATGTATTTAAATTGTAGAAAGTAATAAATATAAAGATAAAAACATTGAACAAGATGATCTGTGCATACTTTTGACAGGTAGTGCACATCGTAATCATAATATAAGGCTTCAAATTTTCTGTTCCCTACGTGGATTATGGGCCCATTTCCTTGATCTGAGACTGCAATAGCCGATCCAAAAACCTAAAAGCAGGAGACACTATGTACTAATGTACTTTGTAGGGCCTTGAGTGGCATTTCACCGTGAAGAAGAGGGAAGAACAACATACCAGCACATTTTAGTATTTTTACGTACATGTGGGTGCACTTTACCGTGAAAAAAAGGGTAAAAAGTCCTTGCCGTGATTTTTGAGACTGGCTTGACTTTTGAAGAGGCTGTGAGGAGACAGGAGTGGAGCAGAGCCGCAGCCTTCAGCGAGAGGCAAATCAAAAATGAACTTGTTTTTCTACCATTTTTCTTTTTTTTTTTTTTTCCCCCCCCCGTCCTCTATATCTTCACCACAGTCAGGAACCTAACAGAATAGTAGTGATTCTGTTCTTTTTTGGCAAAAAAAAAAATTACTAAAATAAAATCTTATTAATGTTATTTTATTGAGCTCTTAACTATGTAATATTGTTGTTTCCTCATCAAAACATACCTGGAGTTGTGTTTTGTTTCATTTACACACAAAAATCCTGCATGTATATTTAGTTTCATTCATTCTTGTTTTATTAATCCCTTAATCCAAAGTCTTTTCTCTGTGCGTTCAAAAAGCGTGGCTGTTTTACCATAATATTCACAGAGATAAGGACCTCATGTGTTTACTGTGTAGATGTTCATTCCTGTTCCTGACAGCAGAAGGAGCTCAAGCGCCAAAAAAGAGAGACAGATACTTTACCAAATTCACCAAATTCAAGTTTTCCTGCAGCAACATTTCCACTGTGCTTCTCAGTGTCCTTGGTGTCTCAGTCAAAGGTCTCAGTGCAGATTAACAGGACGACTGGTCAGGGAGGGTCAGCAGATCTGTGTCAGGGCAGTTTGAGGAGAGGAAGAGCCAAAAGTGTCTGTCCTCTGTGTCCAGCAGCATCACGACAGCCTGCAGGGGGCGCCAGGTGAACACAACAGGAAAAGCCTCACTCTTACGCCGCTCTGTTGTTTCAATCTGTGACGAAATGGCTCATTCCCTTTAAGTGTTTCTTCTGGAAGGTCTTTGCATATTTCATCTGGATGGTCAACTGCCACACTTGCAGCCACATATAGTGTAAAAATACACTGACTTAGTGACTATAATCCAATGTTAATCATACGAGACCATTATGAGACACAGGGCTAAGGTTTCCAACTTCTCTTCTAACTTAAATTTTTTTGTCAGCGAGATCTGCCTGTGGTTTTAAATGGCACCGTTCATCTCCCCATTTGAAGTTTAGTGTGGCCTTATATCTTACATTTACAACTTGAAGCACGTTAAAATTCGGCATGTAACTTTTTTATTAGGAACATTAATAAAAGAGGCGCGATGTGAGAAAGACTTGAGACAATCAATTTGATGAAATGACTCAAATAAATGTGTTAAATTTACAAGATTGGACCATTTGATCTTCAAATAGCCACGCACATGTCAGTTGACCAAAAATGATTTTATTTTGCTAGTGGAATAAAGCAGAATATCTTTGCATGTTTAAACTTTTCCATTTCACTTTGCCCTGTCATTTTGCGAAAACCAAGCAATTTAATGAAGCCAATTTTCACTCTGGATTTATTGAAGTAATTCGGGGAAAGTGCTTGTGAAAAGACCCATCTTTTTTTTAACACAGTTGTGTGAAACAGCAAAGAACAAAAAGAATAGCTTAATGTTAGCAAAGTCTTTGATTTTTTTTAAATAATTTATTAAGCAAGCACAACACTAGCTTCAAACTGGACATTTTCACAGAACAATTGTATGCAGAGGTGAGTAGAGTTGTCAAAAAATATACTATATTATGCAAAATGGATTCTTGTGAGCTTTAAGCCAGGTTATAATGTTGTTGCCTCATCAAACATGTACCCACAGTTGAGTTTTGTTTCATTCATGTTTGAGTAATCCTTTATTATTAATTTATACACATTTCCAAAGCTCAAAATTCTCTGTTCCAACTTGACATCATGAAGCAGTAGTTAACAGCTACTTTTAACCTTTAGTTCAGTAAATATTGGCAATTCCAGGGCTCAAACTATCCAAATGAATCTAGTGATGACCTATGGCGTATAAAAACACAGTGGAACACTTCCTGCATTACCACATGACATCACAAGGTGGAACAGGATGTTTTATCACCGTAAATATGCAGGCTTTGTGTGTTAAACATGTGTGAATGAAACAAAACACAACTCCAGGTGTGTTTTTGATGAGGAAACATTATTACATAGATAAAAATAGCGTAATATTTAAGTTCGAAGTTTATTTATTCTTCATACAAAGAATCAAAATTATGTTTCTCACTATCCCATGTGTAATAAATGAATAATAAATGGTAAAAAGTGCAAAAGGCATATAGTGCAAGTCTTTTTTGGGGGAGTCAGGGAAGGTCTGAGTCTGTTCTTGGGGAGACCTAGATTCCTAGCTTCCTGGTGGGTAAAGAGGGGAGAAAACATTTTTTAACTAACAAAACACTGCACTGCGCCATTCAAATCATAACAATATGGGCTCTTTACGTAAGAGTCAAGTTACTAGTAGTAGCTGTAGGATTATCTGAATGAAACTGTAAATGCAATAAGCTCTGTGCACAACGTTAGCCAGCTAGTTCTGTGTGTGACCATTTCCGCTCTAATATAATGTAATATGAGGCCGAGTTGTGCTGAAATCAATAAATCCTGACAGATCGAGCAATGGATAAGGAGCTGCGGGTGGATGTCACTGACAACATGTTATTTGGCCCGTATTACTTTACATTATTAATGTTATTTCCTCATCAAAAACATACCCAGTTGCGTTTTGTTTTATTCACGCAAACCCTGCACATTTAAGCTGAGGTCTGCTCTCAGACAGAAAACGCTCCTTGTGATGTCAAGTGGTAATACAGGAAGTGCTCCACTGTGTTTTTAAACCCCATAGACGTTCACTTGAATCATTTGGAGAATTTCCGACCTGGAATCATCAATCTCTACTGAATTAAAGGTAAACGGTAGCTGTGAACTTGAAAACTACCGCTTCATGACATCACAAAGTGGAACAGAGCATTTTGAACTTTGGAGATGTAGACAGACTAATAATAAAGGGTTACTCAAAAGTGTGTGAATGAACAAAACACAACTCCAGAGTCAATTTTGCATAATATAGGACCTTTAAACACACAAATGAGGCGAAATCTTCACCGGATGATACTGGATACTGCATTTGAATTCATAGAAATCATAGTACAGTTTCTTTTAATATTGAGACGTGGGCATTTTGAAATACCCATACAACACAAATTCTAGTTGCATCACCCCAGTAAAAGTGATTGTAATTTATTTAGCAGTGAACACCTGTAATTTAATGAATGCAAAAAAAGTTTAGTTCTACATACTCTACATTTATAGGCCCTATACCTGATTGTTTCCCTATGTATCCGAGCAAAATTTGTTTTGTTCCAGAACAGATATATCGTATAAGCAGCTCCTAAGGTCAAAATAAGTCTGCTATCTGGATTTAAGTATAAAGCGTTTTTTTTTTTGTTGTTGTTGTTGTTTTTTTTTAATCCGAGAATCAGGAAGTGTGTGGCTTGTATGCTAGTTGTTGACCACAAACTTTGCCACTGCAAAACTCTGCTCTGGTCTGAAAGTTGCGGTGAATTATTACAATGCAAACTAATTCTGCCCTAATGCCCTACTGTGAAACATTCTGGACAAAGCAATAACATCTCCATGAAGAAAACCATTAGAAGGACCCCTCCACCAGAAAAATTACACAGTGCACCTTTAAAACCAAGACTTTATTTTGAAAACACCTCATTACAATACAAATGCTCTCTGCGTGACATTGACTGCAGTGGTTAGAATGTTCCAGCGGGAGGGCGCAGTGGAGCGGAGAATCCTTGACCAGTCCACACACTGAGCCCGGGTAGCCTTCTGCGCTGGTGTTCGTGTGAAAAGACACCTGACATTCACACATGGATAAAACAAGGACAGACGCAGCACCACAGAAGAAGGCTCCCCGAGGACGGAAGGCGGCCATGTTGGAAAGGTCACTTCATTTAGCAGGACTGGCAAACTGCACGGACAAGGTAAAACTGTAGTTTTGTGCAAATAGGAGTCAAAAAATTGTCTTTAAAATTGTTGTAGATAACGGCATACAGGTAGGTTTGTTTTAGAATACGATTAACTATCCAGACATCAAGCCAAGTATGCAACATGGATTATTTAAAAACATAGATTTACATACATGATATTTTCACATTCTCACATAGTCTTTTTGGTTGTAGCCCTACATTCAGACTAAACAAGTAAAATTATGTTGAATAATGACACTTAATGTAAAAGTATTTTTCTTTGCATACCTTTGGAACTCAGTTTCAGTATCGACTGGTATCTGATTTTTGATACTTTGGACAACCCTAGAGCAGAGAGTCATTTTAGGTTTAAACCAACTGGATGTTCGCACTGAAACTGAACTGAAAGAGACTCGTGTGAGGCTCATTCTGCTCTTTGTAATTGAAAATAACTCACTTTTACAACTGTTACCTGTATAAGCTCAGTCTGATGGGGACTATGAGAGGTTAGATAAACTATAAGGCAAAGCATAGTAGAAATGTGCATGTGCAATCAGCATGTATTTAATTGTATGAGTCCTGGAATCCCATTGACCCACAATCCCACAGATGGACCATAGATTATTTCTTCCATGGGGCCACATGAGAAACAGAAAATATTGTCGCGGGCCAGGCCAAAATACTCAATTCTTCATAATATTAATTGAATTTCTTTATAAAAAGCAATAAATAGCATTGTTCTGACGCGCTGGTAAGACTGGTAAGAGTATGTGTTATGACTAAGCAGTGAAAATGTGAGGTTGCCTAAAAAATGTGACTGAACCAGGACTGAACCAAGACTAAACCAGGACTACAACAGAACTAAATCAGGATTAAACCAGAACTGAACCAGGACTGAACCAGGACTACACCAGAACTGAACCAGGAACAAACCAGGCCTGAACAAGGACTAAACCAGGAATAAGGCAGGAATGTCATAAAAAAAAAAAAGCACCTCTAAAATAAAAGCAATGTAGCTTTAGTCCATGCATGAGGTAAAATGATAAAAGATGCTTATTTTGTCATTTCAAATTATCTTAAACGGGCCGGTCAGAGTCAACCACAGGGCCGTATGTGGCCCCAGAGAGGGACAATGCCCAGGTCTGGGCTAGAGGCATAACTGGACAAAACCAAGCAGGTAAAAAACACTGGTTGAAAAAGATCCAAGAGCACAAACAAATGACCAATATGATTCAGGACAAGGTCAGAGAGGAGAGTCAAAGGAGCCAAGAACTGCAAAAGGAGACTTGATAAAGGAATGAGGAGTTGGATGTGCAGTGTACGGCATGGGAGAGGGCACTAAAAGACTTCCAGAACAAGTTTGAGGTCCAAATACAGATCAACAAATGTCAGAGCGAAGATTCTGAACAGAGAAAAGGACAGTTGCAGGAAACTGAAGCTAAGACCAAGTACCTGCAGAAGACAATAAAAGAACAATGAGAAGATTGCCAGATTAGAGGCAGAACAGCTCCTGACAAAGAAACCCCCAGAGGAAAGTGAACAAGAGATCAGGAAAGCGCTGGACCGTGTTGAGATGGGTTAGCAGGAGGAGAGGAGCACAGAGCTTGAAAAGGCCACTGGAGAAAAGGACAAGGTCATGCGCCACTTGAAGGACATGACTGAAAAAGACCAGATCACGAAACAGGCCATGAAGAAGGATTTCCAGTCTGTGAAATAGGAAATAGTGACCATTGAGCAGAGCATGGAGAAGCGTGGGAAACCAGGTTCAACATGAGCTGGACTTTAAAGGGGAGAAAAAACAGACAACTGGAGAGGGAACTGTCCACTGCAGAGAAGAAAATGGAGAAGCAAAGTAAAATGCACCAAAAAGAGGTTGACCGTGTGAGAGAGGACTCTAGAGATAGGCCTGAGAAAGATCTAGAGAACATAAGCAGTCATTTGGACAAACAATGTGCTCGACTAGAGATGGAGCTGTCCAAGGTAAAGAACCAGAAAGAAGTACATATCCTGAAGAAGGCTATGGAGGAGGTTTTCTGTGACGAGAAGGAGCCACGGAACTCCATGGAGATCCTTACTGAGACCTAGGACAGAGAGCCAGAAAATAACAAGCAGGATGAGGAGAAGATGGAGGTCCACAGACCGCGGGCTACAAACTAGCCTCCAAAAATCCAAAGAAAAAAGGCTGGAGAAGATTCTCACTATAGCCACAGACCTTCAAGGAGCAGAAAGGAGAGCAGAGGAAGGTCTATAGAAGGCGGCTGTAGCAAGCCAAGTTAGAGGTCACATCTGTGGAGAGGCAAGCCAGATCACACAAGATCACATGCCTTATGTATTTATTTTAGCAATGAAAACACAAAATAAATGCACAAGATAGACTGGCATGTCTTATCGTGCATTATATGTTAGATGGAACAATAATTATGGGGGGTCTCTAGGTACTTTTGGAACTTTTTGGAACTCAATACTATAGACTGTAAGTGGGCTAAGGGAGTGTTACGTCACCCATAGCATTAGGCTCTAGTCAAATGAAGCTCACGATGCTAGCAGTTATAGGGATTTGTTTATAGAAAATACAATACAACAATACAAAATAGTGAAATAAAAACACCAGGATCATGTAGAACAGTTTAATACCAGTATTTTAAACCCCATGTTCATTTGGAGCGCGGTGGCAAAGTGTTTTTTTCTACTATTCATTTATGAGGTTTTTTTCATATTATACATTTGGAATAGTTTTTTGGGGATTCTACTTTGGGGTTATTTGTCAGTGGCATTAATTGGTTTCAGTATTATCGTTTATCGTCTATATTTTCTTAAGCGATATATCATTATGCAAAATGTATTATCGTGACAGGCCTGAAGTTTCACAGTATGGCATTAAACTATTCTATCTTCATGGAGACCAAACCAGACCAAGTTACAGGTCAAATCTGTGGAGAAGCAACCCTCACGGTCAGAATGCCTGTTTTTATAGGTATTTTTGAGCTATAAAACCACCTGTAATTGAATAAATGTAAGGTAGAGCTGTTTAATGTCACACTGTGGAACATTCCAGGCAGAGCAATGACATCTCCATTGAGACAAGCAGATGGCAGACCTTCCACCAGAAAAGTTGCACAGTGCACCTTTAATGCCACACATTAGGAAATTCTTTTGGCTTGTCTATGTGAATTTCTTAGTTCAAATTGATTCAAATTACCGAGAAAACCTGAATAAACTGTAGTAAAAAAGAGACTTCAATTCAAAAGACAATTTCTTAGAAAAAAGCCTCTTCTTCTCACATGCCATTTTTCAAGACCTCACTACCGTTCGATCCATCCTCTCCACACAACCACTTTAATAAGTACAAAGTTCCACAGTGACACATGTGCATCAGTCTCAGTGGGAAGTCCCATGATTCAAAGCTGCAGTTTAACTCCACAGCCCACATTTTACAAACGTCGCCCCCTGCTGAGCCTCACGCCACACACATTTAGTTAATTTGTTTCCCCGGAGAGTAGAAAACCAGCTTTTACATCTGACTTTGAAGGCCCAGCAATGCAATGGCTCCCGCTAGCTACTAATTGCCAAATGCTAACAGTGCGTGTCACAGTTTAAAGACAATGTTGTGAAAAGGGACAGATACAGTATGATGAAATATTTCAAAGGCTGCTGTAAATCAAAGCATGGACCATAGGCTAATCCTCCAGTTAGGTACTCCTGTCCAAGTTTGTGGTTGAAGACACTAGCTGGGTATGAAAGTGGCTGTCAGAGACCGCAAAATATCTTATTAATAAAAGCCAGCGAGTCAGTGATCTACCATAATACCAGCAGCAACTCGGTACGTATATACAGTACACCTGGTGTATATACATGTGCAGTATGGCCAAACCGATGCACTCTTTGTGATTAGTCAATAATGATGGGAACACATCAATTTTATGTGGCCAAACCTTCTTGTCAAAGCCTGATCTCATCAGGGCTGGGCCTGGTCAGAACCTGGATGGGTGACCGCTGGGAATATCAAGTCCCACAGTGTAATGCCAGTGGTAAAAACTGACGTTGTGTTCTTAGGCAAGACCTTTTAGCTACATTGCCTAGTATGAATGTGATGTGTGGGTCAATGGCACAGAATGGCAGCCTCCATAAGTCTACCCTAGGGCAGCTGTGACTGGCAAGCAGCTTACCATGACAGACTATGGAGTGAACGGAGAATGCACTGTAAAGTGTCTTTAAATCAGGCACTGCAGACTTGTTTTTTCTCAGGGGGAAGAGCTGGTCAGGCTGAGGAACCTAACACTAATGTGCCTCACACCAGATTGATCTGTATGTCAATCTAGAGTTCTACACATTATCCATTTGTCACACCCAGTTGAGAGAAAAGCACAGACATCTTCTCTGTCCACAAATTCACAAAGCACACATCACAAACACAATAGTTCATATTGATACTAAAATTGGTTGAAGAACGTCTATTGGCGTCTCCATGTTTATTTTGGTTCGTTTGGGCCCTTCACCTTTGGCTTCCACACAAATCTTAAAGCTGTTGGGCCCTATCACACTAGTGGGCGCCAAGATGGATTCTTGTGAGTTTGTGAACTCACAAATATTGCGAGAATCCATCTTGCTGGGCAGGGTTAGTAAAAGGGAGCAGTTAAGTCAAAAAGCAGTTGAGAAGCATTTTGAGCTTTGAACATGTGTGAATGAAACAAGACATAACTAAAAGAATCACTAGAATCAATTTAGTGAAATATAGGACCTTTAAGCTAACAATATGATTTAGTCCGTCCTCATGAGCTACCTGTGCAGAGGCCAGTGGGGACCGTGTCAGTCATTACAGAGGTCTATCGTGGTGCTCACCACATGGAGGATATCTACAGCCTGTCCGACTGCTGCCAATGACACATCAATAGAAACGTGTGAAATTCAAGCCGAGTTTTACCATGGCCCAGAGTGCTCAGTCTGATGGATGTGGACTTTTCATCGCAGGGCTGTTTCATGTGTCATCTCAGACATGACATGCAAAAAGACGAGTGGATGTGTTAATACAGGCGCTGTGTGCAGGCTCATGGAAGTAAATGGGGCTGGAGGAGATTTTTGACTAAGTAACTAAGTAAAAGTAGTAAAGTACTGTACTTAAGTATAAATTTTAGGTATCTGTACTTTACTTAAGTACATTTTCAAATAGATACATTACTTTTATTTCACTACATCTGAAGGCATATGCACTTTCTTCTCCACTACATTTTTGAACAGCACAGTAAAGTAAAATTATTATTTTTTTTTTATTATTGTTTGAGACCTGCTGAAAAGGCTGAGGATTTATTTTAACCATGTTTGCAGTTTGAGCAAAAAAAATAAATAAATAAATAAATACAAATAAAAACAGTTAGGGAAAAAAACAAAACAAAACATTGATTCAGTCTACAGTTCTTCAATGCATTTGAGACTTTATTAGATTCCAAAATATGCACAAATTTCATATGCCAAAATCTGTCTTCCCCCTTAACAGATATTTGCATAAGCAGATATTAAGTCTGTCATGTGCTGTCTGCATGTAATCATGAAGCATTTTATTGTCTGATAATCAGGAAGTGCAGGTTAGCATGCTAGTATAAAAGAGGAATAATGCGTGAACAGTTATATGTGTGCAAAATCAACTATAAACATTTCTCAGTTCTTGCTGCCACAACCCTGTCCCAACACACCTCCACCACAGCAGCAGAAGAATCAAGTAAACAGTGACATTCATATAGCGATTTTCTACCTTTAAGGCACTCAAAGCACTTTAAATCAAGGAACCACACACACACACACACACACACACACACACACACACACACACACACACACACACACACACCAGTGTACACAGACAGATGTTAAAGAGATGACGCACTTAACTGTTGACTCACTGAACTCTTTGCAGTCACCATTTTACAAGCAATGTACAATGTATAAGGCAAGATGTTTAACTGACCTTCCCCATATGAATAAACAGACTGTGAAAGGCTCTATGCAGTGGATGTTATTGACAGTAGTTAAAGTGTTACCATCTAACCCCAATACTCTAATTAATTAAAGGCATAGTATGTACATGCTTGTACAGCCTGAGTGCTTGCTGTTTTTAGAAGTTACTGCAATCACAGCTCAACCTGGGGTGCCAGTTGCTTGACCAGCCAGTCCCTTGTACATTCTGTTTGAATCCAAAAGAGACTGAAACCGAGGTGAAAAACCTCTGTCCAAACTTGAGACGGTCCAACCACAGCCGCTAATGTGTAGCACGTCTCTCAAATGTGGAAGACATCTCCTTGCCAAAATTCTCATGTCATTCAGAACAAAATATACAACTTTTTTTTTTCTTTTTTTACCTGAGTTGAGTAATAGGTTGATGCTTCGATGGTTGTTTCTGACAGACCATGCATCTCTCTGGTTAATCCACTTGTCAATCTCATCCTCTGAAATCAAGGAAACAGGATACAGCTCAAGATCCATTCGTCTGTGTTTAGTTTTGTCAAAGCGTGTGGTTCTGGCTGGACATGTAAGGGTGCCAGGGCCTTACCCGGAATGTACACCAGGAGCGTCAGCAACATGTACTGTAGGCAAAGCTGCATACTGTGTACTTTTAAAAGTTTCCATTTACACCAGAGGCATCAGAGCTGCTCCAGTGACGGCAGCCTCTGTGGATTCTCATATTTAAACGACTTTTAAACTACAAAGCAAAAGTTGACAACAAGAGAGACGATGCTTTGCAGCGATAAAAAGCTGCAGCTGTGGTGCTCGCATTAATTAAGCTACTCACCGTTTCACTTTTGTTGTCTGCACCACGTGCCTTTTCCTTCAGAAATTGTTCTTGTAAAGTTGCTGTTTCACGTCAATAAGTGTTTTATTTATATTTTCCATAGTCCATCATGAGTCATTCCCCAAGCTCCTGGATGCGATGCATGTTTATGTGATTGTAGTTTTTTTTTTTTTAAAGGGCATCGGAAGTTTGACACCATGTGCTTATTTCCTGTCTTCCCCCTGCAAAAAAGCCTGGAGACACTCTGTGGACGCTGAAAAATTAGAACTCCAACCTAATTTGGAAAACATTTCTTTAGCCTACAGTTTAGCATTAGTATGTTTACACAGAAGGTAATTCAGCTGGAATGCTCTGAGGTCAGAATTATTAACGTTAAATTGGGAAACATACCAAATACCTAGTCCCACTTTAAACTGCATATAAAGTCCAAGTTCAATCCCACCCTCAAAATTCAGATCTCTACTTCTCCAGTCACCTTGTGTTTGGTTGGAAAAGTCTAGAATGAAACCATAGGCACCTAGCATGGTTTGTGTCGCTAAGTTACAGGTTCCCTCTTTTTTATTCCACTGTAGATTTCACAAACTCGAGGTGACATTGGAGAGGCAGGATGACACATTGACAGGCACACACTCCACCAACCTTTAAGTTTTTACATCCAGCTCCAAACACTGAGCTCTTGGCTGAATACAAAACTAGCTCCTCTATTATGGCAGTTTGACAAATCACCTATTAATATCTGCGGTTGTAATTTGCATTTAAGTTTGCGTACTGTTTTATCAAAAAAAAAGAGGAGAGGATAAATTAGAAAAATGAATAGCGCTAGCAAGATGTGTCAAGGCTGGTATTTTAAGCATAGAAAAGTGCGAAAGTGGACTTAAGATGTAACAAAAGACCAAAAATATCACTGCCTTAACCCAATTTTTGAAAGGCTACATATTTTTTCTCTTTTCATCATATTATATCCTGAGGTTCTGGACAGTTATTTTTTGTTATTATAATTTAAATGCTCGTCTTATAAAAAACAATGTTGATATCTTGTAGGCGATTTCTAGCCAGAGTTGTCCAATATACACCTTTGGCCTCTGTGATTCACTCAGACCAGAGAGGATGGTTTGCCCAAGTGTCTTGCCCAAGGACACAACAACAGCAAAAGAATACAAGCCACTGTTGCACCATTTTCAATACTCACAATTACAATTTTATCTATGCAGTATTTTGTTGAAATAGATACTGCCAGTGTGTCCTTGGGGAGGACACTTCGCCAGCCTCGCCTACTCAAAAATGGCACAGATTGGCTGTCATGTTTTTGTTAGTCTACCCCAGGGCATCTATGACTAGAGAAATATCTTACAACCACCAAGTATGGAGCGAAAGAATGCACGAAATTGTAAAGCAACTTTCAGCATCTGCAGCCGAGCACACCAGCTGCATGGTACGCCCAGAGCTACGATCAGAAATATCATTTTCTCGTTTGTTTGCATGTAAAGCACAAACATACACTGAACGCCACGCATCACGGCTCTTAAAAAGGCTCTACACAACTCTTGCGGTGTTATGAATGTGAGTTTTATCTGCAGATCACTTATATAATGAGAGACACATCGCGAGGCTGTTGGAGGGGAGCAAGGGCGGTGGTTTGTGGAGGTTATAATGAGTTTAATGAGAGGAGTCGATGTTTTGTTGAGTTGAACCTTTGCTGCAGCTCTTGTGCCTCTTCTCTTTTGTGGGTCACAGAGCAGAGACATGTCTGTACTCACCACACAAATGCAGAATGTATGTCCGGATTTAACAAACCCCAATCGAGTTTGAGCGCCACCGTGTGCATGACTGGTGTGTGCATGCTAATAAAAAATAACGGAAACGGTTTTGCTGTGCGTCATAGCATTGGCATTTATGCATTTCCTTCTAATTGATTAATACTGTGACATCATTTGATAATTTACTCAACTAAACTAAGGTACATTTGTTGTATCCAGGCAGAAAGTACAGAATCTCCAGTCACAACGTCGGACAAGAGTCATGATCAACTTAACTTAAGACCGGCTGGTGTAAATTATGTGACAAGAGACCAAGCAGCTAACAAAGTGTCTATGCTAATGTGTGTCTGGGTTCATGTTGTTTGAAGGGTAAAGAGGAAACAGTGGGTCTGATGCATCCTGTTTGGTGGCACTCCTTGGGCTAAACAGTAAAGTAATCCATCCCCGGTGTGTGTGTGTGTGCGTGTGTGTGTCTGTGCTTGTGTTTGTATGTGTCTATGCGTGTGTGTGTGTGTTGTGCTGATTCATCTGAGCAGCTCCTCTGTGAGATCGATGAGTGAGCTGAGAATATCCCTGTCCCGAGAGGCGACAGGCAGGCGATGGCAGGCGACACCAGCCACACACTGCGCACTCCACTGTACTGTGAGGGGAGGTGTATAGAGAGATCTCATATAAGAATGTCACTTTCCCTTATGTCGTACATTCAGCATTTTGGCATTGCTGGATTCAAAATGTCTTTGATAAGTGCGTGCAGTTATGTTGATGTTGATAATGAACCAGAGCCTGTTTAGAGAAGTGGACTACATGAGTCAAATGAAGCTCATCGAGGCCTGAAGTTATAGGGACAAATTTGGAGTTCCATATTAACTCTGACCGTGAGTATCATGGTAACTAAATAAATATAAATAAAAATAGCAGGATCATGTAGAGTGGGTTAATACCTTTTTTTTTTTTTTTTATGGAATTAGAGTCAGTCAGTGGAGCCAGAAGTGCGCCCATGCTTACTTGTAATAATGTACAATCTATGTAATGAACATTGCACTAATTGTTTTTCATATCATTTTGACTGTTTAAATGGTATTGATTAGTTTCATTTGTGTGGGCATGTGGGTAAGTTAAATGCCAAAAAAGTAGATCACGATTTCCAAAAGCCTTTTTTTTTTTTTTTTTTTTTTTTTTAAGTTTGTCACTCTCACTTTTTTGTTGAAAATCAAACACCTAAACAGGACCATGAAGGGTCGTATTGATCACAAGCTCCTGAAAATGTGCTGTTTAAATCCAGTTTGTATTTTTTCTTTGAGTTTTCAGACTGATTTTTTTTGACAGTGCTAATAACGGTAACATCTGAACATTTTGATGAAAATGAGTTGTTGTTTTTTGTTAATATCTAATTACAAGTTTGATTTATTAAAGTTTAAACTCAAAAATGAGATGAAATTACAATTTTTAGGCACATATTCAGTCAGACCTACTTTACTTAAATACTAAATCAAGATATCAGTTATAAATATTATTACAGTTATGAAAACTTCAAAGGCAAAGGATTACTTGGGTTTTGATTCTGGATTTTTAAAAACACATAAAACGTCATTAGCAAATCCACTTAAACATCTAATTAATCTATCTATAAAACACTCCATTGTACCACAGACCTGGAAGAGAGCTATTGTAACTCCGATTTTAAAAGCAGGTGATAAAAGTATGAATATGAATAATTATAGACCAATAAGTATATTGCCTGTGTTTTCCAAGGTACTGGAAAAATGGGTTGCAGGGCAGCTAATTGAACACCTTAATAGTGGCCTGGCTCCTTTGCATCCCATGCAATTTGGCTTTCGTCAGTACCATTCGACTGAAACTGCAATAACAATGTTTTTGGAAAAAGTTAAAAGTAAATTAGATAGAAATAATTATGTAGGGGCAGTATTTTTAGACCTGAGAAAGGCATTTGATGTTGTAAATCATGCTGTGCTTCTGTCAAAATTGCATTCTTTTAATTTCTCTGACCAGGCTATAAAATGGATGGCCTCATATTTGTCCGACAGAAAACAGTGCACTGTGGTCAATGGAGTGAAATCATCGTTTGCAAATTGTCCACTAGGGGTCCCCCAGGGATCAATTCTGGGGCCGATTTTATTTTCCCTGTTTATTAATGATTTACCGGATGTTTGTAAGGATGTGGACATACAATTATATGCAGACGATGCAGTGATCTATACAAGTGCAAAATCAACAGAAGAAGCAGCTCAAATTCTCTCTTTAGCTCTAAGACATATTCAGAGTTGGCTTAACAAATCTTGCCTTCTCCTGAATACACAGAAAACAGTTTGTATGATGTTTTCCAAAAAAGCTACAAACATCAGACGTTCTAACGTTTTTTTTGGAGATCATGAACTGCAACTGGTAACAGAATTCAAATATTTAGGTGTCCTGTTGGATTCCACACTTTCCTTCAAGAAACATGTCAAAATGATATCTCGCACAATTAAGTGTAACATCTCCAATTTTAATCAAATTAGAAGATTTTTAACAGATAAAGCTGCTATGATGTTTTTGCACTGTATGATTTTCTCCCATGTAAGCTATTGTATAACAAGCTGGTCTCTGACAGGGGTCACAATTCTAAAACCAGTAGAAGGGCTATATAAAAAGGCCTTGAAAATTATGGACAAAAAACCCTTCACCTTTCATCACTGTAACATCCTCTCAAAGTATAATCTCTTAAGTTTTGAAAACTTCATAAAATTTAAAAATGTATGTCTTATATACAAGAGCTTACATGGGCTGGCACCACCACCTTTAAAAGAATACATTAAACACAGGAGCATTTCATTAAGAACTACCAGAGCAATAAGTAGAGGTGACTGTGAGGTTCCAGTGAGAAAAACTACTTTTGGTCAAAATGTTCTATCATATAAGGGCTGTGGCCAGTGGAACAGTCTGCCCACTTTTGTAAGAGAGGCACCTACCTTTACAATGTTCAAAAGTTACCTAAAGGAGTGGCTAAGATCAACTCAAACATGTGAGCACAATGTATAAGAACAGTAACTTTAGGGCTTGGTGCAATGCATTCAGCACTTTAGGGCAGGTGCAATACACTCAGCACTTTAGGACAGGTGCAATACACTTAGCACTTTAGGACTAGTGCAATATGAATTGTGTAACTCTCCTGAGTTTATGTTTTTTTGATTATTTTTGATTGTGAATCGCTCCTGTGTGTAATTTGTGTTTTTAATGTATTGTTCTCTTGTTTTATTGTATGTGTGACCTTTTAATTGGCACCATCAACCTGTCCAGGGACAACAGATGGAAATTAGCCTGTGGCTATAATCTGGCATATTTACATATGTATCATATGTTCATTAATGTGCACTGTCCCTTTCAAATAAATAAATAAATAAATAAATAAATAAATAAATCCACTCTGTGTATTTTTTAGTATATAATATGTCAACCAAAAGAAGCAAGAAATTCAAACCTGGCACTTTTTATGTTTCTGTTATGATTGTCCCAAAAAATGTCAAATTTGTCAATTTTTTGTCAATTTTTGGACTTAAAATGCCTTATTTTTATATGAAAACATTACGTGATTAAATAACTGGGGGTTTTTTTAACTACAGAAGTTTATTTTTTATTTTATTTTTTTTTTACATTTATTTATTTATTTTCAAATCAAACAAAAATGGCAGCTTGTAATTTATTATACATTTCTGAATTCTGTGGTAAACCCATTAAATTATTCTTGTTTACCGATCCACTTCTTTCTCCCATAGATTTTCTCTCCTCTCTGTTGTGTTCTTGGCCGGTTTTGATCCAAAATCCCCAGTGTTTCGACTGAAGACCAAGACCTTTTAAAAGTCCAGCACTAATTAAGGTTCTTAAGTTATTCTGTTTTTAAGGCAAAGTGTGTCCTCTGCTCTCCATAATTACAGCTGCCCAGCAGAACCAGTGCCTCCTATTGATCACCATGGCAACCCTGAGGTGTTTGTCTAAAGGTTAGCCCTGCTCCTTTTGGGGCTGTGAGAACCAACAGAACGCCACTTTCTCTCATGGTATTTTTGATTTAGATGAAACATGGGATGGACTGACAAACTTAATTAATGGAACACGCAAAGAATAATATTAACGCTATCTGACACATGTGCACTCTAAAAGCCAAATAAAATAAAAAATCAGAACTAGCTCAAAATTATTAATATTATGCATTAATGTTATTTTTATTAGCCTTTTAAAAATGCTTTTGACTACCTTTGCTTTGGCATTTTAGGTTTTCGAACTTAAAGGTGCATTGTGTAACTTTTCTGATGGAGGCAAGACTTACTAAACAAGATTCATCAAACAAGTATAAATTAAAATAAAGTAAAATACGACTCCAAGTGTGATGAGGGAACAATTTTGCATATGTCCTTCAACAGGCTGTGCACATATGGCTTTTTTTTTTTTTTTTTTTTTCATTCTTCACCACAATTTTACACTTACATGTGTCCAGTAAAGTCTCTGGGCCATATCCGTTAGTTTATTATTATTATTATTATTATTATTATTATTATTATTTTCTTTTTTCATCCATGTTTTTTTCTCTGCATTTGACCCATTATCTAATCTGGATGTGTTTTAAGTCATCAAGAAATCATCGCAGTTTAGCCGAAGATAAATCACTACTTCATATCTGGCAATCCTAAATCAGGACAGAAAACGAGCTCCTCCATCTTCCTTCCCCTTAATTTGAAACATCTGATGCGCTCTCTCGACTAGCATCAGCCTCCAGGACAAAACTTGCTGTTTTGAGCTACATGCTACTACCGCTAACGTCTCACAGTTGTCATAAAAGACCGCGGGCTCCTTCATCTTATTCAGAGCAGGAGCTGGAGCATTGACAGTGCTCCGATTGTGCGCCGCGGTGCTCAGAATAAAACTAAAAAGGTGTGACAGCCAATATCTGCCGGCATCTCTCTACTCGTTCTCCTGTTAAGCTCATTCGCAACATGCAAAACACAAAACATTGGTATTCAACAATAGGACGCCAGCAGCCACTTCTTTGTATTAAAAATGAGTCTTTCTACTTGAGCAGTCGGGGATGTTGTCATAGAAAGACACACACATTTGTAGTTAGGAATGAAGAACATTTCAGTCAGGGTGATTCTCAAAGGTGCACTGTGTAACCTTTTGGGTATGGCTACGTCATTTGCTTGTTTCTATGGATATGTTATGTTCCACAGTCTGACTTTAAACAGCTTTTAACTTCCTTCTACTACTAGAGTAAGATTGACAAGATTCCAGGGAAATAATCTGGTTTTATGCACTGTTATTATAGTTGTAAAACATGAAATATCAAAGCAAAGGTACTCAAGAGCATCTTTAAAGGGCATTAGCAATACAAATAATCAGTACTTTAAGAAGATACTCTACTGTGATATTTTGTCTCTCTTTTTATCAAGTAATGACAATTTAATCTCACCACAGCAACACAAGGAGGAGCTGTGGTCACCGCTGGTTTGGTGAATTATGCATTTCCCAGAATAGGTTTCTACTGGAATTATAATCTTCACAGACACGACTTGAGGTGAGGTGAAGAGTCTCAGTCCACGAATCTGTTAATGCGGACGCTATTGCATTCAAAGTGTTTTAAACCAGGTAGATCTCTGGTTTAAAAACTGTGAACACGTGTGATGAAGTGTGGAACATGAAGGGAAATGAGTTTGTATTCATAATGTTGATGAGTTTAATAAATGTTATATTTTTATTTGCAAAATTACAGGAAATTGGTCCTTGGACCCTGTACTGGATAAAATCTCCAAAGCACCTCTTTATGACGAAGACCTTTAAAATGCACACGACATGACAGCAAGATGGTTTATTGGAATATTTGTGAGTTCACCATCTCCTAAGAAACCTTTAAACATACATAATGAGCTAATAAACTAAGCTAGGTACTCCTGTCTCAACTCAGTAATGTTTGGGTCAGAATTTCTATGCAGTAAAAGTATACCTAACCTAAATCAGAGTGTTGTTGAGTATTATACGAAATCTTTACAGTAGACCTCCAGACTCTTACCTGTGATGCAACAATCCTGTGATTTAGATTAAACAGGATTCATCGGCAGTGTAAATGAAGCAAAATAAAACACCAGGTATGGTTTTGATATCACAAGAAGATACCGGAAAAGTCACAATTTGCACAATAGGCTTATCTTTCAACTAACTACACCTGTCTCAATTCATTGGTTGTCAAAGGACTGTATATATAAATGGACTATTCTATTCACTTTCTATTGAAAAACGTTCATAGTAACTCTTTTTTTTTTTTCTTTTTTGCTATTTTGTCCGTAAATCAAGACATGAACATTAATAGCAGACATTGTCCCCTATAACTGCTAGCCTCGGTGAGCTTCATTTGACTGAAGCTCACCCTTAGTCCACTTCTTTATGCAGTCTGTGGTCAGAACAGATAACAAGTTGTGGGAAATAAAAGTATACCCAACCGCAATTAAACAAAGCTCTGTTTCAGTATTACAGGAAATCTTTACGGCGTTAGAAGTGAATGTGTTCTGAAAAATGCATCAAAAGTTGTGCATTCTAAATCTACAATATACCACCCCATATGTGTGTAAAACTGTCTCGACTATCCTTAAAAGAACCCTGAGCTGTCCCAGAGGATTGTTGCAGAGAAAAATGAGTTTTAAAATCAGCCTGATTATCTTGGAGTGTCTGTATAATTCTGCTGTGGGCCGTGGTGCTTCAGATAGCAATAACAGCCGTCGATCTTTGATGAGCGCGACACCATAATGGAGCTAGACTGTGTTTAAGGCTAGCTTATAATAAATCCTCTTCTCACAATACACCACTATAAAAGAAAAGTACATTTATATGCAAATTGGCGCCGGGTGATAGCACACTGCCAACAGGTATTTGGAAATAAGGAGGTCTTAATGAAATGACTTCTCCTTGCGCTGGTCAATATGTTATAGGCTTATACTTCTACTCACAAAATGTTCAATTGTACTTTTAATATTGCTTGCTCACCTTTGGCCAAATGGTTTCAAACTTAAACAGAAATAATACACTTCAGGCTGACAGGGGACCAACGGAGGTTCCGGTAAGATGTTTTGCATTGATGCTCAGGCAAAAAAAAAAAAGTTTGAAATTGCTTAAACACGTCAAATGCAAAGTAGTTAATTGGAGATGTAATTTAAAAGTTTGGATAAATTGGTGAAATTATAATGTTTCAGGGAACACAGTGAAAGGAGGTGGGATTTTTAGATCAGAAACTTAAGAAACCTATAATTTGCTTGTCTTCTCTGGTCTGGTAAGTCAGAGGCTGTTGTCATGGATGTGCTTGAGATGTTAAATAAAGAGCAGATATGTTAAAGGGTCTACGCTATTTTCTGATCTGTTCTAATGTAGTTTCCTCGTCAAAAACATACCCGGAATTGCGTTTTGTTTCATTCACACGTTTGACACACAAACACGTGTATATTTAGGCTTTTTAAAACTCCATACACCTTCATTAGAATCATCTGGATCATTTCAATCTTTTGTGAATTAAAGGTAAAAGGTAGCTGTTAAGTTGAAAACAATCACTTCAAGGTGGAACAGGGAATTTGGAGCTTTGGAGGCGTTGACAGACTAATAATAAAGGATTAATTATAAACATGTGTGAATGAAACAAAACACAACCTTTAAAAACAGTGCCAATGTAGGTGTAGAGTCTGGATTTATTAAATTAATGAACAGAAATGGAAGTCTGTCAGTTTAAAATCCTGCATGAGAGATGCTCGTGATTGTGCATACCCACCTTCATTGTTCTGAAGTAACTACTTGTTCATTTGGTAGTATTCAGGACACAGTAACTTTCCTAAAATCAAAGTAAAACAGTATGGTATTTGATGACTCAATTTAAGATTTTTGTGAAAAACTAATGCATTTTTACACTATTCCAGGGATGACAGTGATTTTGTCTTTAGAGCACTCATGCACCAACCTGAAGTACTCAAAATAAGGTACTCTGATTCGACCACGGTTAGCTGTAAGATTCTGAGCAATTTTCAGCCCACTCCTACGTCACCCATGGTCCCACACGACAATTCTCCATAAATATACTAAAGCGTGATACAAAACTGTACATAACAACTTGAGAAACTTGATGCGATGCGAAGTAGCTTAATTAGCGGGATGCACGCTGATTGTGTTGTGATAGCGCTCTGAAGGGGAGGTGACTTGGCACGGATACAAAGGTGTTAGCAGTTAATACCCCACTGAACTGAAATGCTCCATCTTTAAAAGAATGCCCAAGAAATCAAGGTTACTGATTATTAAGGTGTAAAACGTGACATACCAGTGTGCATTGTTGTCCAAATGCTGTTCAAAAGGCCTTAATAGGAATACATTTTTCATTTTCAGTGATTTTTCTCTCACAGATTTCTTATTCACCAAATATTCACAATAATTATAATTGGTCTGGTGATTGGATAACCCAGATGTCAGTGGTTTACAGAATCGTGACTTGGTTCAAAACGGCTTGTAAAAAAGCACAACAGATGTTCTTCAACTTTAACACCTCACATCAAATCTGCACGAAACTCGGTCGATATTTAAACTGTTTACTTTCAAAAATACAGCCCGAACTGAGCCTTGAGTGGAAAAACATATGAACAGAATCAATGGTTTCAGGAAATATGTAAATGTCAGTATGTATGTACTTCCCAAGGTTATTTATTCACCTTTGAGTAAATGAAGGACGGGAAGTTTGGTTAGAGAGGGAACAAACTAGAGTATAGCTGGAGTGGTTAATATGGGAGGCAAATCACAGAGGTAAAGCCCCTTGTCTCACAGTAAGAAGGTCCTGGGTTCAGTTCACACCACATACACACTAATAACATGCAGGTCCATTAGCAGTTTTGAAGTGGTAGCAGTTTTGCGGTGGATTGTCTGCTTGGAATGTACCTATATTATGGTCCAAAAATACCATGCAAACATGTATTTTTATTCTAGGCAAAGCAAAGACATCTCCATGGAGACCTCCACCAGAAAAGTTGGGATAGAGTCCAAATCCTTATATTCTCTGTGGAGATGTTATCGTCTAGCCTGGAATGTTCCATAGTGGTTTTATCAACAAAAATGCAAGATATATTTAAAAAGATGCAGTGGAATATTCCAGCAATACCAATGGCACCTCCATTAGACAAGCGGCTGGACCTGCATGTGTTTCAAAAATAATTTGTGTAGCTTCAGAAACCGTAGTCAGTATTGGATTTTTTTTAACATTGGTATTTTAGGTCTTATGTTATGCAAAATTGACCCGTGAGCTTTAAACCATGTTAGAATGGAGTTGTGTTCTATGTCATTCACACGTTTGACATCTCCAATGCTCAAAATGCTCTGTTCCACCTTCTGATATCATGAAGAGTAGTTTTCAAGTTAACAGATACCTTTTTTTCCTTTTGTTCAGTAGAGATTGGAAATTCCAGGGCTGAAATTATCCAAATAATTCTAGTGAAGGTGTATGGAGTTTAATACATGGTTTGTGTGAATGAATCAAAACACAACTCAGGGTTTGTTTTTGATGAGAAAACATTATAACATAGATCAGAAAATAGCGCAATATGGCCCCTTTAAGCTCACTCCCACCAAATTAAACTCCTTCTGCTGCTAGAATTGCCTTGGGGCAGATAGATGCATATATGGCAGCTATACTGTGCCACTGGCTTTCCACTACATTACCACATTCACCACTGAGGACTATGTGAGAGAAGTGTTTTGCCCAAAGACATGACAGCAGTAAGTCATTCAAAGACTATGTTTACTTACAAAGAGGTAAAGCGTAATACCAAACCTCAACATTTAGCATCATAAATTCAGTAACCGTCTTCAAAATGGCTGCTAGGATTCCGTTTTTCTGCTCTCTCCGCCTTTCACAGCTCTTCTCATTATTAAAGCAGGCAGGGGTCAGAGTGGATGGGAGCAGACAGAATATCATTTTCATAATTCTGTTCAGTATAATGTAATGACTAATAATAAAAGATAGATATGCATCTCTAACACTGGCTCAAGCAAGAACCTCATGTTGCAAGACTACGTGGTGTGAGGTAATGCATACACTATAAGAAAAATGTTTAAAATGGCTGTTAAAAGGTGTAAGGTTGTTTGAAAGAGGGAAAAAATATATTATAATACCATAATTATAATATCTCAGTTGTATTTAAAGATCCTATATTAAGCAAAACTGATGCATGTGAGATTTTAGTCATGTTACTCCCAATTTACACCAAAACAGTAACAGCTCGTAAGCAGCACAGCATACACGCAGCATACGCACAGGTGTCGCTTTCCATTTGAACCGGTCAGAAAATTTACCCCAGCAGCGTCATGCGTGTGTCCAACGGTCGTCATTACATTAGGTTGGAGTTCTAATTTTTCAGCGTCAACTGAGCATCTCCAGGCTTTTCAGCAGGGGCAAGACAGGAAATATGTACGTGGTGTCAAAATAAACTTTCAATGCCCTTTCAAAATACGTTCTGTAAAATTACAGTCGTGTAAACCCTGGTGATGGACTACAGAAAGTAATGAATGACTCGTGATGGGCTACAGAAAGTTTACATCCGTGGAGGATAAATATAAAACACTACGACATCATCAACTTTACAAGAACAACTTCTGAAGGAAAAGGCACATGGTGCAGATAACCAAAGTGAAATGGTGAGTAGTTTAATTAATTCAGCACCGTAGATACTGCTTTTTTTTCCTCTGCAAAGCATCGTCTCTCTTGTTATCAACGTTTGTACTGAGATTTAAAATATAATTAATCTAATCCACAATGAATACATAAGCAATGTAAAAAGTTGAGTGTTTAAATGTGAGAATACACAGAGGCTGGAGTCACAGGAGCAGCTCTGCTGCCTCTGGTGTAAATTGAAGCTTTTAAAAGTACGCATGATGCTACACTCCTGGTGTAAATTCTGGGTTATAATGCTGTCAGCTTCTAAAAACCTGGAGTTGTTTTTTTTGTTTTGTTCACCCATATTTGAGTAATCTTTTATTTTTAGCCTGTCTACATCTCCAAAGATCAAAATGCTCTGTTCCACCTTATGATGTCATGTAGTGGTAGTTTCCAAGTCGACTGTTTTCAGTTTGAGAGAAGAACTCAGCCTAAATATGCAGCGTTTGTGTGTTAAACATGTGTGAATGAAACAAAACACAACTCCAGGTTGTTTTAAATGAGTAAACAGCATTATAACATTGATCAGAAAATAGAGTAATATGGCCCCTTTAAGCAAAACTGACACATTTTTTTTTTTTTTACCTTTTTGTACAGTTGAGATTGTCACAGAAAATCTCCAATATCTGTGAACCATACAGAGACAACAGGACAAGAGTTCGAACTCAGTTTTGATACTAAGGAATAGACGAGATACTCAAAATGAATTCTGATTCCATGATCTTTTATATCCCCATGTGATTTTATATATATGTAATCCCTCAGTGGTCCAGGTAGGTTCCATAGTGGTCCCTGGGCATATGCTAGCCTGTGTGGTCTAATTTGTTCTGATACAGCTCAAGATCATTCTAAAGACATTGTCCTGTCCTGTAAATGTGACTTTTTATTATCGATTGCAGCTGAAATGAGAATCTAGTTTCAATGCTAGTTTTAGCATAATTTCTTCTCGATACTTTTGACATCCTTATTGAACATTACAGTCAAACAGAAGGTTGTGACAACACCTCCAACCATGCCACACGCAGATCATTACTGACATTTCCATATATCTAATCCATCATAATTTCTGTCTTTCCAACGACCTCTGCTTCTGACCAACAACAGATATCGCGTGGACATAACATGCTAAGGTGCCAAATATGACACATTTATAACTTATGGAGCTAATTGATGTTATCTTGGGCGGCGTAGCTAACCATCTGCTGACAGCGGTAGTGCCATTAGCATCTCCACCTCCTCCTCTTCCTCCAAACTCCAGTTATCCATCTCAATCTGCTGCCATCATCAGCACCGCGACACAAACATCACATGCTAATTATTAATGGGGGAGTCTAGCCAAACGACGTATGAGTGGACTCAGATATGACAGCTGGGAGAGAATAACTACTGTATGAACGTGGCCAGGAAAAGATGGAAAGTGCTGTATCTGCTGCAGACAGGAAGATGAGTTCTCACTAAAAATAAGACATAGAAGGATATCTGGAGATTTGAAATAAAACTTTAAAGAACATATTATGCATTCTGGTGGTACTGTTTTCTTTTAAACCGGCTTTTGGTCACCTTGGCATAAGTATTTCACATTTTGTAACTTGAAATAATGTTTACATTCGGGAAAATATACTTAGGTGCACTGGTAGAGGGTCCCCCACCTCCTTGTCTCCATGGAAATGTTACTGCTTTCCTACAGTATGGCAAGAAACTGATTTAATTTCCATGGAGACAAGCCAACAATGCCTCCACGCCAAGGTGCAGGTCAGATCTGTGGAGTGGCAAGCTCTCTCACTGTAGGAATGCATGCTTTTGTACTATTTTTGAGCAGTAAAACACCTGTAATTGAATAAATGCAACATAGATGAGTTTCTTTCAGGCAAAGCAATAAAATCTCTATAGAAACGCATTTGTGGTGGACCCTCTAACAGGAAAGTTACACAGTGCTCCTATAAAGTATACTTTCCTTTCCAATGAGGCATTTATGCATTGGAGCTCCCTCTGCTGTCAGGAACAGGAATGAACAATGGGAAAGTCAACTAAATGAAGAAAATGTAAATGCTATGCTAGTCCACTGATGGCCTATGGGTCCTGATTTTTGCCTGTGACTCAACAATCCAAAGCAGTCTTCCGCACACAGAAGACTACTTTGGATTAATGGATTCATGAGATTTACTCTGTTCATATGCTGCACTGTTACTTTTATTGTACATAATAGTTTTTTGGTATTTTATATTTTGTATTTTGTATTTTATATTTTTGCTCCACCGGAACAAAATTAGAGTCTATCTTTAAGTCTATTTCTAAATTATTATTTTTTTAGCCATTATCTATTATCTTGTTTTATTGCATGTTCCATTTTCCTGCTGTTCTTGAACTGTGCGTTGCAACACTGGAATTTCCCCACTGTGGGACTAATAAAGGCATATCTTATCTTATCTTATTTTATTAAGAGCTCAAAAAAGTACATTTTGGATCATATGTCCTTTAATTTCAGATGATACACTACAGCCAACACACAACATTGTCCATTCTGCACCTAAAAACTTGCATCCATAGAGTTATATGCGGCAGTGTAACTTAAACGGCTGTTTTCTTAAAATCCATTTTTCTCCCACAGGGACATAAAGATCACCCCTTGAAGTACCACTGGCATACACTACACTTACAGCACAATCTTGTACATGATGCACATTTTGTAAGTCACACTGGATGATTTGTTGATTTCTAATTCTAAGACTGATTTATAAAGTTTAAACACAAACTTATATATTTTATAAAATGCTCAGAATATTAATAGAGAGATAAAAGTGCTTTACAAGGAGCCAATTCAAAATAAACAAATCTTGGAAAAGAGCCCATAGTTTAGAAAAAAAGAAATGATTTCTCTCTTTTCTTTATAGATGTTGTGGTCTTAATGATGAAGGACTTCAACAACAGGATCTTGAGGGTAAGAAGAATATTAAAGTCTTCTTTGAAAGCTTATTCTCCTACTGCTTGTCTCCATGGAAATGTAGAATGCATTACTTGTATTGTTAATGGCCTTTAAACGCAACCTTAAGTACTTTTGCTTTAGCATTTCATGTTTTAAAAATGTAAATAATGCCCATTTATTGAACCAGACATAATTTTCCAGCTTTGGCCTCCCTGTACTAGAATCTGGTGTGGGGCAGCAGAGGGAATCACAATGAGGGAAAAAATATATACGTAATTATGTTAATGTAGCATGCTGTAGTAATGAATGCAATTTGACAACAGAAGTGCTTAGAACGAGGCAAGGATTTATAGATTTAAAAAAGGTGCAGGGCTTTTACCTATGACATTACAATACCAGGAAACTTCAAACTGCATATTTTTAAAGCTCAAAGGCAAATGAAGCAAAATATAGCTCCATGTACGTGTTTGGTGAAGGATCAGTGTTAAAGTAGATTGTGCATGTCCTTTAATATTCCCCAGTATGACATAAAACCTTTGAATGCTCCCAAGTATGGCTTTAACTTTCTATTTCCATAGAATCATGCAAGTGACAAGCCACCTCCTGACCGTTACGCAGCTTTGCTTTAAGTAGTGGTAAGTCTAATCCGGTGTGGCTCAGTGCGGTCCCAGCTCTAAACTAATGCCTGATGACAGTAAACAGGATGCCACATATGTTCACGTCGCACTGTAATGAAACACGGCTCTCACAGATGGGCTGGAGGACCTCACCTACAGTATATACAGCTCTGCTTCATTAATACTTCTCCTGTCTTTTCATGTACATGGAACAAAGGCATTGTTTGAAAGAAGACTGTACGCTTTTTTCATGTATTTAAGATAGCAAAAGTATAAAAAATCAGATACTTATCGATACTAAAATTAGATCTTCATTTGAGCAGGTATCAATATGAAAAAAGTCACGTTTACAGGACAGAAATGAACCTTTCCTGAATGTCTTTAGAATGATCTTGAGCTGTATCAGAACAAGTATAAGAGCACATAGACTAGTATACGCCCATGGACCACTATGGAACCTACAGGACCACTGAGGGATTACACACATATAAGGACAGATGGTAGTATAAAAGAAAGTACTACAATTATTTATTGTTCAAAATGACTTTTTATTGTTAGCATTACCATCACGGACCAGAGACCAGAGTGGCTTTTTGCCATGACAAATAAGATAATCCTTTTTGGTTTCCCATTGGAGAAATTTGTCTTGGGACAGGAGGTCACATGCTTTAACACAAAGACAAAACAACACAGCAACATAAGCGCTGTACAAACATCCACCATAGAACGTAAATAAATAAGAGACCAAGTATGACCACGAGTGATACACCAACAGGACCTTTAAATCACGCTATACAGGCACGCCCTTCACAATCTTGTCTTCTATTAATAATTGCACATTCCCTTGACCTATGTGCAGTTTTGATACAACGCTAACAACTAGCATGCTAATGTACACGCCCTGATTATCAGTAAAAAGTGTTCTAATTAGGTGCAACACAGTCCGCAATGAACTTACTTTGACCTCACGAGCTGCATATGCACTATATATGCACTGAAAAACTTTGCTCAAATATATGGGGGAAAAAAATCAAATACAGGCTTTTTTTAATATGCATTGTCTCTCCCCATAAACCTGCCACATATTTTACATTTCCATCCAACAGCAGACACCTCCGCTCATGTTTCTGTCAACCTGATCAAACCTACCCGGGCTCAGATATCGTCCTATATGCCATGTTTCCTTAAATAGTTGACTTTGCGAAGCGTGCAAACTCCTGAGGATTTACTTGTAAGCTCTGAGCCCTCCCCGCCGAGCCCAGCGTGGAGCATTTCTCTCCCTTACCTCTCCCCAATCCCACGCTGTGAAGGCTGAGGGCTCCCTCTCCACAACTCCCCGCCACGCTTTGGTGCCAAAAACCTGCGCTGCTTTCACCGTATTTCCGCTGTATTTTCTTGCATCTTGTCGTCTGTTATTTACCATGTTATTGCTTCGAACAGCATGCTAGTTTTTGGTTGGAGATCAGGAACTCGGTGGTGCAGCTTTTCATGTATTAAGGTCTGGCTGGGGGATTTCTGACAATGTTTGGAGACAGGAATTTCCCCCTCGGTGCTAGCGTCGTAGCATGGGGGAGAGGTAACTAGGGCTATTCCGCGCGAGAGGCCATGGAAGTTAAAGGTATGACTTATAAATTATGGATGAGGGTGTGTATAAGCTGAACTCCTCCTGGCAGCCTGTTGCGGTTGGATATAAGCTGCATTTCCAAGTCTAAGGGAGAAAAAGGTATGACACTAAACAAGGAGACTGCAGCTGTCATGGCTTTGTCGGAGCGTCGGACCTTTCACTGGCAAATAGAGATCTCAGGTGGTGCTCTGGCTCTGAGTATAATGTGCACAAGACAATGTTATATCTCATATTCTGTTTGGGGTTGTTGTGAAGCAGCAGTGGCTTTTGGCAGGGTAGACACTGTTAATCTTAAAGTGGCTGTTCCAGATTTTTTTTTTTTTTCTATTGTAGTGCAAAAGAAAACCTATTGTGCTTGTGTCTGCTGTATAGTTAGAATCTATGACACCCGTGGATCATTGTGTTATAATTTGGACTTTTTAAATTGCAAGTTTGTTCTAAAACAACTTAGTAAAAGAAACAAGACTGCTGACTTGCGCATTAGAAAACTGTGGTGCCCGGTGGGAGCAGACGTCGCCTTAAACATCATCACAACAAAGAGCCGTGAAGTTGTCAGCACCTCTGATGCACAGCTGCACATCACACTAGCAAACGGCTGATTTTTTTTCACTTATACCAAAATGACTATGTGGTGCTGCCAAATCCTGTGTGTATTAAGATTAAGAAAACTTTATTGGAGAATGAAATAAGGACAGAGCAGTGGGCATATGCTGGTGGTGGTGAAAACAGGGGTTGATAAATTGAAAATAAGTCATAAAAGTTTGCTCAAACATGCACCAATCACTCGAAATACAACTTTGGTTGAGTAAATGGTGAGGGGAAACTATAACATGGTTAAAGGTACAAATGAGACCGCTGTGTGTTCCTTTATTATTAGTCTCCAAGGTTCAAAAAGCTCTGTTCCACCTTGTGATGTCATGAAGCAGTAGTTTAGAGATCGGCAATTCCAGGGTTGAAATGATCCAAATGATTCTAGTGAAAGTGTGTGGAGTTTAAAAACACAGCGGAGCACTTCCCGGTATTACCACATGACATCACAACATGGAACAGAGTGTTTTCAGTTTGAGAGAAGAACACAGGGTTTGTGTGTGTTAAACATGTGTGAGTGACAAAACATAACTCCACTATGTTTTTGATGAGGAAACTACATTATAACATAGATCTGAAAATAGTGTATGGGCCCTTTAATGAGGAGACAGGATAACCACTCTGCTACAGTAACACAAGGAGGACATGCACATAGACATATTTAAAATCCAACCTACAACTTCCTTACAGACATGCAAACCACTCTGCCACCATAACCCTTACTTTGTTTTCTTTTTACACGCAATGTCATGCCAGTCCCGTAGAGGGCGCGTATGCTGACTTGTTACCCAGTGCTGCTTTAATTGCCTCCCGCTGGTTGTGTTAATCCACAAACCTCGGCGTGGCGTCCATATTTGAGGAGGGGGGTCGGTGCATCTCCTCCACAGTCGGGCGGCCAGTGACAGGTTGAGCGGAGCCGCACAGATGGGCCCGTGACAAATGTGAGTTTTTCAGACAGATTGTGCAGTAAGTGCTCTCTCCGTGTGGCCACTGGGAAAAGCAAATAATCCCAATAAAAAACACTTGCTTCTGTCTCATTCATTGGACTTTTATGCGAGCTCCCGTTGGATATGATGTTCTATGTGTTTAAAGGTGCACTGTGTAACTTTTCGGAGAGTAGCGTCCGCCACTTGTTTGTCTCTTTTACGTTTTCTGGAATATTTCGCAGTACGACATTAAACGTATCTTGCATTCATTCAAATAAAGTTGCACTGCGTAACTTTTCTTGTGGAGGGTTTGTTTTATTCTTGTCTCCATGGAGATGTTATTGCTTTGCCTGGAATGTTCCATGGTATGACTTTAAACATACCCATCTAGCTTTTATTCAGTACAAGTATTTCTATTGCTCAAAAATACAATAATTCCTTCTGTGAATAGGGGCACCTCTCCACAGATCTGAACTGTAATGTAGTGTCTTCCTTGTGATAGATAGGTTTAATCTATACTGTGGGACATTCTAAACACATTAATGTTTTCAATTAGACTTTCCACTAGAAATGTTACGCAGTGCCCCTTTAAAGCTGTTTTTATTGCTCAAAATTACCTTGAAATACATGGATTCTTACTGGGGTCGCCTCTCCATAGATCAGGCCTGTAACTATGCTTGTTTTTTCTGGAAATGGCAAAGTCTAATACCATATTGTGGTATTTTCCAGGCAAAGCATTAACATCTCCACGCAGACAAGTAGTGAGCTTGACCCTCCGCCAGAAAAGTTACACAGTGCAGCTTTAAGGTCCTGTGCCTTTCTTACCCAACCTAACCAACCACTCTGACCCATTTAGATGTTCAATCATTTCTACCATTGTGTCCTTGAGCAAAGCACTTCAACTGTTTACCTATGTAGTTACTTCTGCTACTTTTTCAGGTTCAGGTCATGAAAAAGAAAACTTTATTTGACGTAAAACAGCCGTGCCTACACGCCCCAACACCAATTTGAGCTTGATTAATGACTGACAAAGAAATGAAAACAGAACATTTAACACATGACAGAGACAATTAAGAAAGTACAAGAGGCAGTAAACAACTCTGGATATAATTCTAAATATAAGCAAATAAACAGCTACGAAAACAGGTGTCAAAATGTTTTTCATAGCTTCAGATGCAGTTGTTTAAGATTACACATACAACAGTCCCCACTTCCGCCTATATTTCCAGTCATGAACTTAAAGAAAACATGTCAGGCAACATGTTTTCTACTATATAGTTATTATTAGTAGTTTATACTTAGCTAAAGGTCCTATATTATGCAAAATTGACACTTTAAGTCATGTTATAATGTTGGTACTTCTGTTTGTGATGAGGAAACAACATTAGAACATAGAATATTTCAGAAAATAGCGTAATACTGTATGGGCACTAATTTTAAACAGAAATATGGATCTAAAATAACTTAACAGTAGAAACTGGTTGTTGATTTACAGGTTGGAATCTCCGGAGCTGATTTCTGGCAGCCTTTTCACTGTAAACATCATCATCTGCCTATACGGGGAACGAAGTACGTATAGAGCAGTGGGTGTGTCATTTTTTTCAGCGACTGTGCCTCAAAAGCAGGACAATAAAGTTCACACAAGGAGGCATGAATCATTCTAATGCCGCTTCGAGTGAGTCACTTGAACAGTATTTTTTTCATAATATGTCTGCTTTAAAGGGCCCATATTACTCTATTTTCTTCATCAAGAACATACCCCGAGTTTTGGACACAACGAAATCTGTAAACTTTCTGGATTCATAAATTAAGAACATCATAATATGAACATCCTGGTCTGAATGAGGACTTGATTTTTATTGATGTTATATGTACGTTTTTTCATTTTATTTTATTTATTTTTATTTATTGGAATGCCCCTTGAGATGTGCCATCTCGTTTTCTAGGGGGTCCAAAAACACAAAATATTAGTAATACACAATACACATACATACACATACACATAGATACATAATATATACAATAGAACAAACTGCAAAAATAAAAAATGAGAAAAGACAAACTAAAAACATAAACAAGGAGTTTTGAGATATGAAAACAAAGATGATTTCATTGAATTGAAAGATGTTAAAGTTCTTAAGGGTGTGGGTCATCTGTTCCAATCTGAAGAGGCTTTGCTTTATTTGTATTGTTCATTTTTTTTCATTTGTATTACTATTTTTATCATCAATTTTTTTTTTTTTTTGCCTGTGTCTTGTTGCGTCTCTTGCATGTGCTTTGTCTGCCTCTAATTAGCAGTTGTCCTTAACATTTGTAGGTGTGTTTTTTAAAGGCCATGCCCACGCTTTAATTTTTAACTAAGCCCTGATGAAGAGTAATCATGTTGCTTTGGCCATTTAAATAAAGGCTTTTTAACTATACTTTTCCTCGTGCGACTTTTACTCCTACTTTTGTTGTGTCCGGGATTTTGATTCATTTTCCAAGACTGCCGTCTACCTGTTCTCACTAATTGGGACAGCCACATTTTTGTTTTTCCATACCCAGAGTTTTGTTTTCTTTCAATCACACGTGTTTAACAGACAAAACCTGCATATTGTGATGTCATGTGGTAATATAGGAAGTGCGCCACTGTGATTTTAAACTCCATACACTGTCACTAGATTCATTTGGATGATTTCTGCCCTTGTCAATTTCTACTGAACTAAAGGTAAAAGGGGCTGGTAACTTGAAAAATACCACTACATGACATCACAAAGTGGAACAGAGCATTTTGAGCTTTGAGACTCAAAAGACAGAGTAATAATAAAGGATTACGCAAACATGTGTGAATGGAACATGTTATTAGGTTCTTTTTTCAGACCAAGAGTTTGTTTTAATATCTGACAGTTTCGACAGCTCACTCGTGGTCTTCCTCAGAGTGGTCACATGATGTTGCTGTGACGTGTCCGGTCAGCTGATTTAAACAGACTTTGCTGCTGTCTTCCTACCAGTGGAGGCAGGACAACAGCGCCATCTGCAGTCCGACTTCCTCAGGACAGTATCCCAGGTGTGTGAGAGTGCAAAAGCCCCCTCGTCCTGGTCTACAGTCCCGTGGGCACATTTCCATAGTTCGACTGCCTCTTTAATCCAGCGATGATGTTTGTTGTCCTCTGTCCCAATGATGTTTGCTCCGTCCCAGTCCATAATGTGGTTCTCTCTTTTACAGTGGTCAGAAATGGCCGATTTGAGGTATTCCTGTTCTGCTTTGTGTTTTATTGCTCGTGTCGTATGTTCCTTTTTTTTGTGTACTGAACGCCCTCCCTGTTTCCCCGATGTATGTTTTATTGCAGGATATGCAGGGTATTTTGTATATGACATTACATTTATGCTCCGGTTCTATTTTATCCTTGGAATTCTGTCCTAAGGAAGTTGGACTGCAGATGGCGCTGTCATCCTGCCTCCACCAGTAGGAAGACAGCGCCAAAATCTGTATAAATCAGGTGACTGGACTGAGTTTTCAGGTATGAAGACAAACTCTTGGTCTGAAAAAAATAACCTAATAACATAAATTATCAGAAGACCAAATAAGCCTTACTGGACTACAACTCCAGGACCTTTAAAATTGTAATTATACCGTCTACTATTGCAAAATCTGACATTTCACTTTCTCTGCTGTGTACCAACATTTAGACAAAAATGGCAGATTTAAAACGTTGAACTTCATGATCTAAAGTTGCGAAAGTTAAAAAGTTCCATGTGTCATTCAGATCAGAGTTATTTTCAGCCCCAGCAGGAGACCGGCCACACACAGGCGTCTAGTCAGATATGGTAAAGCTTAAACTCCATTCAAATGTCCACTCCAGTGAGCCGGACCCACATCAAAACGCCAGCATTTCACACACTATTTTGTGTTGCCAGTATTTTCCACAACAATCTGTTTACAGCTCAGAATGATGGTAAAAATCCACAGTGAAGAAGATGTTGAATTTTCAGTGTGTTGACTTGTGCTTGTGTTTGGTGAGAAAAATTGCCCAAAACACAGCTTTTGTATAAGAGAATACACGAGAATATATAGGGAATATAGTTTTTGTGTGATTTGTATAGTGCAGTATAGCTGCTAAATTGATAAGCATGGTGTAAAGTGTATGGGTTTTAAAAAAACAGAGGAGCACTTAGGTATTCTCAAGTTTAAAGGGCCCATATTACGCTATTTTCTGATGTTTCCTCATCACAAACAGACCTGGAGTTGTGTTTTGTTTCATTCACACGTTTAACACACAAACCTGCATATTTAGGCTGAGTTCTTCTCAAACAGAAAACACACTGTTCCATCTTGTGATGTCATGTGGTACTGCAGGAAGTGCTCCACTATGTTTTTAAACTCCATACACCTTCGCTAGAATAATTTGGATTGTTTCAGTCCTGGAATTTCTTAACTGAACTTTACTGAACAATGGTAAAAGGTAACTGTTAAGTTGTAAACTACCACTACATGACATCACAAGGTGGAACATAGCATTTTTAGCTTTGGAGATGCAGACAAACTAATAATAAAGGATTACTCATACATGTGAATGAACAAAACACAACTCCAGGCATGTTTTTGAGGAGGTAACAGCATTATAACATGACTAAAAGCTCACAGAAGTAAATTTTGCAGACCTTTTGCGGACCTTTAAAGTGCCTGTATCATGTATTTAAGCAAAAGTTATCCCAGTACAGATAAATGGGTCAAAACTTTGAGAGGCCAGAGAGGAGTTTTGTTAATACAGCTAGCATAGTAGCAGTGCACTTCCTGGTTCTTGGACAATAAAAGACTTCATAATTAAATGCGGATGTTGTCTCCTTTTGACCCTGCTTTTACAATATATCTGTACTGGGGAAAAACTGAAACTTTTTACTCAACTAGATGGTAAAGTGTGAGTGTGGTTAGATAAATATAGTAAAATTAGTAAGTTTAGTAAGTTTAGTAAGAATAAATGTAAGAGTTTTATTGTTTGAGAAACAGAAATTAGCATTCTAGTTGTTGTTATAGCTTTACTGCCACGACAAAAACTCAGCTTTGGTCTCTGAAAGTTGCGAAAAGCGCGTATAAACTCATCGCAGTAAATAATTAGGATGCTCGGAATACATAAAGTAAGTGAGGAATGATTTTGGACCACTGCAGAACGGTTTAAAATTAATTAACTAGTTCTATTTTTCACATTTTTAAGAAAATAAAAGTCAGATACAGCGCCTTTAATGCCACACTTTGGAACATTCCAGGCAAACAATAGCATGTATGGAGACGAGCAGATGGCGAAGTGCACTTAATCTTTCAAATTAATTAAAAGTAACTGCTATAACATGGTCAGCTAATTAGTATACAATGAATCAAAATAATAATACATGCTTTAATTATAGAAATGAATGTACTATGACTATGGTAAATGGAAGTACCAGCTGACACTGCTACTTCATTTCAGAAATAAATTTTTGTTAACAGGTCTTCCTTGTAAAATTTCATAACTGCGCTGCTGAGTCGCAAGGTCATTGATTTCTACGGCCCGACCCGCGTGCCGCCCGAGGGAGAGGTCAGAGCTTTATTCATTCATACCGTCATAAATACAACCATCATGTCGTATTTTATTCACAATTCACAATTCACGGTTCGGTGTCACTCTGAGGCCAGCAGCTCTTCACCGCATGAAGATTTTATTTGGATGACATTTTAGATAGAGGTGTTTTAAAAATATGATGGTAGGTAGTGTTGTGTACTATTGGAATTTGAACAAAGCAAGTGTTCGAGTAAACTAAAACTACTAAATAGAATCCTACTTCTACTACTACTACTACTACTACCACTATCACTACCTTACCTGCCACTATCTATTACTAAATTATCATTATATGTTCTACTGCTATTGCTTACCACTATCTACTGCTGCTGCTACTGTTACTGCTACTACTACTACTACTTACCACTGCTACTACTACCACTACATCTACCTTACCTGCCACTATCTATTACTAAATATCATTATCTATTCTACTACTATTGCTTACCACTACTACTACTAATACTACTACTACTACTACTACTACTACTACTACTACTATTACCACCACTACCACCTACCTTACCTACCACTGTCTACTACTAAATGATCACTATCCTACTACTATTGCTTACCATAATCTACTATTACTACTACTACTACTACTATTACTACTACTACTACTATTACTACTGCTACTACTACTACTGCCTACTACTAATACTACTACTTACCACTACTACTACTATTATTGCTTACCACTATCTAATACTACTATTACTGCTACTGCTGCTTACTACTACTACTATTACTACTACTTACCACTACTACTACTACCTACTACTACTACTACTACTACTACTAATAATAATAATAATAATAATAATAATAATAATACTATTGCCACCACTACCACCTATCTTACCTACCACTATCTACTACTAAATGACCACTATCCTACTACTATTGCTTACCATTATTTACTACTACTACTACTACTACTGCCTACTACTAATACTACTACTTACCACTACTACTACTATGACTATTACTGCTTACCACTATCTACTACTACTAATACTGCTGCTGCTACTACTGCCTACTACTTCTACTACTACTTACCACTACTACTACTTCTACTGCTAACCACTACTACTGCTATAGTAATAGTAGATTACTCAAAATTGACTCTTGTGAGCTTTAAATCATGTCAAAGCGTTACCTCATCAAAACAGACCTGGAGTTTGTTTTGTTTCATTCACATGTTTGTTTTTTTTCCCCTGCATTACTGGGCTTTCTACATCTCCAAAGCTCAAAACAATCTGTTCCACCTTGTGATGTCATGAATTTAGATTCTCAATTCCAGGTCTGAAATGATCCAGATGATTCTAGTGAAGGATGTATGGAGTTTAGAAACTCAGTGGAGCACTTCGTTTATTACCAAATTACATCACAAGTAGAACATTTTACTTGAGAGGTACTTTTCTCACACTTTTTGACTCTTACTTGAGTAATATCTTGGACCACTACTTTGTACTTCGAGAAGTATTTTCTGAAGTACCGTTTCTCTTATTTGAGTACATTTTTTGCCTACTTTACTCTACTCTCACTATGAAAAAGTGCTCTGGTGGACCCTGCAGCCCGTCCGATCACACCAAGGGCAAACACGCTTAGTCATGGATCTTTGTGCTCGCTGATTGATGCTCCATAATCTATTAAGAGGATTTGAGCTGGTCTGAAATCACGAGCAGCAGAATGAGCCTTCTTAATGTCAGCGAACGGCGGACATCTTGGACAGGAGGCGAGGGCAGATCTGTTGTTGGCAGAGTGGTTAGCTCGCTCCGGCCGGACGGGTGCTGATAAGGCCCAAATAAGCAAAATAAGCACCACATGCCGCAAATGATCAAGGGACATCAGGTGGACATAGGATTAAAAGCATTAGCAACGGTCTGGTGGACAAAGTCACGCTAACAAGAAGGGCATTGCCAGATATGGAAGGGTAACATTTTGTATTAATTGTGTGCTATTACTTTCCCGGGATGCAGAATACACACTACTTCAGTACTTTACAACGACGTGACTTTGATCGCCATTGAATCTCCCTGAGTTCAGATGTGTGTGATTGACAGGTGGATCAGCCAATCAGGGACATGCATGCTCCAGCTGTATCAAAACAAATCTGGCTACATACAAGGAAAAAAGAAAGGCAAAAACTATCACATGGGACAGAAAAATATTGTGGATTTTTGTACAATAAATAAGTGAAATGGATAATGGGGATTTTTACGTTTGGGGAGTGTAATGCCTTTTTTTCTGTATTGCGTTGTGACATGCCTTGGTTGTCGAATCCAGTTTTTGAAAAGAGAGATATCTGTTTTTGCTATTGAACGGGTGTCAGTAGCTCAGTTGGTAGAGCATTTGTCTGCTGATGTGAAGATTGGCAGTTCAAATCCCGCTCTCAACGACCTCGCGTTGGTTGAGTGGTCAGATCCACTGACCCACAGGTTGGCTGGTGTGATTCCAGCTTCAACAGATGAATCCTGTTGTTGTGTCCTTGAGCAAGACACTTAACCCACCTCACCCCAAGTGTCTGCGTACTCTGGTGTATGAGTGGTTCCTTTTAAAGCGCTTTGAGTGTCTTGAAGGTGGAAAAGCGCTATATAAAAACCTTTACCACTCAACTCTTGATTTGAAAAAGAAGCTAAAAGCTGACAATACATAAAATTCAAATTTAGGCCCAGATTTAGTTCATCCGAGTTGGTCGAGGAGCAAACCTGATATCTGTGACAAAGCTTATAGCTTCACATTACCGCTATATTTACATCCCCACCACAACAACCCCAATGTAATAAGACACTTTGCAGTGACATCATGCTGGGAGTGTTCTACATGTATCTGTAAAGGCAGAATGTTCAGTAGTTACCATGGTAACACAATGCATAGATTAGCAAACACAGGCAAAAAAAAGTTTTAAGATCATCTGAAAAAATACAAAATGGAAAATGGAACACTTTCAGGAGCCTGTGATCAATACGAGCGTTCATGGTCCTGTTTAAGAGTTTGATTTTCAGCAAAAAGGTGAGAGTGACTAACTGAAAAATTGCTGGCTGACGCTAGCAGCTTGTGACTGTAATTTTATGTGTGAGAGACTTATTTAACAGCACAAATCATCTCACCTATTTTAGTTCCAACCCAGTCAGCCCATTTAGCTCAGGACTGGAGAGGACAGGAGTGTGTCAGGCACATGAAGCTCCACTGCTCCTGTCCCAAACCCAGATGCATGCTGGGAAGGTCAGTCATCTTTGATATCCAGGGGCAGACCACAAAACCATGTCTTCTTTTTTGGAGCTAATTGGCAAATTCAAAATGGAAGTGAAATGAAATGACTGGCCTCACGGGACTTTGAGGTATCAGAGCTGTTGTAAAAGAAAGGTTTCATCAACGTCATCAACAGCACAGAAGGTTTCAGGTGTGTCTCCCAGGCCTTTCTTTAGGTTTCTTTCATCTACCCTGTTCCAGTCAAGCTCTTTCTTGTCAAATTGTGTTAAAATAAAGCTCTGATTAAATCTAATTTGTGTAACAGAGCTTCTAACTGAGTAGTACTTTCTGTTAACATCACACACCCAGGGAACGTTGATGACATCAGCTGACATCAGTATCAATAAATCAGACTTGCACTGAAGACAGTTATGAAACATTACAACAGCTCTGATACCTCAAAGTCCAGTGGGACCAATCATTTCATTTCACTTCCATTTTGAATTTGCCAATTAGCTCCAAAAGAGAAGATGACATGGTTTTGTGGTCCGCCCCAGATGCCCTGGATATCCAAGATGACCGACCTTCCCAGCATACATCTTGGTTTGGGACGGGAGCAGTGGAGCTTCATGTGCCCTCCCTGACACACTCTAGTCCTGAGCTAAATGAGACAGGAGGAGAGACAGGAACGGGCTGAGAGGTGAGTGTGGATCTCTACTGCCCCCCGATGGCAGTGGTGGTGTAATAAACATTGAACCTCCACATAGAAGGCAGGCAAATATGGAGAGAGAGATGGGATTAACAATATTGTATTACTTTGAGAGTTCAAGCCCGGATTATTATTCTTATATTATTATTATTATTATTATTATTATTATTATTATTATTATTATTATTATTATTTGATCATTTCCATAGCCTTTTAAACAGGGTGTTTTACTTCTATGGAGTATTAACTGCTAACACATATTTAGATCACCATGTTACCTTTTACTGTTTTGAAAATGCTATATTCACAGAAAACAACATATTAACATGTTTAATTAGTTTCCATTTTTGACGGTTTCCCCTCCTAAATTATTCCCACTTCAGAGCGCTGTCACAACACAATCAGCGTGCATCCCGCTAATGAAGCTACTGCACATCAGGTTTGTCAAGTTTTTGTGTACAGTATTGCATCATGTTTTTGTATATTTATGGAGAATTGATGTGCGGGTGAATGGGACAATGTTATAAAATGGTGGAAAGCTCCAAAGAAAATATTTTGCATAATATCCCCTCATTAAAGAATTGTATCATTCTCTTAAATCAAATCAGTTACACACATTTAATAAAAACAAAAGTAAAAAGTAAGTTAAATATAGGTAAATATATTTCTTCAGGTTTCTTCTATCTACCCAAAAACAGGTAAACTTCTTTTCCGCCAAGGTAGTCCTGAGATCTTCGAGTCCTTAGATCTGGAGATGGACACCCAGGCACTGCCCCTCACAGTTTGCATTTAAAGACACCAGGATCAATAGAGTGTTGTTCAGTCCTTCATTCAGCCCAAACCTATTCAGCCTATAGTATATGGCATAATACATTTGAAAAAAAAAATGTAAAAAGGGGCTCAATTTCACCATAGTAGAATTCATTCTGTTTTGTGTGCTTGTTTTATTCATCCAGAAACAATCATTACATTACAAATAAATAAATGCATAACAAAAGCTTAAAAAGAGTAAACATGATGCAGTTTGAGGAAGTAAGGACTAGTAATATCCCTCAGGACAAAAGTATCCCTCCTGAGTCCTGCAGCCTGGAAAAAACACATTCTCCCTGACTGAATATGTATTTTATTTATTCAGTTGTGGATAATTACAGGGGTTGGCTGACTCGCATACCAACGGAGCATAATCCACCACCACCCTGATGCATTATGGGTAATGATGAGTGAGGGAGGCAGAGAGAAAGTGGCATTAATGGCAGCCTGTGTCGGAATTAAATTTGTTGATTATTTTGTTAAAAGCGTGAAAGGTGATTGGCTGACAATGACAGGTGACAGAAGATACAGGAACTAGGTACGAATCAACCAATCAATTAATGCAACAAGAATAGATAGAAAAACTTAACATAAGGATTGGTCAGGTAGGGTGCTTTTGAGGTGAGCAACATCCTTCAGTACAAAAGTGTCCCTACTCTGCGTCCTGCAACTCGGAAAAGGCATTCATCCTTGCTTGACTATGCATGCATTTTATTTATTCAGTTGTTGATAATTACAGGGGTGCACTCGCATACCAACAGATCATAATCCACCACCCCCCTGATGCATTGTGGGTAATGAAGAGGGAGCGGGGCAGAGAGAAAGTAGCATTAATGGCAGCCTGTGTCAGAATTCAATTTGCTGATTATTTCGTTATGATTATAGTTGGAGAGCGTCCACACAGTAAATGGATCACATTTAACACAAAGCATTCAGGGCCCTACATCAGAGCCCACAGTAATGACCTGACATTTCCATAATGGACACTGTAACTACCATCCTCGTTATTCTACTCTTTTTTTCCTCCTTTTTTCTCATCCATATAGCTCTTGTCATTCTAGCCCGCTCCCTCCTTCTCTGTACAAATCCACCGGCAAACTCATAATTCATAAGCTCATTACGAAGGATGGGAATTAAAAAGACTGCATGCGTTCTTTGTGTAATTTCCGGACCGGGAGCAGGCCATTTCAGAAAGTCAAGAGCAGTTTGAGTTCAGAAGTGATTGTTCTTGTTCTAACTTTGACAATTTTTCTCTCCGTGACTTTGAGGAGATGTTGTCCTCCAGTTTAAGATGTTCAGATAAGTGGAGTGAGGGACCAGGCACGCTGCACTTAACCTAGACTTGTGTAAAAGTACAATGAGTCGGCTACTCCCCTGTGCAAAAAAACAAAAATATGTTTCTCCAACATCTACCAACCTAAGAGCTGCTATTGTTGTTCTTAAAGGTCCTATTTGTCATCAATTCACAGACGATACTATTACTTATTTCAGGTAAAAGAAGTTATATATTTTGTTCTGAATGTTATGAGAATTTTCAAGAGGAGACGTCTTCCACATTTCAGAGACACATGATACAAATTAGCGGCTGTGGTTGGACCGTCTCAAGTTTGGACAGAGGATTTTCACCCTCTATTGTCCGGTTCCAGTCCCTTCTGGATTCGAATTGAATGTAAAAGAGACTGGCTGGTCAGGCAACAAAATTAGTTCAGAATACGTATTCTCGGTACATGTATTCAGATACTTCCCCCCGGGTAAGACTGTACTAAACCAGTGATTCACTCTGGCCACTGAGAACAGGACTAAAACTTCTGAGCTGATCTGTCAACTGAATGAAAGAGCACAGAAAAACACATGACGAGAGTTTGAGAGTTTTGGTTGGAACATTTGCTCTTTAAAGGTGCACTATCCCACTGTG
Organism: Taenioides sp. WSHXM2023; assembly: GCA_029959045.1. Classification (NCBI taxonomy): domain Eukaryota; kingdom Metazoa; phylum Chordata; class Actinopteri; order Gobiiformes; family Gobiidae; genus Taenioides; species Taenioides sp. WSHXM2023. The sequence goes on from CM057089.1 coordinate 6,238,446, forward strand.
CAATGAAACGCTGAAATGTCATTTTAGAGTTATTTTTGTACGTCCAATCTCTGTCCACTGAAGGTGCAGACAGTGACGCCAGATGATGTCTTTTTTCCAACATCTTCTGGGCATCCAGTATTGACATTTTTCTTATAATGATGCAGAAAAAGAGTGTACCACTGTCTGTGTAAATGCTCATGTTAGTCTGTGGGTCAGCAGATCTGACTGCTCAACCAGTGTTTTATGTCCAGAGCGGGATTCGAACTGCGAAGCTTCGTAACAGAGAACAGCTGAACTTTTAGACCGTTTTTATGGTTGAACTCATAGGCCCATAGAATTATAATCATTTTTGTATGAGTAAGCTATAATTTTCCACAAATTGCATTTCCAAATAAATAAACATACATAAATACCTAAAATAATTAAACAGATAACAAAATATCATGTACTCAAATAAATAATTAGTAATAAATGTTTAATCACAGATAATCAAAATTAATATTAATATTAATGAATAATATTGATAACAACAATGTTGGTATTTGTCATAAATAATAAAACAAAGGATTATATTCATTAATAACATCATTTTCCTGTGCCTGTGTTAGATGTCCCCATGACGTCCAGAAAAGTCGCCTAGTCCACAGTTCAAAAGTTTAACTGGATATTGACGTCCAAGTGGAGTCATAGTTAGACATACAAATAGTGGATGCAATTAATTGGTCACAATATAGACATGATCTGCACATCCATAAGACGTCTAATGTTTAGTGGGATGTTGGTTGGAGTTTCAGCACCTGCTTTTTTCTGTGGACGTTGCTCTGCCTGGAATGTTCCACAATACGACATTAAAAAGCTCTACCTTACATTTATTCAATTACAGGTGGTTTTATCGCTCAAAAATATCTAGAAAAACAGGTGATCTAACATGTTTTGTTTTGTTTTGTTTTTTTCTCCATGAAGATAGAAAGATTTAATGCCATACTGCGAACCATTCCAGACAAAGCAATAACATCTCCATGAAGTAAAGCAATGCACCTTTAAGTTTTGCGGGCGGGTTGGGGTTTATCATTTGATTTGACTATATTACATTATTCTAAAATATACACGCTAAACCTATAACAAAATGTTTACCGTGGTACCTTGAATAATGCATAATATGAGACTGGTAAAGGTCACAGCCCTCTTTAAAGTCAGTGAATCGTGTGTTTTTGTTGGAGTCATTTTGAACCTGATCTTTGCACAGCAGCAGTGTCAGAGCTGGCAGTCTCTCACTTGGCCTCTGTGTCTGGGCTCCATCCCATAATAGATCCTGGAAGACAGTCAAACCTATAATATCACCCCACGTTCCTGAACCTCAGCCAGAGAGAGAAAGAGAGAAGAGAGGGGATAAAGAAGAAGGGACACAGAGAGATTAAAGGACCCATATTACGCTATTTTCTAATCTATGTTGTTTCCTCATCAAAAACAAACCTGGGTTGTGTTTTGTTTCATTCACACGTTTAACACACAAACCCTGCATATTTAGAGTTCTTCTCTCAAATAGATAACACACTGTTCAGGAAGTGCTCCACTGTGTTTTTAAACTTCACTAGAATCATTTTGATCATTTCAGTCTGGAAATTTCTCATCTCTACTGAACAAAATGTAAAAGGTAGATGTTAACTTGAAAACTACCGCTGCAGGTAGAGGAATATGGGGGTAAGTAAAGATGGAGAGGTGAGAGAAAGAAGGAGAGCTGAAGATGTAGGAACAGAGAGAGAGAGAGAGAGGAAGAGAATTAGTAAGGGGAAAGAGAGTAAGAGAGGGATAGAGAGAAATGATAAAATGAGAGGTAAAGGGAGATATGGAGGGGTAAGTAAGAGAAATTGAGACATGAATGGAGAGAGAGTGCAATAAAGGTGGGAGAAGAGACTGACAGAGGGAGAAAGGAAGGGAGGGAGAGAGAGTGAGGGGCACAGAAAGGAGAAGAGAGAGGACCAGTGATAAAGGGAGAGAGAGAGAAAGAGGGAGAGAGAGAGAATATGGTAGGGATAGGCCAGCAAAGACAGCAAGGAGGAGAGGGACAGAGAGCAAGAAAGAGGGAAGGACAGACGGAGGTGGAGAAAGAGATACAAATGGAGGTTAGTGAGACAGAGATGAGTGGGGAGGGAGGACGGGACAGACAGAGGAAGAAGAGAGGAAGGGAATAAGAGAGTGAGAGGGGAGAGAAGTAGGGAGAGAGACAGCAAAAAGGGAGAGAGAGAAAAAGCGAGGAAGAGAGAGAGAGAGAGACAGAAGACAGATGATGAAACTGTGGGAGGGTGAAAGAGAGAGAGGGAGAGAGAAAGTGAGGGGAGACAGAGAGAGAGACAGCAAAAACAGAGAGAGGGAGAGAGGAAGCGAGGGGAGAGAAAGACAGTGAAAATGCAGAGAAAGAAAGAGAGAAAGAAAGCAAAAGAGAAGTGAGAGAGAGACAGAGGAAGAAGACAGGTGATGAAACCGTGGGAGGGTAAGAGAGAGAGGAGAGAGGAAGTGAGAGGAGAGACACAGAGAGAGGGAGCGAGGAAGCGAGGGGAGAAAAGTGTAGAGAAAGACAGCGAAAATGCAGAGAGAGAAAGAAAGTGAAAGAGAGAAGTGAGAGAGACAGAGACAGAGGAAGAAGACAGATGATGAAACTGTGGGAGGGTGAGCGAGAGAGGGAAAGAGGAAGTGAGGGGAGACAGCAAAAATGGAAAGAGGGAGAGAGGAAGCGAGTGGAGAGAAGTAGAGAGAAAGACAGTGAAAATGCAGACAGAAAGAAAGCGAAAGAGAGAAGTGAGAGACAGAGGAAGAAGACAGATGATATAGCCGTGGGAGGGTGAGAGAAAGAGGGAGAGAGGAAGTGAGGGGAGACAGCAAAAATGGAGAAAGGGAGAGAGGAAGCAAGTGGAGAGAAGTACAGAGAAAGACAGCGAAAATGCAGAGAGAGAAAGAAAGCGAAAGAGAGAAGTGAGAGACAGAGGAAGAAGACAGGTGATGCAACCGTAGGAGGATGAGAGAGAGGAGAGAGGAAGTGTGAGGAGAGATGTAGAGAGAGACAGCAAAAACGGTGAGAGGGAGAGAGGAAGCGAGGGGAGAGAAGTGTAGAGAAAGACAGCGAAAATGCAGAAAAAGAAAGCGAAAGAGAGAAGTGAGAGAGAGACAGAGGGAGAAGACAGATGATGAAACTGTGGGAGGGTGAGAGAGAGAGGCAGAGAGGAAGTGAGGGGAGATGGCAAAAAGGAAGAGAGGGAGAGAGGAAGCGAGGGGAGAGAAGTAGAGAGAAAGACAGCGAAAATGCAGAGAGAGAAGTGAGAGAGAGACAGAGGAAGAAGACAGATGATGAAACCGTGGGAGGGCAAGAGGGAGAGAGCGCAGCGGGCTCTTTACGTTCATTGCACTCTCACTCACTTTTAGCATTAGCATTGGGCGCTCATTACGGCTAGCACGCCTCCGTATGTTTTAATCAGCGAGGCCAATTACAGTCACACGTCAGCCCATTACAGAGATGTGTCATTAAAGATACATACCAAATTAGAATATGACAAGTATAGCGGGCGCAACAAATGAACATGCAGCGTTTCCAATCCGTCAGGCAAAGTTTGACATCTGAGAAATGGGATAATAACAGTTGTGCGCGCGTGTGTGTGTGCGTTTGTGTGTGCGATTGAGTGCTGAGCTCCAGTTGCGATAAAATAGTGTTTCTATTAACGGCACTGTCAAATGTGTTTTTACATTACCGAATTAAAATGAAACAAGCTCGAGGGGACGCATCTGTATTATAATAATAATAATGTTTATTTTTGTATTTATGTTTTTCTCAAATTGTCCGCAAATGTCGTTCTAGGAATTGCAATTTTTATTTGTCGTTTACCATTTTACACTGCTTTTTGATGCTATGTCATAATGTTTCCTCATCACAAACAGACCTGGAGTTGTGTTTTGTTTCATTCACACGTTTAACACACAAATCCTGCATATTTCATTTAGGCTGAGTTCTTCTTTCAAATGGAAAACACTCGGTTCCGCCTTGTGACGTCATGAAGTGGTCTCAAGTTAACAGCTAACAGTGTTTTCTGTTTGAGAGAGGAACTGCAGCCTAAATATGCAGGATGTGCGTTTAACATGCGGGAATGAAACAAAACACAACTCCAGGTATGTTTTCGATGAGGTGAAAGTTACTGTACTTGTAATTTCAGTTGTACTTTTAGAAATGTGGAAGAGAATTGTGTGTCTAATTATCACACACTTTTTTGTTTCACCTGTAAGATATTTCATTCTGTTACATTTACCTTTTTCTGTCTAGTATTTTGAGGAGTTTGTTCAGTTGCCGCCTTGTTTTTTAAACAGATTTTAACTGATTTTGGCACCAACTTGCCTGGAGCGGTTAGATGTTAGACTTGTTAAGAACGTTCTCCCAGGTGTGAGACAGCAGGTGTGTCCCCTCGTCCCGGTTTATGAATAAAAATAAAACAAAATCAGTGCAACACAGCTGATACATCACAGTAACTTCACATGAAGAAGAAAACTGAATGGTTTTCATTTCAGTTAAAGGTTCTGGTGGAGGGTCCGTCAAATGCTATTCGCTGTGGAGATATTATTGCTTTGTCTGGAATGTTTCACAGTATGGCATTAAACCTTTCTATCTTCATGGAGACCAAACCAGACCAACTTACAGGTCAGATCTGTGGAAAGGCAACCCCGCTCACAGTCAGAATGCCTGTTTTTCTAGATATTTTTGAGCTATAAAACCACCTGTAATTGAATAAATGTAAGATAGAACTGTTTAATGTCATATTGTGGAACATTCAAAGCAAAGCAGTGACATATTCATAGAAACAAGCAGGTGACGAACCCTCAACCAAAAAATTTACATAGTGCACCTTTAATCTGTGTAACTCTAACAAAAAGGACTAAAATTAAAGCAGTGTGATGCTAACTGTAGGTACTACGTAATCTGAAGCTCTGTGACTGTAACACAATCTGACCTGAAAGAGCTAACTTAATGGAAGATACAACAGGTGACATGATTTGAAATTTTTTTGATGGTGTGTGTTCATGTGTGCATTGTGTCACTATGGTAACTACTGAACATTCGGCCAATAGAGGTACATGTAGAACACCCCAAGTGTGATGTCACTGTAAAGTATCCATTCTGAGTTCTAAATCAACAAAAAAAATCATGTGGTCTTATTGTGAGTGAGCTTACATCTCCACACACTTGATTACTTGGCCTGGAGGAGAGCAAGCATCCACCTGCTTGTTTCCATGGAAATGTTGTTCCTTTGCCTATAATATTCCTCAGTATGGCATTATCAAATGTCATCTTAAAGCAAAACACTACACCTGAATGACTCCATGACTTCAAACAGTACTTCAGAATATAGATAGATACATTTTACGCCATATGGTAAAGCATCAAAAGCAATGAAGTTTCCACGGCAACAGGCAGGTCATGTTTGAGTCAGGTTTGTGGAGAGCCAGCTCACAGTAAGAATGCACGTTTTTCAAGGTTATTTTTTAAAAAAAAATCCATAATAAACATATAGGCTTTATTTTCATCATTTTTATTTTAGATTTTTTGTGAAAAGTTACTATAAAGACGCCTTTTGACACAACTTTCCTGAGTCCAATCTCCACTTGGCGATCAATAATAGCGTTAGATCGTCTCCCCAGCTTTCCTCAGAGAAAAGATACACCCAATGTAGCCATCTCACCATCCCTCAAATACTCCAGAGCTCAAATACAACAGGTGAAGCGCAGGTGAGGGAGAGAGACACAGAGAGACGAGCGGCGATCAATACCAAGTCACTGAGTCGTCCTAACTGGAGCAGACAGTTAATTATGGCATCTAAGAGACACAGATAACAGCATCAGAAGAGCACTGAAGATCCACAGAAATACCTTTGACTCGATGTTCAAGTGAATCTATACCGACGGCGATGAGAGGGGCCGGCCGTAATGGACTCTGTCTGGGGGATTCATTATCCATCACAACGCCGTCGTAAACCACAAAAATAAGGTTATTAAAGGCGCTGTACCTGTTTCTTCAAAATGTGAACAGCTTATTTTGAATGGTTTGCAGAGGTCCAAAGTTATTCATCACTAATCGTACTTCTACAGTTTTGTTTTTTTAATACAGCTACCAGACAGAATTTTGGGGGCACAGGGCAAGCAGGCACGTGGGCCCCCTTCCAATATAAATGAATAGGAAGCGGGTCAAATGTACTGCATTGACAACAGACCCCTTTGCCGTCTACTGCCCTGACAGTTGCTAACGAAATACTCTGGTCATAGTTACCTGTAGGCATGACGTTTGCTGTCAGATAACATTTCAGAGGCAGACAGTTGTGGAGATTTCTGCAGATGGTGTGATGCCATTTGCGTCAGGTTAAACAACTCACGTGTTTACCTCTATTTAAAGGTATGTAATATAACAGAAAAGCACATATTTGATTAATTTATACTATACTAGGGATGGGACGAGACACAGTTTCTACGAGATGAGACATGTCATGAGATTTGGGTCACGAGAACGAGACGAGACAAGATTTTATAATTTTTTATAAAGAAACTGCAATTCAGATTGCAGTTCTGGCTTCAAAATGTTTTATGTATTTAATTTTACACTTTTGATGCTGTTGTAGCACTGCTTCTTGATATTACAGCCCCTCAAGAGGAGTTACTCAGCAAAGTTAACCTTTTTAATCCCAGGCAAATATGGAAAATGTGGCAAATGTGGAAAAAAATCTCACAAGATCATTTTCCTCATATGATCCCTATACAATACTGCAAAAAAGTTATCTCAAATGAATGCAGTAACTAAGCTGTGTAATATTTTTAAGTAACCAGTAATGGGTAACTTACTTTTTCAAAGTAACGTCCCCAACACTGTATTGGTGATTTTCAGATTATAAAATGTGATGATGGCATAATTCTAGATTGGGGGCAAGAGACTTTCCAACTGATTACTGGCACATTGTACTTTGCCATGAAATATCAGAAAGGTAAATTATTAAATATGGAACCTGATTATTTCGACTCCCTATTAAGACCCAGTACTATGCTATATCACAACAGAAATCTGCAGTTGAAAATATTAATTTTACCTGCTCTCCATCTGTATTAAATAATATTGGCCAATAGAATGCTGTGATGTCATCTGAAACCCAGCAATTTCAAGCATTCTAATTCTGTGTTTTATTGTCCAATAATCAGGAAGTGCACGTTTACATGCTAGTTGTTAACACAGCTTTACTGTCACAGCAAGTCTGGTCTGATAGTTGGTAAAAGTGCTTATAAACTCATCACAATGAAAAATAAAGATGTTCAGAATGCATAAGGTTAGTTATGCATAACTTTGGACCACTGCAAACTGTTTAAATTGAACTAGTTCTGTTTTTCACATTCTGAAGACAGTTAATATGAGGTACAGCGCCTTTAAATGATTATTATGCAAATGTTTTACAATCCCAATAAAATCACGCTCTTGGATAGTCCTCCCCTCAGGCTTTGTACTCTTACGTGCTGTTGTGTTAACGATATCCAACCCCATCATCTCGAAATTTGGATGCAACCCAGGTGAGATTATATGGTTTCTGCCTTGGGCCATTTATACATGCAAAAAATATTTAAAAATTTACAGTTGCATTCCTGACGGCTGTGAGCATAAAACCTGGGAGGGCATGCTGCAACTAGCCAACCTATAGGCTACGAAAGAGATGGAAAGCTTGTGTGACATTTAAAGACAGTCAAACCTGCACGGGGAAAACAGTTGACGCTGGGTTAGGAGATCAAGCTTGCAACTTTTAGCAACAATGAAGTTAGCTGCTTGTTTTGCATTGCTAACAATCGCTCATGCAGGGTTATTAAGCAAAAGAGAAACCTGCCAGCAGATTTGCGAAGCCAGTCAATGCCCGATCCCACCTCCGGCTTGCTATTACGGACGAGTTAAAGACTTTTGCGGATGTTGTGTTGTTTGCGCGGCCGGAGAGGGGGAAGACTGCAGCGGATTGGCCTGCGGAGAGGGACTACGCTGTGAACGGAAGAACCAGGAGAGGTCAGGGGTCAGAGTGTGCGTCTGTGAGTCCAAAGGGGCGATCTGTGGGAGCGATGGAAGGACCTATCCGAGCATGTGCAGACTACGGGCTGAGAACAGGAGAGCGGAGATGGAAAACGTGGCGCTGGTCACGATGGTGCAGAGGGGAGAGTGTCACTCGTCAGGTAAGCTGGAATTCAACGCGGGCTGGAAGATTTTGTAAAAATTGTGAGCTGCTATTTTTTTATTTAGCTTTTCAAGTGGAGGGCACAGTACTGGAGATTCTGCAGTCACTATGGTTCAGAGAGAAGAGTGTGGTCAACATTTAGTTAAATATCATTGCAATTTTAATATTTTTATGTGGTTATTGCAATTATAGTAACATTTGGCTTAAAAAAAGATCAAATGTAACTTTTTCTAGCCATCTCTCCAAAGCTCAAAATGTGCCGTTCCACCTTGTGATGTCATGAAGAGATAGTTTTCAAGTTAACAGCTCCTTTTACCTTTTGTTTAGAGGAGACTGGCAATTCCAGGGTTGAAATTATCCTGATGATTGTCGTGAAGGTGTATGGAGTTTAAAAATCTTACAAAAAACACCTTATTCTGCCAACTTTTGTCTCTAAACTCTTCTAAATCACCCTTTTTTGTGGTGGCACTTCAGGTTAAACGGGAAACTAATTCAGGTCAATGGAGAATTTGGGAAACGTTTTGCATTTTAAATATGACATAAAGTCAGTTCATTTGTGTAAAATGTTCAATTTTCATGTGCACCAACACGTCACATTGCACTGATTCTCTGGGAGGCTTTATAGTCCATATTGAACTTATCTGCTGTCAAGATCGGCAGCCCCATACAAAATAATACAACCTGAATCATGATGGCGGGTCCCACGGCAACTTACGGGATAAGGTCCATAGAGTGGAGCACTTACTGTATTACCATATGATCTCACAAGGAGGAACAGAGTGTTGTCTGTTTGAGAGAAGTCTGAGAAGAACTCCACCTAAATCTGCAGGATTTGTGTGTTAAACATGTGTGAATGAAACAAAACACAACTCCAGGTATGTTTGTGATGAGGAAACAACATAATAACATAGGTTGGTCCGAAAATAGAATAATATTTTCTCTACAGTGTACCGTCTTTTGAATACACCACTCCTGCAGTCGTATTTGATTAGATAAGTTTCTGGATAAGGTACTGCATAGACAAGACCACTCATATAAGCTGTAAACTATATAGATGTTACTAGGTACAGCTACTTTAAAGGTCAATAAGTAAATTAGAAATATTTTGTCTCTGTGTTGTGAAAAGTGAATTGAAATTTTATCATGTAATTAGTCACATTTATTCATTACATCACCACGTTTCCATACTTAATTACCTGATTAACACAATATGCTTGAAATCTTAAAAGTGCATTGCTTTTCTGGTGGAGGGTCCGTCACCTGCTTGTCTTCATGGAAATGTTATGTCTTTGTCTAGAATGTTCCATGGTAGAGATTAAACCTATCTATCACAAGGGAGACAACTGTAGGCTACATTACAGGTCAGATCTGTAGAGAGGCAACACTATTCACAGACAGAATTATTGTATTGTAGCACTAGAAACACTCATAATGAACAAATACTAGATAAATGTGTTTAATATCATACCATGGAACATTCCAGGCAAGGCAATAACTCAATAATCTTCATGGAAACAAGCAGGTGATGGACCCTTCACCAGAAAAGTTCCACAAAGCACATTTAATTGAACAGATTCAGTAAAAATAATAATCTTCTCATATGGGGCCCAGTCCTTAGACCTTTACATAAAATCAGTCACCACTTTTACCTCTAACTCTAATGTCAAAATAAGTCAGCTCTGTACGGTCTGTAGCTTTTTATTGTCTAAGAATAAGGATGTGCGTGGGTAGCATGCTAGTTGTTATTCAAAGTGCTTATAAACTCATCACGGTGAATTATTAGGATGCTCACAATGTGTCAGGTAAGTGAGGAATAACTTTGGATGTGTTTTCTACATATAGAATAATTCGAGTACAGTGCCTTTAACGTTACAATACACAACATACAGTACTTTTCACGCCTATACTGTATGTTCAGACGAATACAAAACACCCATTTCAAATCCCCTGACTTTGCTTGAACCTTCCCAAGGCCCTACGTCTTTCTCTCGCGTTCTCTCTCTCCCCCTCTCCTCTATCTCTATGTTTTCATAATGCATTTTCACTCTTCGTGTCCTCCCGCACACAAGAACAAATCCACAGTAGACAGCAGGTGCACACAATCACCGCGCGGCATCAAATATAAAAGTGGAGGAATAAAAATGGAAATGGAAAATCCCTTTTAGGAGCTGGGGCGCTGCGTGCTGCTGTTGTCATGTCGTTTAAGGCACACTAAAAGTTTACAGTGCCACCAGATCCAATAAGGGGAGTCTATGGGGGGAGCATTCATTGTAAAGAGTGGGTGGATGGGGTTAGCTCAGTGCATATAGTGTTATTTTTATTTTTTTGTGCATATTATGATTGCCAATTAAATGGATACCCAGATCCTAATCAATGCTAAAACTAGTATGAAAACTAGATACTCATTTGAAGTCCTGAGAATGAAATAAACAAGACAAAATTGGACCTTTCTTGAAGTTTTAGAAGTACAATACCAAATAGTACTCCTTTTGTTTTGTTTGAGTTTTAATAAAGGCTGAAGGATATAAATAAAAAAATACAAAATAAAATATCAAATTTGATGCAGAAAAAATGTTTTTTTGTCTGTGGAGGAAATGATGGTACTTCTAAAAATGGCAGTCTTTATGATTTGCTAATTGTTAATTGATTCAAATTCAGATTCGATTGCAATTTATCTTGTATTTCTGCTGCAGCTGACAGTAATGCAGGGGCGGACTGAGACCAAAAAAGGACCCTGGACTTTTCTCAAATCGGCCCACAGTCGGACGTTCTGGAAAAGTCCAGCACAGATTGCCAGTCCGCCCCTGCAGTAATGTCAGTATATTTGTTTTCATGGTCATAAGTCCAAAAATGATTACTCTTCTATCTGTTCAAATATTAAGATGCATCAGAACACTACTGTTATTAATTTTCATATATTTTATTTGTAAAAAAATGATTTACCTTTGAGTCATGTGACCTTTTATTTTGCTCTGGAAGTACACAGAGAGTGAGAAATACAGTAGTAGCTGCGAAAGAGAAAAGACAATAGAGAGAAATAAAGACAAAGCGTACAGAAAAGACATCAGACTTAAAAGAAATGTATTGTTTTGTGTTTTGTATTCTGTATTTATTTTAAGGCTCATGTACAGTATGTAGAGCTGAGCAGTTTTCTCTGTCTTTATTTTTCAGTTTTCATGGTGTTCACTGTGTTGAAAGTGAACGAAAATAAATATTGACACACATGATCAATATGAAGTCCTTTTAACCAGGGTAGCTACACCTACCGCTCACAGTTGCATTCTATATTAACTTGGCCAGCAGGATGAATTCTCGCAACATTTGTAAGTTCACAAACTCACGCTCTCTGGACTGACCCCAGTGTGCAATAGATTTAGTTCTGTTTACTTCGCTTTTGGATCGTTTTTGTTCACAAGCGCCGCGCATCCTTCACCCCAAACACAGCCCATGAGTCCATCAGCTGATCATCAAACTTATTTCTATGACAACGCACTTCAAGCCCCGTGAATATGCACACGCTCACTTCACTGGTGCTTTATGGATTGTTGTGATTGCCTGTGCCATCAGTGCTTCAGACCAATCACAGGGCAGCATCATGGGCAAGGTGAAGCACCAAAACAAACCAAAACAAACATGGCAATGCAGAATTTTAGCAAAACAAACTGGTTTGTTTATGAAAAATGTGCAGAGGGTAAGTGCTTTGTGCATTTGTGGACAGGAAAAACGTCTGTGCTTTTTCTTTCACCTGGATTTAACTAGAGATCGATGCAGCTTTTTCAGTCCCAATACCGATTCCAATACTATAGCTTTAAGTGTCTGCCGGTATCTGATATCAACCAGTACCAGCGCAGAGGCTGAAAACAGCATCAAAACAAAAAACAAAAGCTGATGGAGCTGTTATTTATCTCTCATGTAACCACAGAACAAAATGTGTAAATAAAAATGCAAACATTATTAGACTTTCTGGACCAACTAAAGCAAATAGTAGTTAAGTAAATAGTCTTATTACATCCATACATATGTCCAACCAGGATATTAGCTAAACCGATATTTGGAAGCTGATATCTGAATATCTGATCCAGAATTTTTTTCCGATATCAGATACCAGTATCGGATCACTGCATCCCTAGATTTAACACACACTTCAGATTTGTTTTGCCCATGCGCAGATTTCATAAAAGCAGCTCTAGGGGTCAAAATGAGACCACTATGCTGCCTGTTTTTATCATCCGCGAACCAGGAAGTTAGCTGTTAGCATGAAAACTCTGCTCTAACATCTAAAAGCTGTTCTTCTCCATGCACACCTCATTGTTAGTGCAGTATATTTAATAAAAGTGACTAATTTTATGCAATCCAATACATTTCATCACTTAAAGCAGCTCTAGGGGTCAAAATGAGACCACTGTGCTGCCTATTTTTATTGTCCGTGAACCAGGAAGTTAGCTGTTAGCATGAAAACTCTGCTCTAACCTCTAAAAGCTGTTCTTCTCTATGCACACCTCATTGTCAGGGCAGTACTTTTGATAAAAGTGACTCATTTTATCCAGTCCAATACATTCACATGGGTTTTCTGATGTTACCATAGCCTAATGTGTTTACAAAGGACCTCTCATTGTCACTGCACTTGTTATTTTTGCTGAACTCGGAAAATGATTGAGACTATAGAATTCTGAATAGCCCTTAATGCACAATAAGGACAACGGTACAAAGAAGAAAAATATATTAGAGCAAATTGTTTGAAAGTATGTCAGACTGGAAAAAGTGTATATCTTTTATGTAGTTCACTCAAAAAAGGATGAAGTATTGATTACGCCCAGGTGCCCTTCCTTATACAACCCCATTTCAGGTTAAAGGACTTATTACGCTGTTTTCTGAACAATATTATAATGTTGTTTCGTCATCAAAAACATATCTGGAGCTGTTTTTTGTTGTCATGTGGTAGTACAGAATGTTCTCCACTGTGTTGGTATGGAGAAAAAAGATAACAGTTCCACCTTGTGATGTCATGAAGCGGTAATTTTCAAGCATAACATCTACCTTTTGCCTTTTGTTCAGTAGAGATCGACAATTCTAGGGCGGAAATTATATTATCCAAATGATTCTAAAACGTAAGTGTATGGAATTTAAAAACACAGTGGAACAAGAGAAGAACTATGCAGGATTTGTGTATTAAACATGTGTGAATGAAACAAAACACAACTCCAAATAACATTCTAACATACAACAGAAAACAGCATAATATGAGCTCTTTAAAAACAGACATAATTATTACAGAGTTTGGGGCAGCTTCAAGGAATTAATTAGACCCTTTATATTTTCAGTAACTAAAACAAATTCCTTTTTAAACCTAAAAAGCCTAGGGCAGTCTTACATCCCCAAAACATTTAGTCTGGTTGTTATTTCAGTTATCCACATTGCGCTAATCTCCACTGACAGACATTTTTATGATTTTAATTCATTATTCCAGCAAATCCCAGTTCTCTGCTTGAGTCTGACAGGTACGAGGCTGACCTGCTCTCACCCTGACCTCCGCAGCAGCCTGTACACCCCCCTCCCCTCTCTTCTCACTCTGAGTGCAGTGCATTGTGGGTAAAATGAGGGCGCCCCGTGACTCTGATCATGTGGAGGTGTCAGACCTGTCAGTGCGTTACATCAGCTCCCCCTGCTGCTGTGAAAGCTGGCGTCAGGAGAAAGCCAACACCAGGCCGTGTCTAATATATTATGTGTTTGTGAGTGAATGCAACACTGGAATTTGGTTATTTTCTAAGCAATACTCTGTGGGCTTTAGTATGCTGTGTAAAAGGTGGTTAGCTACAAAGCTGACCTATTCTTTTAAAGTTGCACTATGTAGCTTTTTGGTTCAGGGTCCGTCACCTGCTTGTCTCTACGGATATGTCATTTATCTGCCTGGAATATTCCGCAGTCTGACATTAAACAGCCAAGCACGTGACATACCCTCCATCACAGATGCTTTGTGGTGTATTTTTAAGGTTCACATGATGTAAAAATATGTATGGGATTTGGAGGTTATGGGTTCAATATCTAACATTGTATCTAAATTAAATGGGAAATAATCACATAGTGCTTCCAGTGCTTTCCATCCACTGTTAGAAAGTTAAAACGCTTCACATCAAGGAATCACCCAGTCACTCATTTACACCTTGGAAGCAAGATGGGTCAAGTGTCTTGCCCAAGAGAGCCACCCCCAAGCTGCGTTACAACAAGCTCTTGTGAAAGGCCATCAGCTCAGCTCAGACTGCAGACATGGGCCTGAGGTCAACTTCTCCACTCACCCTGATCCAGAGAGGGACCGAGAGGAGTTTACTGTGCTGTAGGTTCACTGTTGACTTCACACTGACCCGAGCACACCGTGATCCAAAGCACTTCTGCGTTGACCCGACCAGTGGTCATGTGAAAACTTTTAGAGAGAGAGAAGTTAAGTCTTACTTTTTTGTATCTGCTGACAGATCCATGCAAAAGACCCTGAACGGGAGGTTCAGGACATTACGTTCATGGTTTATCCTTTTATCCACACATCCTTGAATATTCAAAAGACATTTTGTTGATTCTCTAACAGCAGAACCTTGTAAACAACATCTTGAATGAGCACTCCATATTCAGCAGTGTGAAAACCTCGTCATGTCAAATTACAATATAAGCTTTTTATGCGCCTACATTCAGCTTCAGCAGACACTCCAAAATGTTAAAAGAATTGTCTTAATTAAAATCTAACAATGACACATACTGCTTTTCAAAATAAAACAGGCAGTTAATTTACTAAAAAATGAAGGTAAATGTTAAATACATTTCTGAAGTTGAACCATCCATATTGCGCTATATTCTGATTTATGTTATAATGTTGTTTCCTCTTTGAAATCATACTCGGAGTTGTGTTTTGATTCATTCACACGTTTAACACAATTAAACTCAAATTCTTCTTTCAAGCTGTTCCACCTTGTGATGTCATGTGGTAATACAAGAAGTGTTCCACTGTGTTTTTAAACTTCATACATAACAATTAATTGGAATTACAAAAGTTAAAAGGTAGCAGTCAATTTAAAAGTGACTAAACATGATGATATTGAACAAAACACTTGTACTTGTCTGTACAGCTATATTATAAAAATGCCACTGTGTCCTGTCTGCATCTAGAAAACTAAAGTTAGTTTTATTGTTCAAGAATCAGAAAGTGCACTGTTAGCATGCTAGTTGTTTTTAGCATTACCATGACAGCAAAACTCCTCTCTGATCTGTGAAAATTATGAAAAACTTAACTTGCATGGTGAATAATTAGGATGCGAGGAATCAGGACCACTGCAAACAGTTTAAAATAAAACTAAACCAATTATGTGTTTCAGTTTTTAAGACCGTAAAAAATCAAGTACAGCACCTTTAAAATCCAAATTATATGATCTTTACTCACTGCATGGCAACAGTCTCTGCCAGTGTTGGAAGCTAACAAAGTACAAAAGTAAAAGTACAATGCTTAAGTACAATTTTTAGGTATCTGTACTTAACTTAAGTAATTTTGACAGTGGATACTTTTTACTTTTACTTGACTACATTTGAAAGCATGCATCTGTACTTACTGGCCTGAAAAGTAAAAAGTACTTTTCTTTATGGTTTGAGATCTACTGAAATGGCTCAAACTTATTTTTAGCACATTCAGTTTGAGTTAACGTCCTAACTTTGAGCGAACCAAACAAACAAATACACAAAAACAGCTGGAAAAATGAAATCGACTGAATCACTTGAAATCATCTCATTTTTAAAATCACTACATGTCATGCTTCAATTGTTCTAAAAATCTCTGCAAAATACTTACTTTTTACTCTTAAAGTACATTTTTAAACATGTACTTAAATAGTTTTACTTTTACTTGAGTAATCTTTTGCCCCTGTATTTGTACTTTTACTTAATTCAGTCCAGTCCAACTTTATTTGTGTAGCACATTTTACCCACACAAAGTTTCCAAAGTGCTGCACAGAGAGGCACAATATAAATTAACACAATAAATAAAAAAATAAAGCATTAAAAAAAAAACAATAAGCAAGTCAGTAAAAAAAAAAAAAGCAAAACAAACAACAAACAAAAATTAGCAAATAGAAAAATAGCAAATAAAATCAATAAAAGACAGTCAGAGGACCACACAATTCTAAAAAAAAGTAAAAGTGTGTTTTTAAACGAGATTTTAAAGAATCGTCTGAAGGGGCGGTCTTAATGTGAGGGGGCAGAGCGTCCTAAAGTTTGGGGCCAACCGCAGAAAAGGCCCGGTCCCCCCAGGGTCACCCCGGCTTTTGAGTCTCGTTTTTAGAGCGACAAGTTGGAGCTGGACCTCAGAGCAAGCGAAAGAGTGTAAGGTTTGAGATGAGCCAGTCTATGAAACGCTTTAAAAACAAACAATACAATTTTAAAATCAACTCTAAAATAAATGTGGAGCCAGGGCAATGAGGATAAAATAGGCGTGACGTGTTCTCTACGACATGTGCCGGTTAGAGCTCGGCTGATACTAGTGCACAGGGCGTAAAATAATTTCCCTTGTGGATCAATAAAGTTTGTTTAAGTCTAAGTTACAGTAGTTAAGACGTGTAGAGATAAAAGCCTGGATCACCCGCTCTAAATCACTAAAAGATAAAACCGATTTGAGTCTGGATAAAAGCCGCAGGTGATAAAAACTGGATTTAACTACTGCATTTATCTGCTTGTCATACTTAAAATCTTCACCAATGATGACGTAAAGGTCAGTGGCTGTAGGTTTGGTGTATTGTTGAAATGTCAAACGGAAAATTAGTAGACATGTTTGGTTTAAAGGGACTAAATGCAGCCGAAGGAGCTTTCTGGATGGTTTTATGGCTGAAATAATTACTAAATAACCAACCGTGCAATCACCGACTGGCGTGTTTTGACACATGGCATCACATTCAGCTGTAAATCTAGATCGAATTCACTTCATTGGTTTTCATTGCATTTTGAAACGGAGCAGCATGGCCGTATCACAGACATGACTCGGTGCTGACAATGCTGACTCATGTTTTGTGGCTTGCATAAAGGGACAGATTGAGCACGTAATATGGGCAGACAGACAGGTCATTGTTATGTGTCGTTATGTAATCTGTGGATGCAATCAGAGAAAGGTAGTAGTACTGTATGTATGTTTATGTAGTTACTTCAGATATTACACAAAATTGACTGAGCTTTAAGCCATGTTATAATGTTTGTTACCTTGTTTAAAACATACCTGGAGTTGTGTTTTGTTTCATTCACACGTTTGAGTAACCTCCTATAATTAGTCTGTACTTCTCTAAAGCTCAAAATGCTCTGTTCCACCTTGTGATGTCATGTAGTGGTAGTTTCCAAGTTAACAGCTACATTTTACCTTTTGTTCAGTAAACATTGGCAATTCAAGTTTAGTTTAAAAGCACAGTGGAGCACTTCCTGTATTACCACATGACATCACAAGGTGGAACAGAGTGTTTTGAGTTTGAGAGAAGAACTCGGACTAAATATGCAGTGTTAAACATGTGTGAATGAAACAAAACACATCTCCAGGTATGTTTATGATGAGGAAACAACATTATAACAAGAAAAGAAAATAATAATATGGTTCCTTTAACTTGGATGCTTGAGTAATTTTGCACATAATGTCTTTAGTCTTTAGTTATTATTTCGTCAGTGCTTTTTGCTTCACCTGTTTCTGGTTTGTCACACATTAAAGCCCGCTGGGGTTCTGAAAGTACATTTTCAATTTTTCACACAGACTTTTTGAAAAATCCATATATTTAGCGTTTGAAGGCAAGAGAGAAACTAACCAGTGATTTGGTAATTTATGTCCATGGCACTTATTTTCAGTCCCAAAACATAAAAAAAGTATTTCAGACTGAAAATGTTCACAATTTTTTAGCAGTTTAGAAAGTTTCAAATCTATATCTATGTTAGAAAAGTCCTTTTAGAGAGTCAACACTGATTTCTACAATTACACAAAGTTGTAATGTAGGCTTGTACGTAAAGTTTATGTATATTTTAAAGGTGGTTGTGTAACTTTTCTGGTGGAGGGTCTGTCACCTGCTGGTTTCTATGGATATGGATATGGATGGTCATTGCTCTGCCTGACATGTTCCACAGCATGACTTTAAATATCTCTACCTTACATTTATTCAATTACAGGTGGTTTTATTGCTCAAAAATACCTAGAAAAACAGGCGTGCTGATTGTGAGCGGGATCGCCTCTCCACAGTTCTGACTTGACAAATGTAACTTGTAACAGATACTGATAGATACTGTCTCCATGATGCTATACTGTGGAACATTCCAGATAAAGCAATCTCCATCATCTCCATGGAGAAAAGGATTTGACAGACCCTCCACCAGAAAAGTTACACAATGCATCATTAAATGTGGAAATGTGGAGTGAAATGGAAGAATGGAAGAATGCATGGTCTGGTGTAAAGCAACTCTTCTTTTATGAGTCTATCTTTACACATTGACCCTGTTAAAATAAACTAATAAATTTAAATAAATTTAAATAATATTATAAATGTGACTTATTCTCATAAGGAAGAAAAAAAAAAACATAATGGGAATTTTATGGAAAAAACTCTGGAAATTATTCATTTGTTTCGGCCTTCTGGTACAATGGATGACTGAATGGATGACCAGTGTGTATTTATTGAATTATATGAGTATTTACAATTTCCAGAAAATGAGACGAGACACGAGATTGGAACTAGAAGAACGAGAAAAGACTAGATTTTGACATTCTTTATAATAAATATATTGTACAATCCAGTTCCCAATTTTTAATATACTTTAATGAATAATTTTGCTGTCATTGTAGCAGTGCTTTTTGGAAGCTTCTCAAAAAATGTAACTCACCAGTGCTTAATTCCATCATGTTATCCAATTCAAACTTAAAGAAATCTTGTCCCATCCTTAATTAACGCCATGCAAAAGAACATTCCAAGAAAATCCATCTCCATGAACCCAATCAAGTAGCAGACCCCCCACCAGAAAAGTGACTTAGTGCACTTTAAGTGCAATCCACATCTCCTCTCCCCACCTGGCTTCAGTCACGAGCCTTGGCATGTCTTTAAAAACGCGAAAGTGAGAAGGTACGGTGCACTCCACAGGGCTGGCTGCCTTGGGGGAGCGCATTGTTGATTTGTCGGTAGCGCTTTCAGAGGAGGAAAAAAAGAATGAAAAGCTTGGGTTTGTGCCAATAGCCTCTGGCAGTACCCACACATCATTTGCATGTAAAGCCGTCGCCGCGGAGACAAGTTTATTTGTGCAGCTTAGTAAACACGGCATCAGTCACCGAGAAACGGCCATTTCAGAGGAATTACGAGGAAAAAATGGATGACAAAAATGCAATATTTGATCAAAGCCTGCTCATCTATTTTCAATTGACTTTATGCGTTGGAGTCCCTCTGTCAGCAGCTATGTGGCTAAGGTGGATTAGGCAGAGTTTCAGTCCGTGTGTTAACCTTGACATACGCACTTAAAGGACCTATATTTATATATTTTCAAATCTGTTCTAATGTTGTTTCCTCATTACAAACGGACCTGGAGTTGTGTTTTGTTTCATTCACATTTAACATGTTTAACACAAAAATCCTGCATATTTTTCTCTCAAACTGAAAACATTGTTCCACCTTGTGAGGTCATGTGATAAAACAGGAAGTGCTCCACTGTGTTTTTAAACTCCATACACCTTCGCTAGAATCATTTGGATGATTTCAGCCCTAGAATTGCCCATCTCTGCTGAACTAAAGGTAAAAGGAGCTGTTCACTTGAAAACTACTGCTCTGTGTGACTGAAACAAAACACAGATCCAGGTATGTTTTGGTTTTTGACGAGGTAACAACAATCTAACTTGGCTTAAAACTCACAAGAATCCATTTTGTGTAATACAGGACCTTTAAAGTGCATATGACAAGGTTATACTTTGCATTTCACCAAAACACATGTTAACACCATTTTATTTGCTTAGTTTTTCTGAATTTTGAGTTTGAGTGAAGTTTAAAATTTCATTTCCTGGTTGAGCATGACAGCAGACGCGTAGGTAATTCCACTACTTTCTGTATTTTCATAGTTTTATTCTCATTTTTTTCCCTACAAACTGCCTCTTCACTGATGTAAAACTTTGACAAATATTTACCATTTCACCAAACAAAGTCATAATTAAAAGAAAACATGAAAACCTGCCATATGCACTTTAAAGATGACCAGTGGATGATGCTCAGAGAGTCAGTGTCTTTATGTCCAGGTGGGGTCTACTGCAAAAAAAAAAAAAAAAGATACAACAGGTTTTGCAATGCACATAAACAACAATTAAAGTCCAAGTGGTCTTCAGCTCTTCAAACTTGATATCACTGATTGCATTATAACGGGTATATTTTGCTAATATGACTTTTTGAGCGTTTACTCAAATGATAGCACTGTTTCTTATTTAAAATACCAGTTAAAACTGCATGAAGGGCGGCAAGGTTAATTATAATCAGCAAATGGCCAGCAAAGGCTTCAATTATGTAGATTATTACATATACATTATACATATACATTATACATATACATACATATTAGACATATTCATATACAGTATCATCCGTTCAAATTTCAGACCTCTACAAACATGTTCTGTTCAGTCTTCTCTCTCAAATGTTAAAGGACACATATTATGAACTTTTGTACTGTTGAGTGCCTTTGCTTTGGCGTCTCATGTTTTTAGAACTTAAAATAATAACCATGCATAAAACCAGACATTATTTTCCATCTTTAGCATGTCCCATACTTGTGTAAGGCTGGTGTAAGGCTCCAACTTCTGGAAGCAGAGAGAATTACCATTGGAAAAAACTAATCTAAACTAATAAGACATGTTTATTTAAGCATGCAGTAGTAATGAACGGGATTTGATGACAGAAATGCACAAAGTCTGCATTATTAATAGACTTAAAAAGCGCACAGGGTTTCTACATGTGTCGCAACAATCCTGGAAAAAATCAAAATTTCTGGGAATTTTCTGATGGTCAGAAACAAACTTTTTGGCACAGATGGTGCAGATTGGCAGCCTCGCTTCCGTCACTCTGCCCCAAGGTAGCTGTGACTACAACAGTAGCTTACCACCACCAAGTGTGGAATGAATGAATAATGATCTGTAAAGCGTCTTTGAGCATCCAGAAAAGCGCTATATAAAACTGATGCATTATTATTATTATTATTATTATAACTCCTGTTGTGTTTTTGATGAGGGAACAATGTCATACCATGGCTAAAAGCTCAAAAAAAGTCAATTTTGCAAAATGCGTCTAAACATAGATATGATTGCTCTATGCAAATACGTGAACTTCATCTACTTGAAAGAACTTATTGTCACCTTAAAAACCTCCACTTCACAGCAATCACCGTGTGTCCATTGATATAATGTGCTCCTTCCTGCATAAAGAGCAAAACATCTTCGGTCCCATGATCCGGTCTCTATAGAAACAGGAGGACGGAGCTAGGGGCCAATTAATGGTTTCCTTTAAGGGCCCTGCTTTGACTTCGATTCTTTTTAAGTGTGTCTAAGAGTGTCATTAAAGCGAGCCGGTGACAGCCTTAAGTAATATGGACTTTTACGGACACACAACGTCTAGACACAGATGTAAAAGAGACCAAAATTGGCTGATTTTCCATTATGTTGTCATCTCTGCAAAACAGGTCAATACCAATTATGACGTACATTTTAGCGCGTAATATATGACCTTGCCTACTTTAAGGGACCCATTAAGGCTTTTAAAATTGTACCCCCAAAAAGATATGTATTTGACCTAAAATATGTCACTTAAAAGTTTAAGTTATTTAATAATGTAGAAAGGAGACAATGAAGGTGATTTTCAAACAGCCATTTTCACTAACTTGTCATTTTAAAAATCCTAAATGAGGTTTGCAGCTTCAGTCCAGACTCGGAAATGATATATTGTTAAATTTGCAAAGAGAAAAGGGTCTGTCAGCCTTTCACTTCGATAATAGTAGCAGGGATGAGTTGAAACTTTGTTCGATAAGTTGAAAAGCCAATCAGAACCGAACATCCAAACTCAACATAAGGAAAGACAGTTAGAAGGTCTGGTAATTGAACTGGGTACCGTCTCGCTGTAAGGTGAGTGGGTAAAGCACTTTGTTTTGACGTTCCCCCGAGACCGCCATGACATCCCGGCGGAGCTGCTACGGAAGACGCGCAGGGGCCAACGTGCTGGACGCAAACTCCGGGAAAAGAAGAGACGCTTCAGACCTGTGCTCCCCTCTGTCATCGCGGGAAACGTGCGGTCTATTTCGAACAAGACGGACGAATTAGCGGCGCTCACGCGATATCAGCGGGAATACAGAGACAGTAGCATCATGCTTTTCACGGAGTCCTGGTTGACCCCGCAAATCCCGGATTCAGCTGTTGCTATGGACAACTTTCACCTGCTGCGCGCAGACAGGACGGCAGAGAGTGGTAAGAGGAAAGGAGGAGGTCTGGCTCTGTTTGTGAATGAGAAGTGGTGCAAAGCTGGACACTGTACAGTGAAGGAGCAGCTGTGTAACAGAGACATTGAGCTGCTGGCTGTTAGCATGAGGCCATATTATCTGCCCCGGGAGTTCTCACATGTGATAGTGATCGCTGTCTATGTTCCTCCCTCTGCTAATGCTGAGACAGCATGTGACACACTGCACTCCTGTACGAGCACACTCCAAACAAAGCATCCGCAGGCTCTCTTCCTGATTTCTGGAGACTTCAACCATGCATCTCCTGCACCTGTTCTGCCTACATACACCCAGTATGTCACCTGCCCCACAAGAGACAATAAAACACTGGATTTATTTTTTGCCAACGCCAAGGAGGCTTATTCTTCATCCCCACTGCCTCCCCTGGGTAGAGCTGACCACAACATTGTCCATCTGCGGCCTGTGTATCAGCCTATTGTGCACAGACAGCCTGTGGTGCCCCGTGTGGTGAAGAAGTGGACTGCTGAGAGTGAGGAGGCTCTGAGAGACTGTTTTGACACCACAGTGTGGACAGAGCTCTGTGACCCACATGGGGAGGACATCAATGCAGTGACAGAATGCATCACGGACTACATCAACTTTTGTTTTGAAAACATCGTCCCCTCCCAGACGGTGCGGTGTTTTTCAAACAACAAGCCGTGGATTAACCCTGACATAAAAGCTCTGCTGAAGGAGAAGAAGAGAGCTTTTAGGTCAGGGACCAAGGAGGAGCTGAAGGCTGCACAGAAGGAGCTGAGGAGGAAAATCAGGACGAGCCAAGCCAGCCAAAAGAGAAGGATGGAGCAACAGCTGCAGCAGAAGAACATCCAGGGGGTGTGGAGAAGCCTCAAGACGATCTCAGGCTTCAAAGCGCCTCCTGCCCAGACGGAGGGGGACCGGCAGTGGGTGAACGAGCTCAATTCTCACTTCCTGAGATTTGATCAATCACCCACCACTCCCCCCACCCAGCTGCCAGCTCTCACCTCCCCAGCTGGACAATGGGGAACTCCTGCACCTCTTCACACCTCTGCCTCTGCTCTTCAGCCCACCACTACACATGGACTCACCCATCCCCCCAGCCTGCCACTGTCATTTTCTACAGCCCAGGTGAGACTGGAGCTCAAGAAGATCAGACCCAGGAAGGCAGCAGGACCAGACGGCATCAGCTCCAGGCTCCTTAAGTCCTGTGCAGATGAACTGTGCGGAGTTATGGAGCATGTCTTCAACATGAGCCTTAAGCTGAGAGTGGTACCACAACTCTGGAAGACCTCCTGCGTGGTACCAGTGCCTAAGACACCGCACTCTAAAGACCCCAGCAGCTTCAGGCCGGTGGCTCTAACATCGCACCTGATGAAGACACTGGAGAGACTGGTCCTTGGCCACCTCCGCTCCACCGTGAGCTCAGCGATGGACCCGCTGCAGTTTGCGTACCGGCCTGGCATCGGAGTGGAGGACGCCGTCATCTACCTGCTGCACCGCTCACTGTCTCACCTGGAGAACCCCGGCAGCACTGTGAGGATTCTCTTCTTTGACTTCTCCAGTGCTTTCAACACCATCCAGCCACTGCTCCTGAGGGACAAACTGGAGACCGCCGGTGTGGACTGTGACCTGGCAGACTGTATCCTGGACTACCTCACAAACCGGCCCCAGTTTGTGACAGCCAAGAACTGCGTGTCTGACCTACTGACCTGCAGTGTGGGGGCACCCCAAGGCACGGTCCTCGCGCCCTTTCTTTTCACCCTTTACACTGCAGACTTCAGACACAACACGGACAGCTGCGTCCTGCAGAAGTTTTCTGATGACTCTGCCATCATTGGCTTCATTAAGGATGATGACGATGTGGAGTACAGAGGACTAGCGCAGGACTTTGTGGACTGGTGTCAGCAGAACCACCTCATCATCAATGCAGGGAAGACCAAGGAGATGGTGGTGGACTTCCGCATACGCCACTCTACTGTCACCTCAGTGAACATCCAGGGAAGGGACATTGAGAGAGTGGACTCTTACAAGTACCTGGGTGTGCATCTGAACAATAAACTGGACTGGACTCATAACACAGATGCACTGTACAGGAAGGGCCAGAGTCGGCTCTATCTCCTGAGGAGACTCAGGTCTTTTGGAGTGAGAGGGCCACTCCTGAGGACCTTCTATGACTCTGTGGTGGCATCAGCCATCCTGTACGGTGTGGTCTGCTGGAGCAGCAGCATCACAGAGAGGGAGAGGAAGAAGCTGGACAAGGTCATCAAGAAGTCCAGCTCCGTCCTGGGCTGTCCTCTGGACTCAGTGCAGCAGGTGGGGGACAAGAGGGTCCTGGCTAAGGTCATCTCTATGCTGGACCATGAGTGTCACCCCCTGCAGGACGCCCTGTCTGCTCTGGAGAGCAGCTTCAGTGACAGACTGATTCACCCTCGCTGTGTGAAGCAGAGGTTTCGCAGGTCTTTCCTTCCTGCCGCTGTTAGACTGTACAATGAACACTGTTAACACTGAACATGTGTCATTCAACTGTATCTATGTGCAATACTGAAGACCTCTGGTACAATTCACTCATGTCACTTACTGATATTTATCCTGTCTGTACATAAACATAGTCATTACTGTAAATAACATAATATACTGAAGTCACTTTACTGAGATTTACTCTGTTCATATGCTGCACTGTTGCTTTTATTGTACATAATAGTTTGTTTGTTTTTTGGTATTTTATATTTTATATTTTGTATTTTATATTTTTGCTCCACCGGAACAAAATTAGAGTCTATCTTTAAGTCTATTTCTAAATTATTATTTTTTAGCCATTATCTATTATCTTGTTTTATTGCATGTTCCATTTTCCTGCTGTTCTTGAACTGTGCGTTGCAAAACTGGAATTTCCCCACTGTGGGACTAATAAAGGCATATCTTATCTTACCTGATAGATTGATTGTGCACTACCAATCAAAAGTTTGGATAGTTTTTCATTCACATTTCTTGTTTATTTTCATGATTATTTCCATTGTAGATTCTCACTGAAAGCATCAAAGCTACGAATTACACAGTTGTAATGTAGTAAACAAAAACTAAACCCAAAATAACTCGAAATTCGAAAAAACATAAAAATAGTCATCCTTTGCTTTGATCACTGCTGTGCACTTTTGGTATTTCTCAGCTTATTGAGAGGAGGCCAAGTGTTTGTAGTGCTGTCAACAAAGCAAAATGTGGCTCATTTGAGAGTTTGAATATAAAATATGAAAATATTTCGTTGACTTACTTAACTAATCATACTTCATATATTTGATGTCTTCCATGTGCAGAAAAGTACTAAGCATAAAGAAAAACATGTATATATTGAATGAGAGTGTGTGTCCAAACATTTGACTGGAAGTGTATTGAAAACATGAATTGTGTATTAAAGGTTGAATATGTAACTTTTCTGATAGGGTGTTTGTCACTTAATATGCCTACAAATAAGCAATAGTAATGGCATTGAGACAGAAACATCTCCTTTTCTAAACACAGACGTGTCCCCTGGGGAAGTCTTCACCTCTTTTGTTTAGTCTTTAACATCCTCCCACAGCGCTCTGTCCACTCTCTGATTTTTTGTGTTTATTTGTTTTAGCAAGTCCATAGAGATAGAATTACATGTTGTGCACATAGACATATTTATTTCTAAAAATCCTTCATAAACATGTACTCTTACTACTGTGACATATAACCTCACCTACGGTATTCATGGAAATGGATCAGTTTAATGCCATACTCTAGAACAGGGGTGGGCAATTATTTTTCCCCAGGGGCCAAATGAGAAGCAATAAATATTGTGGAGGCCAGGCCAAAAGTTTGAAGTGTACTGTGGTTATTAATTTTATTTCTACATTGAAATCAGTAAATGGCGTTGTTTACAGAAGCTGGTCAGAGTATGTGTTATTATTAGGTAATGAGAGAGTGAGGCTGTTTTACAAAAACTGAATTTATTCAGTGAAATTATTCAAAACAATGGTAAACATGAAACATTTGTAAGTCTTTTTCAGTCACATTAACTCCACAATGTTTAACTTTCTTAACTTTCTATTAAGACACCACAATGTCTTTGTATGCCAAATAATATAATACAACATATGTCACACAGTTTTTGTTCAACTGCCAAACTGTTCAACTGCCAAACTGTGCAGAAAAAAGTCAAAATTAACATGTTTTAGTGTTTTTTTCTGGTTCATTGAGAGAAATCGAGCCTCTGTTGAGCTTTAACAGAGACTTCAAAGTAAAAGCACTGCGGTTTTAGTCCACGCATTATGGAAAATTTTGAAAGTAGGTTTTATTTTCTTAATTTCAAGCAAACTTTCACGGGCCGGATAGAGTCGCCTTAAAATGCTCGGGTTTGCTCTAGAACATTCCTTGCAAAGCAACAATAGCCTTTTTCCACTGAGACAAGGATGTGGCAGATTTTCACCAGAACAGTTACATAGCGTACCTTTGAAATATTTTCTGGTTAACAATTTTGTAACTAAATAGGAAGGTACTCTCCACATGACAGCTGGTTGGTCTGCATTTTGTATTTTGGGTTAGTCGGATACACCAAACATTTGCCATAGCTTACAGCACTTAATAAAAAATGAAAAATTATTCATATTTTGATCATTCTCATAACTGTATGTTCTTGTACAGGTTTGGAGCCTCCCCTGAGCATGCGCTACAAATTTAACTTCATAGCAGATGTGGTGGATAAGATCGTCCCAGCTGTGGTACACCTCGAGCTCTTCCAACGGTAAACAGCAAATCAACAGTTTATACTTTCACGTATCAGAGGTTTTTAGATTGTGTGTGCTGTTCTTACTCGCAGGTGGAATCCAGTACTCCTCAAATGTGCAGTATTTTAAAGCTGCACTATGGAACTTTTCTGGTGGAGGGTCTGACTTTGCGTTCAGCTTATCTACAGTATATGTGTATTAAGGCAAGGGTTAGTATCTGATTTTTTTAATTATCATTTTGGTATTGGAATCGGCATTGAGTATCATGTCTATTCTGTATCCAAATCGACTTTGAAATT
Source organism: Taenioides sp. WSHXM2023 (assembly GCA_029959045.1). NCBI lineage: Eukaryota > Metazoa > Chordata > Actinopteri > Gobiiformes > Gobiidae > Taenioides > Taenioides sp. WSHXM2023. The sequence continues at coordinate 6,266,175 of CM057089.1, forward strand.
TTAGTATCGTGACACTTATGTAGATGTAGACAAGCATGTGACGCCACCAGGTTAAGTTACAGTTCAGATCTGTGGAGAGGTGATCCTGCTCATATTAAGAAAGTATGCAATTTCATACCAATTAAGCACATGTAAGTGAATAAATGCAAGATAGAATTTGAATTCCATACTGTGGAACAATCAAGGACAAACCAAGATAATACATTTATTTAGTGGTTGCCTTTTAAGTAGAATGTTAGTGGACACTTGCCTGTAGAGACTGGCAGCCATGTTTCAGTCAGTCTGTCCCATGGCAGCTGTAAGCACTAAGCGTTATTATTCTTTGGTACCACATACATTATCCAGTTATATTTCTCTTGCTCTGTCTCAACACTAGTGATATAGATATTGATACTTTGCAGTGACATCATGCTTGGGGTGTTCTACCTGTGTGTTTATGATGGAATGTTCAGAAGTTACCATGGTGGCACAACGCACAAATTAGCAAGCACTGCCAAAAACGTTTAAAGATTCTGATTTTAAGAGTCCTAAAACTCAAGAAAAAACACAAAATGGATTTAAACAGCATATTTTGATTTTCAACAGAAAAGGTAAGTGACTAACTGAATGTTATTTGAGAGGGACTTGTTTATATGGCATTTCTCAGCCTGGATTGTTCCACAGTATGACATTAAACAGCTCTACTTTACATTTATTCAATTACAGGTGGTTTTATAGCTGAAAAATACCTAGAAAAACATGCATTCTAACAGTGAGCAGGGTTGCCTCTCCACAGATCTGACCTGTAACTTGTAACAGGTTTGGTCTCCGTGAGAACAGAAAGATTTAATACCATACTGACCCTCCAGCAGGCAAGTTACACAATGCATCTTTAACCACACAAATCAGCTCACCTATTAGTTCCAGCTACATCAGTTCTTTCTTTTCAGATTGTGTTAAAACAGCGCTCAGATTAAAGTCTAATTCGAGTATCAGGGCTTTAGACAGCGCAGTGCCTCAGTTAGCAGTATCAACTCAATGTGGGGGCGTCATCTCCACCCTAACCATTCTACCTCCACGTCCCTGTAGGCTTCCCTTCTCCCCAGATGAGGTGTCAGTCTCCAGCGGCTCTGGCTTCATCGTGTCAGAGGACGGCTGGATCGTCACAAATGCTCACGTCCTGTCCAACAAACAGAGGGTCAAAGTGGAGCTGAAGAGTGGTCTCCAGTACGACGCCACAGTCAGAGACGTGGACCAGAGAATCGACATCGCACTCATCAAGATAGAGCCCGAGGTAACAGCTATATGTTATTTATGTTTTTCATCTGGGCGCTATGGTAACACAAATTAGTGGAAAAAATTGTTGCAGTTGGGCAGTTGACTGAATTGTAAAATCATTTTGCAAATTACTTGTATGTAACTTCTTGGTTGTGGGGTCCATCACCTGCTTGTTTCTATGGAGATGTCATTGCTCTGCCTGGAATGTTCCACAGTATGACATATAACAGCTCTACTTTACATTTATTCAATTACAGGTGTTTTATGGCTCAAAAATAATTCGAAAAACAGGCATTCTGACTGTGAGCGGGGTCGCCTCTCCTCAGATCTGATCTGTAACTTGGTCTGGTTTGGTATCCATGAAGATAGAAAGGTTTAATACGTTAGTGTGAAACATTCTAAGCAAAGCAATAGCGTCTCCATGGAGAAAAGCATTTGACAGACCCTCCACCAGAAAAGTTACACAACACATAATTTTTCAGCTTTTAACCATGTGATATTGTTTCATCAAAAACATACTGTACCTGGAGTTATATATTGGTTCATTCACTTGAAAATGCTGTTTGTATATTGGCTGTTTAGGTGTACAATAGATATAACTTTGGAATTTCTTTTTTCAATTAGAAAATATGAAATGCGTATCCCATGGTGACCAAAAGCACGTTCAAAAGAGAATTAAAGCCAAAAATCTGCATAATACATGAGTAACCTGCACTCTTATAGTTTTAAAAAAGGTACAACCACAACTGAACCTGCCATAACCTGCATAATGAGGACACAGATGGCATTTAAACTGGCAACCCAAATGAAAGACTGATGTGAGGCTTATTCTGCTTTCTGATTAGATCATTTTCTTGGGAACTAAAACACCAAATTATAACATAAATAAATAGCCCAGCATGTCCAGTGTTTTTTGTAATTAAGAGTACATCAGCATTATAATCGTTAACAGTAAAACTATATTTGGTTCCAACATGTTCACCTTGTATCTAGGAACACAGTTAATGAAAGGAAATTTAAAAGCAAAAGCTTACATACAGTTCCAAAGTTACTAAACCTGTATTTTTAAAAATTAGTGCTCTCAATCGATTAAACATTTTAATTGCGAATAATTTCATGAATGTCATAGTTAACTCATGATTAATCACAAATTAATCGCACATTTTTGTCCCTTGAATCATCATTTTAATACTCTTATCAACATAGAAAAGTGGATAGGCGCCACTTTGTGCAAATGTTTTTTTTTTAGTTTTTTTTTTTATTGCAAACCAGAACAATTGTCAGACAATTGTCAGAGGAGTGGAACATCGACACTTTGTGTTCGATGTTCCACTCTCTGGCTCCTTTCATGAAGTGCTCTGCAACAGTGTCAGTGAAATGCTTCTCTTCTGTCTTCATAACACTCAAAGTGATTGTGTAGGGTTCATGTCCCACACTCACACCTGCACAACAGAACCGAGCGGAGAACATAAGCCCAGCGGCAGAAAGATAAGATAAGATAAGACAAGATAAGATAAGATAAGATAAGATAAGATCCTTTATTTGTCCCACAATGGGGAAATTGCAGTGTCACAACGCAAGTTTCAGAGACAGTAGGAAAATAAGAGCATGCATCAAAATCAAGATAAATAATAATAAGTATTTACAATCAACTAAAAAAAACACAACACTGTAAAGCTAAAATGCACAGGAACATTGTACAATAAGTGTCTTGATTCTGAGCAGTGAACAAACAGCAGTTAAAGTGACTCCAGTATAGTAATATATAATATTACTACAATAAAGTGACTCAGATGATTGTGTACAGTGCAGTGATGGACAGTGGTGGGTAAATAAATAATTAGCAGGTAAAGTGACTTTAAATAATATTGCACATTGTTATTATTACTATGGAGATGACACATGGTTGCTATGGAGATGACACATGACTAACATTGATCATTGTACAGTCTGACAGCAGCAGGAAGGAAAGACCTGCGAAATCTCTCCTTAACACAGCGAGGGTGAATTAGTCTGTCACTGATGCTGCTCTCCAGAGCAGACAGGGTGTCCTGCAGGGGGTGAGACTCATGGTCCAGCATAGAGATGACCTTAGCCAGGACCCTCTTGTCCCCCACCTGCTGCACCGAGTCCAGAGGACAGCCCAGGACGGAGCTGGACTTCTTGATGATCTTGTCCAGTTTCTTCTTCTCCCTCTCTGTGATGCTGCTGCTCCAGCAGACCACACCGTACAGGATGGCTGATGCCACCACAGAGTCATAGAAGGTCCTCAGGAGTGGCCCTCTCACTCCAAAGGACCGCAGTCTTCTCAGGAGATAGAGCCGACTCTGGCCCTTCCTATACAGTGCATCTGTGTTATGAGTCCAGTTTATTGTTCAGATGCACACCCAGGTACTTGTAAGAGTCCACTCTCTCAATGTCTCCTCCCTGGATGTTCACTGGTGGAGGGGCAGTAGAGTGGCGTCTGCGGAAGTCTCCGACCATCTCCTTGGTCTTCCCCGCGTTGATGAGAAGGTGGTTCCAGTGACACCAGTCCACAAAGTCCTGCGTTACTCCTCTGTACTCCACGTCGTCATCGTCCGTGATGAGACCGATGATGGCGGAGTCATCGGAGAACTTCTGCAGGACGCAGTTGTCCGTGTTGTGTCTGAAGTCTGCAGTGTAGAGGGTGAAGAGGAAGGGCGCGAGGACCGTGCCCTGGGGCGCCCCCACACTGCAGGTCATAAGGTCAGACACACAGTCCTGGGCTCTCACAAACTGGGGCCGGTTTGTGAGATAGTCCAGGATCCACTCAGCCAGGTCACAGTCCACTCCTGCCCACTCCAGCTTGTCCCTCAGGATCAGCAGCTGAATGGTGTTGAAAGCACTTAAATAGTGAGACAGATCTGAATCCTGCTGCGATACGCGCTCCTCCATGAGTTTATGGAGATAAAAACAGCTCGGAGCAGTGAGGCAGACGGAGACCAGGCTGCAAAACTTCTGTCTCTGTCCAGAGTCCGTATCGAAGGTAAATGTGGATTCGCCGTAGGTTTTGGAGCAGAATTTATTCACTGTTTTCCTTGTATGAATAACATCTGTGCGCACACACACACACACACACAAACAAACACACACACTGGGTTGGTACAGTAAAGCCGTGCGTGTGTGCGTACATGAGCAACTGTGCCGTGCTTTGTCCCACCTCCTCCAACCGGGGCTTCTCAGTTTTGTACAAATTGTTTTGCTTCCGATTTACAGCTGGATCCTGTAGTTTTTCTAACCTTACTAGCAGTGGCCACAGTTTATGAAAAAAACAAGTTCACTACAAAGAGCATTAATCTTGCGATAAAATATTAATGCTGTTAAAATTGTTTTGCGTTAACTCATTAATAATGTGATATTTTTGACAGCACTATTAAAAATATAAATATGGTAGTCAATCATCTCCCAGCACTACAGTCCATTTGTCATTCACTCCTCATATTAAGTGACCGTGAGACATTGCTATAGTCATAACCGCCCTGGAGCTAAATGACAGACATGTGGCTACCTTTCTGCTCCAATGGAATCTTTGACTAACGCTCACATCTCACTCACACATACTAGGGCAAGGTGCGTGCACTTTCTTGCCCAAGGACACAACAACAGTATGCACTTGTCAGAGCTAGGATTTACCACTTGAGCCACTATTGCCTTGCACTGAAAGTACTCTGAGTGCTATGTAATTATTATTTTATTTCATATTCCACACTACAACCTTTCTGGAGGAGAGTTTGCCAGCTACTTGACTCAAGCAATAACTCACAGTGTTATTGCTCTGCCTGGAATCTTCCACAGTATCATATTAAACCCCAGCCACATTGGATAAGACGGCCAAGTTGTTTATATTAAAATTTATGTTTGCTTTCTCAAGACCATTACCCAATTAGAAAGCAGAATGAGCCTCACGTGACTCTTCCATTTGGGGTTTTAAAATCCAGTTGGTTTAACCCTAAAAATGCAGCTCAGTGAGGGAATTCTGGAGGTTCTGAGCGTTCACTTGAGACATGGTCTGTCCATATACTGAGAATGAGAAAAACTTTTATGTGCTACATACTATAGCTTGAGGTTCTTTTCGTTAGCTGTGCAATAAAATTATGCAAATACTACATGCCAACATATGACCTATATGTTTTTGGTAAATGGACACATTTTACAGCACTTTTCCAGGAACCACTCACCCATTCACACACATATTCATATACCAGTGTGCACAGACACTGAGGGTAAGATGGGTGTCTTGCTCAAGGACACAATGACAGCTATCTATCATCTGTGAGAGCTGGAATCGCACCGCCAACCTGTGGGTCAGTGGACAAACACACCAACTGTGTTTTTTTTTTTTTTTTAAAGAATCCAGAAACAGGAGAATATGCAAACTCCTCCACACGATTGGGAAATGAACCAGAAACCTTCTTGCTGTGAGGAGAGACGTGAATATCAAATTTTAATCAAAATTCAGCAAAATATTTGAATTGTGTTAGTTCTCTGTGGGTACGCCTGTTACCCTTTACCTCACAAGGCCGCAGGTTCGGTGATGATGATAACACCAGATGGCTCTCCACAAATTTGGCGTTTTATTTTCTGGGATGACTCAAGAACTTACTGTGATGTTGCAACATTAACCAGATGTTTGGGGCTCCAATCATTTGCACTGCTCAGAGGCACTGCAAAAAGTCATTTTATCTGTCCTGGTTCCTCACTAAAATCACTTTCTACTTTCTATGGCTTGGTAGCTGTTGGTGCAGCTATGGAAAGCGGTGTGGGTCAAACAGTGTGTGCAATAATGATGCGTTCAAGTACAGCGGCAAAGATGGAAAATATCTATGCATACAGATTACTGTTTAAAGTGCCTGTATTGCACTATTTTCTGACCTATGTTATAATGTTGTCTCCTCATCAAAAACATACCCAGCAGCTCTGTTCCACCTTGTGTTTACACCTTCACTAAAATGTTTGGATAATTTGGATAATAAATGTATGTTTTATTGCAAGACATGCCGGGTATTTTGTATATGATACTGTATTTTAGAACATACTTCAGGAAAGGCTTTCAGTACTCAAAAAAAAGGAACACAGAACAGAATGCGGGAAGGAAACAGAGATGGCGTGCACACGAGCAACAAAACACAAAGCAGAACAGGAGCAACTTAAATCAGCCATTTCTGACCACTGTAAAAGAGAGAACCACATTATGGACTGGGACGGTGCAAACATCATTGGGACAGAGGACAACAAACATCGTTGCTGGATTAAAGAGGCGATCGAACTACGGAAATGTGCCCACGGGACTGTAGACCAGGACGAGGGGGCTTTTTCACTCTCACACATGGGATGCTGTCCTGAGGAAGTCGGACTGCAGATGGCGCTGTTGTCCTGCCTCCACCGGTAGGAAGACAGCAGCAAAGTCTGTTTAAATCAGCTGACACGCTGGACACGTCACAGCAACATCATGTGACCACTCTGAGGAAGACCACGAGTGAGCTGTCGAAACCGTCAAATATGAAAACAAACTCTTGGTCTGAAAAAATAATCTAATAACATAATTTATCGGAAGAACAAATGAGCCTCGTTGGACATGTTAGAGTTGTTTCCACTCACCATTTACTCAATCAATTTGTATTTGTTGGTTGTATTTGGAGTGATTCGTGCATGTTTGAGCAATCTTTAATGGCTTATTTTCAAGACGCCATGTTGCTGACAACCCTGGTTTTCACCACCACGGAATACGCCCACTGTTATGTACTTACTTCGTTCTCCAGTTTTATTTTCCTAACCAGTGATACTCCAAGGATTTGGCCGTGTTGCATAGACATTTTGGTAGAAATGAAAAAAAAAAAAAAATAAATAAACGTGCATCTACTAGTATCCATAGGAGGTGCAAACAACTTCAAGGCTTTTTGTTGTCATGACATTTACTGTGACATCAGCTCCCAATGGTCACCACAGTTTTCTAAAATGGAAGTCAGCGGTCTTGTTTCTTTTATTAAGTCGTTTTAGATATGCAGATTATAACATAATGATCCACAAGAGCCATAGATGATAAATTATGCCCTGACTGTGGGAAAGATGGACTGGAGTGGGTAGTGTTGTGTTTTAGTTTTTGTTTTTTCCTTGAGTAATGCAGAAAAGAAAGCCACTATCTGTGTGAATGTTCATGTATGTTACCTGACTCAAGCACTAACAAAACCTATTGCTCCATTACATTGCATTAATAATCTGCAGACAGGGTTAGAAATTGTAAAATACATTTTTCGTACCTCATTACCTATAGGAAACCATGTCTTATATAACACGTCAAATGTGATCTCATTTGCATAACCATATTTGCATAGAAGAATCATGTAAACCAAATCTAACCCCATACGTAATCTTACTTCTATACCCTCAGGCCCGTATACTGTTACATTACAGGCACGCACACCACAGCTTGAGAATCACTCTTTTTGCTTCAGCTCGTGTCCATCAGTGACAGAGAGAGAATGTGTTGGTACTATCTTTAAGTGGCACATTCCTGGGCGATAAGAGCTCACAGCCCCAGCACCCGAGGACATGGGGCTGGGATAAAACTTGTATTAAACCTGCCACACGATTATAACAGACAGGAAGAGGCTTGTTAGGGCTTATTTTAGATTTACAACACTTTTCAGGCAAATTTGGAGGCAAATCACACTTGGCGTGTTTTGGAATGTTTGGACATAGAAAGCATTGCATGTATCAAGAAGTAGCCAAAAAAGTAGAGTAGCCAAAAATTGTACTCATTATAATATTTCTCACGTAGTGCTCCAGGGAATTAGTCAAGTAAAAGTTAAAAAAAAGTATTTGAAAAACTGCTACTCAAGAAAGAGTAATTTACAAGGCCTATAATATGTAAAATGGATTCTTATGAACAGGGCCGGTCCAAGCCTTTATGGGGTCCTAAGCAGAATTTGATTTGCCCCTCCCCCCCACTATCCCACTAACATCTGCGTTTTTAGTTGGTTTACATTATATTGTAACTTGTGTCATTATGTCTATTGCAATATGAAATATTCAGAGTGATTTGTAAGTAACACAACAAATTAGCAGATTTGCATTCAGCATTGTACCAACTATGAAAATGATTTCAGTACTAAGGAATATGCGATACTGATTTCAATACAACAAAGATAATTTAAAAAATGTTAGTTTTTATGCAATATGCATAACACACTCAGATGGCTGATGTCCAAAAGCTTTTTTTTTTTTTTTCCATTTTTAAATAACATTTCGGCAAAAAGCCTTCGTCAGATCATTTTTCTTGCTTGGATCACAGCACACAAAATGGTTGCCAGCCGAGGTGCTCATATCAGCGAATGGGAGGTCCCAAAATGAGGTCACCCTGAGGTCAGCCCACTCTCCTACAAGAAAAAACAGTTAGATATTTACATAAAAAAAACATTCTCATAAAATACAAAAATAGTTTGACTATCTCACAAAAAGCATCTTAGGTCAAAGTCCACATTAGAGTGGGCTGACCTCACTGGGTAACTTTGGGACCTCCTACATGAACTTTTTCTGTTTCATTTGATTTTTTTTATACAATAGACATTTAAGACACTGTTTCAGCACAAAATAATACTTTCTTACCCAAGTTCTAATAAAACTGCTAAGATGACTAGACTTTTTTTTTTTTTTTTTATCAAATATTCCATATTTAAACCATAGATATAATTGGACATACCTAACGCACTAGCCGCTGCATTCCAAATAGTAATAGTAATATATTTTTTTATTTATTTTTTTTTTTTTTTAGACTTTAGACTTTTATTGTCTCCAAGGAGAAATTCATTTTCACGCTCACAGAGCTTGTTTGACATATACAGCAACAAACAACACAACAAACACAGACACATTACAGTAGATATTACAGTTCACTCAGCGAGGGCTTCAGGTTTCTGCCAAAGTGAGCCCTCCTGCACCTGAGCGCCCTGTACCTCTGTCCTGAAAGCAGAGTGACTGGGGTCCTGTTCTATGGAGAGTGCAATGCATCCAATGGCCCTGTTGTTAAGATCTGCAGTGTTCAGATTTGCAAATAGGAAGTTCGAATGCAGGCGCTTCCGGCTCCTTCTGACCCTGACTCCCATTGACTTACATTGGAATATTGCCGTTCCTCTCTCTGTAATTGCTGCAGTGAGCATCATCAATTTGGTCTTAAAATGTTTGTATTAATCCGCTCTACTTGCTGATCTTGGTGGGTTTTTCCGCTATTTTGTCCTTTAAAAAAATCCTATTCATAATATAGAGCCTGGCTTCAAATTTGCCCTGTAACCGTTAGAATTGCGAGCTTCATTTGAGTGGAGCCGAACACTATGGGTGACGTCACACTCGCTTAGTCCACTTTTTTATACAGTCTATGATATCTGGGGGTATACCTTAAACCTGTCAAGAGTTGGACCAGCTTTTACAAAGGTCAGATTTTGCCTATTTTCAGACCTTTTTTCAGTTGCAAATCATTTAGTTGTCGTAAAAACAGTTTTTAATGTTTAGCTTCAGCTCTGCTCTGCTCTAGCTGTGACTGGTCAGAAGGGTCACGTGGTATGCAAGACCACGCTAAGGTGCATTTCCTGATTATCGAACAATAAAAGGCTTTTTCATTAAATACAGTCGACACACAGCTACCAAATTTTGACTTTAAGAGCTGCTGGTGCAGTAAATAAATGTGAACAAAATTGGATACAAGGACTTTAAAATAAATATAGGTAACAGTTCTACATTCTTGCCTTACAGAAAGTGAAGTTCCAGTCTAATCTTAGACTTGTAAGAAAGCAGAAGAGAAGACATTAACAAGTATGGCATCTGCTAATTGAATATTGTTCCAGTTCAGATAGTTGTTGGAAACAGAATCTGGTGTTTTGCTATGTTTCTATATGAGAACATTATCCAACTTGTCAATAAGCCTGTGTTTGTGTTAGAGAAGGTGTATTACTCAGTGAATGACAGTGTTAAAGCATTTTACTTCTCTTCAAGGACAACACAAGGTAACAGTGTTCTGAATGTGAAAGCCCTGAGCTTGTATTGAGACTAATAAAGACATACTATATTGTCATGCATGGCTTTGGTGTGTCCTTGCACATTCTTCTATTCTCCAGTATGCCATTTATTTGCAGCAAGTTGTACTGTGATTAACAATTACACTTTATTGAAGTATTTATAAATTTAGTATAAAAATTTGTCACTTTCTTCGCTCTTTTTGAAATCTTTCCAAAGAGAAAAAATGAATTTAAACTAACAGTGTGAGTCATTGCCATTGCTCATACAATTTTATAAAAGAACCTACAACTGAACTTGGTTTGCCAGAGCCTTAATCTGCAGATAGAGGACACATACAAGTTTTTCTCATTCACAGTAAAATGGGTAGACCTTATGTGAAAGCTCAGAGCCTCCAGAATTCACTCACTGCAGAGGCTCTACTATCACTGATTCAGGATTGGCTACAAGTGCTGGGGTTCACGTAGTGATCGTTCAGATCAGAGAGAGTCCAACCAACTGTATTTCAACACTGACACTGGCAAACCAAATTAGAACAACAAAAATAACTTGACCATCATGTCCAGTGTAAATCGGCATTAAAGTTGCTATCACTAAAAAGTATATTTCATTTAAAGATGTGTACCTCGTATCTGTGGACACAGTTAGGTCATATTTATGGCATTTACAGTCAGAATATTTCATACAGTCACTTTAAAGGTACGGTAAGCTTCTGGGTTTGGCACGTCACCTGCATGATTCCATGGAAATAGAAAGCCACACTTTGAAACATTATCCGTGGAGATGGAGAACTGTGGTTGGTGGAGATGCACGCCCGGTCACAGTACACAAGGATGTACATTTTTTATTGCAATAAAACAGCCAAAGTAAAAGTAAAAGTAAAAAAAAATAATAATAATAATAGTTACTGCATGTGGGGTTTGAACCACAAATTCTACCATAGAATTCTGACCTGTCCTCCAGCTCAATTTCAGACTATAAACTAGAATATTCTAATGCCTCACAAACCTTAAAGGTGCATTATGTAACTTTTTGGTTAGGGTTCCGTCACTTGCTTGTTTCTATGGATATGTCATTGCTCTACCTTACATGTACTAAACTACAGGTGGTTTTATAGCTTAAAAATACCTAGAAAAACAGGCATTCTGACTGTGATTGGGGTGCCTCTCCACAAATCTGACCTGTAACTTGGTCTGGTTTGGTCTCCATGAAGGTAGAAAGGTTTAATGCCATACTGTGAAACATTCCAGACAAAGCAATAACATCTCCATGAAGAACCCTCCACCAGAAAAGTTACACAGTGCACCTACAAACTTGCCTCTTTTTCTGAAATAACAACCAAGTCTCCTCCCTCTCCCCGTCCAGAGCCCCCTGCCCGTGCTGCGCCTGGGCCAGTCCTCAGACCTGCGTCCTGGGGAGTTCGTTGTGGCGGTGGGCTCTCCCTTCTCCCTCCAGAACACAGTGACCACAGGCATCATCAGCACAGCGCAGAGGACCGGACAGGAGCTGGGCTTTAAGGATTCAGACCTGGACTACATACAGACTGACGCCATCATCAACGTGAGCCAAGAGCACTCACTGCCTGCGTCACAGTTCGCTTTCCTCAATTCCTCTCCTCGATTCTGCAGGAAATGGGCGAGGAAGTCCCGCCCACAGAGGAGACTCAGCGAGGAGAGAGGATATAAACTTCTCACTGAGACCAAGAAAGTTTGATTATTTTATCTGATGTCTGCTCCTGAAGCCTCCCTTTGGTTTTCTTTGGGACACTGCTTAATATGACACATTGGACTGACAGCTGAAAAATGGAGGATCGAGGAGAGGAATCAAGGAGAAGGAAGCGAGGAAAGACAAATGAGACGCAGCCACTGTGATATTCAAGGTCTTATTGTGCATTATTCAGGCTTTCAAGGACATTACATGAATTTATTTATACATGTATTTGTATTTGTATTCACTTTCAGTTACCGCTACAGTATAAATATTAACAGACCAACTAGGGAGTTTCTTTCTCTGAGGTCGACAGTCACTAGAGTTAGCAGCAGGTTTGATTGACAGCTATCGCACCTTGTTGCTAAGCGCCAGACCGTACCAAACCAGCAGGTGGGATGAGGCATACTGTATATATATACCTTCAGCAACCTCGCTCCTGATTGGCTCTTTGGTTGCGCACTTGGATTTTCACATATGGAAGTTGGTTGTAAACTTGCCACTATAACTGCTAACTTTCATTGCCTGATTTGACACTGTGTCCAGTTTGGCACCTTTTTTAATTTAAGCTGTTTAACACTTTTAAATGTGTTTATTTTGTGTTCTGTCTGCTGTAGCCACATGCATAAGCTAAAATTCATGTAAAAGTTCGACAATTTCACGACATTTTCAAGTTGATTCTTTTTTCTATGTATTTTTGAGCTATAAAACCACCTGTAATTTAACAAATACAAGGTAGAGCTGTTTAATGTCATACTGTGGAACATTCCAGGCAGATCAGTGATATACCCATAGAAACAAGCGACCAAAAACCAAAAAGTGCACCTTTAACTCAGCTCTGCTTTGTCATTTATTAAAAGTTTAAATACATAATTTTCACGGGCAGCAAGTTTTAACAGTACAACAGATTCTATTTCATGAGTAAATTTGATTGAATTAATCTGAAAGTTGATTTGACCTAGCTATGGTTACTATAGCAACTTCAGCGCTTGTGCCACACTGTGCCAAATTGGGTAAGGTTCCAAATCGGGCAATGAAACCTTCATTTGGTTGCAAAAGAATACTATTGGTGCCATTACACTCTCTCAGTCCACTATATATGATCTAAGCTTTGAAGCAAGCAGCTACTGTTTTAGCCTCATTTACACAGCTTCACCTCTCAGTCGACCAGCAGTGTGGATCAACTATGTTTTTTTATTTAAATCTCTAAAAAGTAAAATACCAATGCACAGGTGCCCCAGAGTGTTTCCAAAACACCTGAATTATTTATATCAGACCTTTAATATCACACCCTGGTCACAAACAAACAAACTCACAAAACAGTCACAGTCAACTTCCCTAATTCCATATTTTTGTCTTCACAGTATGGCAACTCCGGCGGCCCTCTTGTCAATTTGGTAAGAGGATTTATGTCTCATGTCAGAGGGATAATACCATTCATTTGCATTTGGGCTGCGGTGTGACGGTGCTACTTGTTTTATTAATGGTGGCGAATGCTGGGGTCGTGTTTCTTGTCAGTTCGAGTCGCCGTGGCAACATTTCTCGGCGCTGATTAGAAAGGCCCTTTGCATAGCGGCTGTATTTCCAAATTATCTTCACCACGCTTTTATTTATCAAGGTTGCAGCCCTGTGCATCTGTGAACATCGACTCCCTCGTAACGCGAGTCGTGTTCCAGTGTGGAGGCTTTGGGTGTGGGCAGAGGGGCAAAGATCGTAACAATAATTGATAACAAAACAACTGAAACGTTTAAGCATAATTATAACGCTGTGTAGCATGCATAAATACTTGGACAAGGTAGCTGGTAAATATTTCTTTCGTTTTTTGCCAGTTGTGGAGTGCATTAACTTAAGTGGTAGGGTTGTCAAAAGTATTGAAAATCAGACAGATATCAATCGAAAATCTATACCAAAAATGGATATCTACGGTATACTAAAACTGTATAAAACTAAAATGGGCCAAGATAAAAAATAAAAAATAAAAAAAAACAGGTATCTGAGGTATCTATACTAAAATTGGATCAAACTAAAATGGGCCAAGATAAAATAAAAATACAGGTATCTGAGGTATCTATGCTAAAACTGGATCAAACTAAAATGGGCCAGATCATAAACTTTTCTTCAGTTTGAAATCCTTCAGTTGTCTTATAAACAGCTTTGTCGTTTTTGCATTGGCTCGCTAGCTACTCTCGACATTAGTTTGGTCCACTTGTTTGAATCCGCTCTTGACGTAACACTTGGGCAGCACACTTAACCCACTTCACCCCCAGTGTCTGCGTACACTGGTGTATGAATGTGTGCGTGAATGGGTGAGCGGTTCCTTGATGTAAAGCGCTTTGAGTGCCTTGAAGGTGGAAAAGCATTATATCAAAATGTGGCCATTTACCATTTACTCTTGCTCTGATTGGTCAGAAGGGTCAAATGTTATGCTTATAGTACTGAGGCCAGGCACATTTTGCTCAAATACATCAGGTACAAGGACTTTAAAATAAATATAGTCAAAAAAAAAAAAGTACACATTCTTGCCACATTGTCTTACCAAAAGTGAAGTTAGAATTGTAAAAAAAAAAGTGGCAGCTTTGTAAAAAGTACCAAAAATAAGAAACTAATGGATAAACTATACCAAAATTGGATATCTATACGAAAATTGGGTAAAAATAACATGGGCTTAGATAAAAATAAATAAATAAAAATACAGCTAAAACTGGTCTTGAGACAAGGTGCAGAGTGGACATAGCTGGCCTTAGTCCAGCAGGAACAAAGGACGGAAATCAGCTTTGGCTACAGTCCCGCATATTTACAAGTACACGTTTTTCTTTTGCATCTTGTCTTTTAATGTGTATTGTCCCTTTAATAAATAAAAACAAATACAGCTATATCTTCTTCAGGGGCAATCTAAGACACAGTAAACAGCTACGAGAGACAAACAAGATAAAAGTAGTTTACTGCGCTTCTCTGAGGTGCGCTTACGCTCACAACAGAATTAAAACCCTCTGTGCCCCAAACTGAACCGGTAGGCGTAGACCGACTTGTGAGCACCACTAGCAATGACAACTGAATACTTGTGCATGAGGTAGGGTCCTCTGCTTTGTCCCCATCTGTGTTCTGCATTGTGGTGCTCATCCCAGATAGTAAAATGGTCAGATTTTTATACAGTTTCCACCTTCAAGGCACTCAAAGTACTTTACATCAAAGAACCACCCACGCATTCACACACACAGTCACACACCAGTGTGAATGTGTGTTCCAGTGAGAATGTGTGCGTAACCCACTTCGGTTAAGTGGGTTAAGTGTCTTGTCCAAGGATACAACAACAGCAGTCATCTATGGGAGGCGGAATTGCATCGCCAACCTGTGGGTCAGTGGATCTGAATGCTCAACCAAGGATGTTTATGTCGAGAGCGGGATTCGAACCACCAAACTTTGAATTAATTGACAAACGCTCTTACCAGCTGAGGTACTGTTGCCCGGATCCAGTCTGTGCCTCGTTGGACCTGCCATAGGACCTGCTGTAGCTCCTCGGTGCCCCCCTTGTCCCCATTAAACCAACACTCTCCCTGCGTCTTCTTTTGTCTCCTGTCTGTGTCCATGGTTACTGTCTAATTAGGCTCGCGCCGTGTCCCACTTTGGGCCCACACACCCTCGTATCCCCCCTCCAGTCCATCCTCCCCTCTCGTGCCTGTTGCTTCTGCATTTAACTGTTCAATTCTCGCGCCAAGGACAGGTGAGCTGATTACCCACCAGTAAGGATTGGTTAAAAAAAAAGGATGTGGGTCATCCTCGTAACAAGGGAGGAGCTTCGTGTCCATTCATAAAATATACAAGTCAAACGCAAGCAAGCAAGAGGCTAAAAACAACCACAAATATGAAAATCAAAACAGCTGAACCTTTATTTAACTTGGTGAAAAAAGCAAAACACGCACGCAAAATAAATACCCAAACAAACGAGGCAATTCTTACAGGTGTGTGTAAAGTAAAGTGCTTTGTGTGGTCTCTGCTCCTTCTTTTTCAAACTACATCCCCCTCAGCGACTCTAGTGGACTTTTATAGATATCAATGTGACTTCTGCCAGGATAGAAATGTCCCATCTGACCTGGAAATCAAACCCTCTACTTTCTGAAACAAAACCCATTGGCACCGTAAGCTTTCACATAACAGCAAACATCATTTCCTTGGTCTAATATTGTTGTGTTCTATTGAGTGTTGAATGTTTGTGTGACAGGACGGAGATGTGATTGGAGTGAACACATTGAAAGTAGCAGCGGGGATCTCCTTTGCCATCCCGGCAGACAGGATACGCCAGTTCCTCACAGAGTCGCACAACAGACAGCGCAATGGTGAGTCATGAAAACAACACCTGTATGAAACTACTTTAAACCTGAACAGATCCTTTAAAAACAAGCCAAAAAAAACAAAAAACAAAAAAAATCTGAATTCCGTAGGTGGCAAAAGTGAAGTGGAACATAATGCGATTTCAATGGAGAAAATCGCAAACTCTGAAAACTCAGGATGGTTATGGCAAATGGAAACACGCAGATACGTCCAATCCAAGCCAACTTTATTTGTATAGCACATTTTATAAACAAGACAGTTCCAAAGTGCTTCACGTAGCAATTTAAAACATTTAACTATAAAAAAAATCAGCTGAATTATGTTCCGAACAAAAGGAACTAATACAATCAATAGATAAAATAATAATAATAATAATAAAATCAATGAATAAAAATAATAAATCAATAAAGAAAAGCAGTACTAAAAAGAATAAAATAGATTTAAAAAAAAAAACAATAAATAAATATAAAAATAAATAAAAGACACAGAGGACCACACAACTCACACGGTATTAAAAGCCAAAGAGTAAAAGTGGCGACACCTAAAACACTCCACTGTGGGGGGCTGTTCGGACATGGAGGGGCCGAGCGTTCCAGAACTTTGGGCCGGCCACAGAGAAGGCCCTGTCCCCCCGGTTTTAAGTCTCGTCTTGGGCACCACGAGCTGGAGCTGGCCCTTGGACCTCAAAGCGCGCGCAGGGGTGTAAATCTGGATGAGGTCCGAGATGTATTGTAGAGCCAGTCCATTCAAAGCTTTAAAAACAAACAATAAAATCTTAAAAACAATTCTAAAATTAACAGGAAGCCAGTGCAACATGTGAGTACGAGGAGAGCTAGGGATGTAACAGTAACCGAAATATCTTATTGTCAAAAGTCTCACAATAATATTGGAGAAAATCACAATATATCAAATCTCTTTGCTTAAATTAATAGTTATTCCAATGTCTGTCTTTGTCATTTTAATGTCTTTCTTATTCTGTAAAGCACTTTGAATTAACTTGTGTATAAATTGTGTTATAAAAATAAACTTGTTTTGTCTTCTATTTTATCTTATTTGTTTGTTTAATTGGAAGTTATGATAGACATGTTGCATTTAAATGAAGAGAAAATAAAGATTTGTAGGTTTTAGCCATAGACTGTATATATAAGCTTCCTTTGAGCTCTGGTGGCAACTGACTTGTATTGAAAAACGTGACCCCCTCTCTCTGTAACTTCAGCTGTGAGCCTTGTCATTTTGGCCTTAAAATTTTCATATTAACCTGTTCTACCGTGACCTCTACTTTTACTTGTTTGTAATGTAATCATAGGGAATGCTCCGTCGAAAAAGAAGTTCATTGGAGTCCGGATGTTGACGCTCACACCATCGTAAGCATTGTCATAATTGTCATTAGAAAGTCAGTTGTATTCACTAAAATATGTGTTGTTGTTTTTTTGTTTTTTTTAGTCTAGTTGATAATCTGAAGATGAGAGACAGCTCATTTCCAGATGTGGACTCTGGGGTGTACATTTATGAAGTTATCCCAGGCACTGCTGCAGCCAGGTCAGTCTATGGTTCTCTATATAAACAATGACATTTTTTCTCCAAATGTGTGATCAAGCCATGCAAAGTAGGCAGCAAAAGAAAAAAATCTGTCAGCTGAAGAAAAGAAGGTATGGTGATAGAAAGTCAAATGTTTAAATCATCAAACATGTTTTATTTCTTATTTATTTATTTGCAAAGCGACAGCACATATTAATGAATATTTAAAATGTAAATATTTAAAGATTATAGCCAGTGTTGGTTGATGTTAAATCACCTATAAGACAGGGAAAGGTACAGCAACAATCACACAAAAGTACATAACACCAGCACACTCACTATACATATATACAATTCATTTCAGACTGTTCATTTGAAGTTTGAAGTCAAGAGTTAAAGAGTTAAACAACCACTGTTTTAAAGCTTTAGAAAATGCTGCAGTGTTGAAAGCTCTTGTATACGAGCAGCACTGTGTTCCATGTTTGACCTGCTCGATAAGCGAAAGAGAGCTGTCTAAAAGCACTTTTCCTAAAATGTCAATGCAAAGCAGTTATCTTAACACCACCATTTACTTAAATCCACAGTATGTACATTTTAGACAAAATAAAAGCGTGTTTGTTTTTTTTTTCATTTTGGTTGCATTCATTGCACTGAAAAACTTGTGTCCTTACTGTGGGTGGGCTTGCATCTCCACAAACCACGGCCTCCTCCTGCTTGTTTCTACAGTGCAGGAAATAAGTATTTGATCCCTTGCTGATTGTGTAGGTTTGCCACTAACAAAGGTGGTAGGTTCATTTTAACATTGAGAGATAGAATATCAAAAAGAAAATCCAGAAAATCACATTATAGAAAATATATTAATTGATTTGAATTTCATTAAGAGTTCTGGCTCCCACAGACCAGTTAGACACTCTGAATCAACTCTTTACCTGAATCAGACTCCTGTTTTAACTAGTCACCTGTATAAAAGCCCCCTGTCCACAGAATCAGTCAATCAATCAGACTCCAAACTGTCAAACATGGGAAAGACCAAAGAGCTGTCAAAGAATGTCAGGCACAAGACTGTAGACCTGCACAAGGCTGGAATGGGCTACAAAACAAAAGCTGGGTGTTAAGGAGACAACTGTTGGTGCAATTGTTCAAAAAATTAAGAAATACAAAATGACAGTGAGAACAGTGAACAGTGAGAACAGTGAGAAATCGAATAATTCTTGCAAATAATAAATTATCATTTATTTATTTGCAAATAATTCTTGCAGATAAAACCTGCAAATAATTTCCCTTGTGGATCAATAAAGTTTGTCTAAGTCTAAATCTGCCTAGAACACACGGGAGGAGCTAGTCAATGATCTCAAGGCAGCTGGGACCACAGTCACTAAGAAAACCATTGGTAACATTTTACACTGCAATAGATTAAAATCCTGCAGTGCTTGCAAGGTCCCACTGCTTAAGAAGGCACATGTGCTCTCATGCTCATGCTCCGAGTTGCCAAACGACAGCCAGGAAAACTTAATGATTTAGAGATGATCTGCAAAGAAGAGTGGACCAAAATTCCTTCTGATATGTGCACAAACCTGGTCATCAACTACAAGAAACGTCTGACCTCTGTGCTGCAAACAAGGATTTTGCCACCAAGTACTAAGTCTGTTTTGGCTACAGGGTTCAAATACTTGTTTCACTCAATGAAATGCAAATCAGTTTATATATTGTCTTTAAAGTTATTTTCTGGATTTTCTTTTTGATATTCTATCTCTCAATGTTAAAATAAATCTACCATTAAAATTAGACTGTTCATTTCTTTGTCAGTGGGCAAACCTACAAAATCAGCAAGGGATCAAATACTTGGTTCCTCCACTGTATGAATGTATCTCCATCGATAATGTTCCTAAGTATGACTTTGACTTCCTATTTCCATGGAATCATGCGGGAGATGTGCCACCTCCAAAAAGTTACACACTGGCTAAGGTCAAGGTATTCTTTATTGTTGAGAAATTACACTTCAGCATTTGACCCATTTGCAAGCACACTACCCAGGGCCCCATTTCCTGATTTTGCCGGGCTGAGGTTGGCGTGTGTTTTGGTTCATATTTTATTTCAATGCTGATGGATAGGTCTTTTTCTATTAATCTGATGCAGCTGTTACTTGACTTTAAGAAATTCATGTAGACATCAAACATACATTCACAGATGGGCAATTATTGGAACTGTCTGGTTTAAAAAAAAAAAAAAAAAAAAAAGAAAGAAAATAAGTTGCTGTCTCTCTGATGAAGTCATTTGAAAACTTTTTTTAATATCCCTTAAAGATGCACTAGGTAACTTTTCTGGTGGAGAGTGTGGCACCACTTGTCTCCTTGGTGATGGTACTGCATTGCCTGAATTGTTCCACAGTATGGCATTAAGTGTGTCTATGTTTCGTTTGTTTAATTAACAGTGGTTTTATTGCTGAAAGATTCTTTGAAGCATCTATGATTCCTGTAAGCTGCAGTTTCCATGGAGATAGATAAATGAATTGCCATATTAGGGAACATTAGGGAACTCCAAAAAAAAGTTACGCAGTATTACTATAGTATTTTATCCTTGCATAATGTCCTGTAACATCTTTAAATGTACTTTACTTACATAATCTCTTGTGTACCTCTTACACTGGATCTCATTTGGAGAAGATTACCCACAATTCCATGTGTGGGAAGTGTCAGTTTCTAAGCAACAGGATCAGAAATAACGTAAAATAAACCAAACCTGTTGCCTAGGTATAACTCATTGTTTATACTTTGTGTACACTATTTCAGTGACTCAAATGAAAAGTTAATGAGTTTTTGTTAGCTTGGTTTGACAAAGGGACTACAAAAGGCCGAACCGCATTTGCTCTTTCTTTACATAGACAGGTGACATGTACAGGAATGACAATAAAGAACCAATATTATGCATCGTTTCTATAGTTATTGTCCTTTAAACCTGCCATTCCTTAAAATAATGACTATCTTTTAAGAACAGACATCTGGTACTGGCTGTAGGGGTGATCACAATTCAATTAACAAGGCTTAGGTAGGTTAAGCAGCATTTTCCAGTATGCTAACAGAAACATGCAGTGGCAATGAACACAATTTGATGTCAGAAATGCTCAGATTTTGATGTACGGACTGTATGGATGGTTGGAGACTTCTGAGCTTTCACCTGTGACGTAACAAAACTGGGAATTTCAAAATCACATGTTTTTATGGGGCTTTGAGTGAGTGGACTTACCTTTCTCTATAGGCAGCCCCTTCTCTAATGCTGCTACATCTGCAGTCAGATTTCATATATTCATATCATTATTATCAAGGCTACAAATCCGCAAGGCAGGTGTCATGTATTTTGCCAAAGACACAACAATAGTATATGCAGTAATCCAGGAATTGGACTGCGGACCTTGGTAGAATGGTAGATGATTTTTCATCCAATGACAGTTTTTCACTGTCATTGGATGAAAGTAAAATATTTGAATGCAAAAAAAGCTTGTGGAAGTAACATGGCCTTAAATTGCATATCAGTTCAATCAAAATCAATTGCTGACCCCGTTTAAAATATTTATGTCTTTTATTTTATTTTATTTTATTTTATTTTTTATTTTTTTATGAAAATGAGTGAAATGAATGTATATACTGGATGTAGTAGTTATCATCAAATCTAATTAATTTGCTTTGGAGCAATATTTAAAAAAAAAATGCATTAAAAGAGTCATTATTTCTTTTTTGTTTTTGTGTGTTTGTACTTGTGACTTTGGTGCCTGGTATGAACTTGTCTGCACAGCCCCATCACTCTGTCTGAATACCTGCTGTGTAAATGTTAGCCGGTTTAGCACGACCACGCTCTGATTCCTGAACAGGCAGCATTTAGTCTGTCCCGCAGGAATCGTACCCCCAACCTCTGAACGTGAACAAACCTGCCTAAAGGTCACTGGTGTTTGCCTCCACGCTGCAGCTGGAACACTCAACAGATGTGGTGTTTTACTGTAAATGATGGACTGCAAATATCTAGGAATGTCAGGCTGAATTGGTTTTACAATCAATCATTGTTATAGATGTCACATTTACACCTTAAGAATCCAAGAAATAAAAATATTATTTACAAGAAAAAGCAGCAAGCAGGGACAAATTGAGAGTAGGACCAGAGAGCTAAACCAGGACTAAACTAGGGACGATAGGTGAGGGTAGGAACATAGACTGAGCATTAAACCGATAGCTTTGCCTTTGGACTCAGCTCCTTCTTCACCACAACAGTCCAGTAAAGAATGTTGCAGGTTCTGGTTCAATGAAGCCATCAGGAAAACATCGACAAACCGCAAAGATGAAATCCAGTGGTCCCCAAACCAGACACCCTTTGACCCCAGAAAACTACAAATTCTGTCCATAAAAACAATGAACAGAACCGGTGACAAAGGGCAGCCCTGGGGGAGTCCAACATGCACTGGGAAAAGGTTTGACTTACTGCCAGTAATGTAAACACAGCTTCTTTATTTGAAGGGACAATGTACAGATTATAGCTAGAAAACTAATAGCTAGTTTCCATCTGCAGTCTCTGATTTACAGAAATAAGTTATACAGTGCAATTATAGACAACAATAAGAAGAATTCGCAATGTCCACGGGTATTTACAACGTCACAAATTTCATTTTTTAAAATACATATTACCCTACCATTTCTACATATCACATAGTGGGAATAGGACTTTGACCCCTGTACTCCAGCACCTGTCGGCTGCTTCAGGAGTCCTATAAGTCAATAAAGTGCAATAGGACTTCTTCTTCACAACAGAAGGTTTTGTGTTGTGTAAAAAAGTGTTGATTTTCATAATGTTTGTTTTAATAGAGCTGGACACGCACTAACCAGTGGCTGTGTTCACATTCAAACAACACAATCTGCTGTGAGTAATCAGAGAGACCACGATCAGAAAGAGATTAGATGATTTTGCTTTTTACATTTTAATAGTCTCAGAACTCCCTAAAGCTGATGAGAATCATTTTAAGTGCACATCTAACCACAGCCAGTGTAAACACGTATAACATTTTACTGATGACGTCTGATGTATTACCCCTTTCAAATCTGACCTAGAGCCTTGTGTCCTCTGCATTTATCCAGGGCTGGGATCCTGAACCAGGACGTGATTGTGTCCATAAATGGACAGGAGGTCCAGCGCACACAGGACATGACGGAGAAGGTCCAGAATGCTGCTGCTCTGTCCCTCACGATCAGGAGAAGAGAGAAAAAGATCACTCTGACCATAGTGCCTGAACAAACTGACTCTATATGATAGATGTTCATTTTTATCATTTTGACACACCAAATTATTATATACATTCAAGTTTTGGCAAAATAATATAATACCCAAAATAATATAGTAACATGAACAATTTCTTTTTTTCTTATTTTTGGTGAAATCACTGTTTGGAATTATGGTCTAAGATACAAATATTTATATGATGATATATGAAAAGCCTAAAAAGTATGTTGTATCTGGAAATAGCTGGTCTATATCACTCAGGATAAAATACTTGATACAGCTTATGATGCGTATATTTTTGGGCATTTTAAGCTAACTGTAACTGGCCAGTAATGTTTAACTATAGTGATATGTCATTTATAATGTCTTATCAGCACATTATTGTACAAATCTGTAAATTATAAAGATTTAGATAGTAAATATGTGTGTTTTTATTTTTTATTTTTCAATATATTTCATGTATTACAAGAATATTACAGGCATTATGGGAAGAAATGATGAAGAAAGACTTAATTCACAATGAACAAATAGTTTATTAAGAATGATTAAGGCTTAGTAACTGTTTAATTAATACCATAACTCCTCACCCCAACCCCTAAATTAAGTTACTAAACCTGGATCATTCTTAACAAATAGTGCTAGTGCAGCCTCTGCAGCTCAGGGAGGGAATTTTGGAGGTTTTGAGCTTTCACATGAGGCATGGCCTGTCCATATACTGAGAATGAGAAAAACTTGGATGTGTCCTCTGTCTTCAGATTAAGACACTGGTAACTCTGGAAAGGTTGATTAGAAGAGCACAGGCTATGTCCAGCTCCTGTAAATCTTTCTTCATGCTATTAAGGCTAACTGCGGCGTTGTAGTCATTATAAAATGTAACTGAAAAATGCCCTCTGCAATGGCCCGATCCTTTTATTTATGGCATTTCCCAGATACTATGATTATAGCTTTATTTTCTATTCTGAGTGGCGTTAGCAGGTTCCTTATGGTGAGTTCGCCTGTCTCATTAGCAGGTAGCCAGCAGCAGTGTCTGTGAGCTGCGTTAAATGAGCTATAGCAAAGAGCGCTGAACTGGAGACTATTAAAAATTCCTTTTTTTGGACCAAGTCCCTTAGCAACCTACCACTACATCAGCCAGATAGAAATGCATACATATATCCTTGGTTCAGTATGTCTTAGTGAGAGACGAATATTGATGACATTCGCAATCCAGTCAGATGCCAAGAGCCATTTATAAGAACGCAGTGTAACAGAAATTTAAAAAATATATATATATTTAAAAGGTGCACTATGTAGTGTTTGTTTGGGGGTCTGCCATCTGCTTGTTTCTATGGATATGTCATTGCTCGGCCTGGAATGTTCCACAGTATGACTTTAAACATCTCTACCTTACATTTATTCAATTACAGGTGATATATAGCACAAAAATAGCCTGAAAAACAGGCATTCTGAAAGTGAGCGGGGTCGCCTCTCCACAGATCTGACCTGTAACTTGGTCTGGTTTGGTCTCCATGAAGATAGAAAGGTTTAATGCCATACTCTGAAACATTCCAGACAAAACAATAACACCTTCATGGAGAAAAGCATTTGACGGACCCTCCACCAGAAAAGTTACACAATGCACCTTTAAATACAACTTTTAATAATTATTTACACTCTCTGGGACCCCAGTTGAAACTTTACATTGACATCATGCTTCAGGGGGTTCTACATGTATGTCTATGGCAGAATGTACAGCAGTTACCATGGTAAGAAAATGGATTTAAACAACACATATTCAGAAGCCTGTGATCAATGTGAGCTGGCACAGTCCTGCTTAGGTGTTTGATTATCAACAAAAAAGATGAGGAGGCCCCAGGGAAGACCCAGGAGCTGGAGGAAGTGTTCGGGGTGAAGGAAGTCCGGTAGTCCCTGCTTAGACTGTTGCCCCCACGACCCGGCCCCAGATAAGCGGAAGAAAATGGATGGATGGATGGGTCCGTCAGATGCTTTTTTCCATGAAGATGTTATTGCTTTGTCTGGAATGTTTCAAAGTATGGCATTAAACCTTTCTATCTTCATGGAGCGCAAACCAGACCAAGTTATGGGTCAGATTTGTGGAGAGGCGACCCCGCTCACAGTCGGAACACCTGTTTTTCTAGTTATTTTTGAGCTATAAAACCACCTGTAATTGAATAAATGTTACAAAAAGTTACATAGTGCACCTGTAAAATAAAGCTAACATTAAAGTCTAAGTAACAGAATACTAGAGCTTCAGACAGAGCAGTGCCTACAGTTAGCATCACTGTAAAGTGAAGACATCAGCTGCAAAGTATCAATTATTCAAAAACACACTGAAAAAAAACTTGGAATTTTAAAAGTTTGGGCAAAATATAAAAAAGATAAGTACCGATGTAATTACGCCTCTTTGTGAAATAATCATTAAAAATGAACTCCACTCGCTCAGTAAAAACAGACAAGGTTCAATATTATATACAGTATTGTAAGAGTCCAGGGGGTACAAGGTAATTATTTTAGTTTGTACTGCATTTGGAAATCAATAAACTGAAAAAAGTTGTTTTAGCTACAGAAACAAAACCTGAAGGAAAGCATGCACAATTTGTAGAAACAATATGGGAGTCGTTACTATCAGTTTTGGGTGGTATGCACAGAGGTGGGTGTAGTAATGAGGTATTTTTACTTGAGTATGTATTTTAAGTATACTCTAAATTGTACTTTTATAATCTCATAGTATTATCTTCACTTTTAAAGGTCCTATATTATGCTAAATTGGCTCTTGTGAGCTTTAAACCATGTTATAATGTTGTTCCCTCCTCAAAAACAGACCTGGAGTTGTGTCTTGTTTCATTCACACACGTTTGAGTAAAACTTTATTATTAGTCTGTCTACATCTGCAAAGCTCAAAATGCTCTGTTCCACCTTGTGATGTCATGAAGTGGAAGTTTTTTAAGTTAACAGCTACCTTTTACCTTTAGTTCAGAAGAGATTGGCAACTCCAGAGCTGAAATGATCCAAATGATTGTAGTCAAAGTGTACGGAGTTTAAAAACACAGTGGAGCACTTCCTGTATTACCACATGACATCACAAGGTAGAACAGAGTGTTTTTTATTTGAGGGAAGAACTGAGCTTAAATATGCAGGGTTTGTGTGTTAAACATGTGTGAATGAAACAAAACACAACTTCAGGTCTGTTTTTGAGGAGGTAACAACATTATAACATGACTTACAGGTGCATTGTATAAGTTTTCCGGTAGAGGCTTTGCCAAATGCTTTTCTCCATGGAGATGTTATTGCTTTATGTGGAATGTTTCACAGTATGGCATTAAACCTTTCTATCTTCATGGAGACCAAACCAGACCAAGTTACAGGTCAGAATACCTGTTTTTCAAGGTATTTTTGAGCAATAAAACCACCTGTAATTTAATAAATGTAAGTTTTAATGTCATACTGTGGAACATTCCAGGCAGAGCAATGACATATCCGTAGAATCCGTTTTTTATGTCGGATTCAAACCGCCAACCTTCGGATCAGTGGGCAAAAGCTCCACCAAATGAGCTACTGTTGCCCCAAGTGACCACAATTACACAATGCACCTTTAAAGCTCATTAGAGTCACTCATGTGTAATATAAGATCTTTAAATAATTAATCGCTATAGCAACGCTCCTACATTCTCATCATTCTGAAACCCGCGGATACATAACCCTGCTCCGTACAGTACATTTTAACAGCTAGATCCCGTCCGCCATCTTTACACCATGCCCTTAAGCCTTTTCATTCCTCCTTAGGTAATGATCCCTACTCCATATCTGAAAGAGCACATAAAGTTTGAGTACCACAGACTTGGTGCTTGAATGTTTAATACTCGACCCGTTTCGACATCGGCAAAAGTCACTTGGCGTAATGCAAAATCAAAATACACTTTTGCTGAATAAATGCGATCCCTATCCCATGCATAAATGTAAAAAGGTGAAAGATCTGGTACGTGGCGAGGCTTTCAGGTTACTGGAATTTACAATGACAGTTAAAACGATCTTTAAACCATCACTAAATCATAATATGTCACCAGGTCTGCAGTTTGTGGTGGTGGTTAGCTTGGGGCAGTTGTAAAAAAAAATTTGGCGGTGATTGATAGGGACTGCAGGACACACCCCTCCTCTAAATGTAATGGAAAGGTCATAGATATGTCATTAAAGGTGCATTACGTAACTTTTCTGGTGGAGGGTCTGTCAAAGGTATCGAAAATCAGGTACTAAAGCACTATACTGAAACTAGATACTCATTTCTGCAGGTATAGATACTAAAACCATGTGCCATACCTGTTTGTCAAAGCCTGATCCCGTCAGATCGCAGAAGCTCAGCAGGGCCGGGCCTGGTCAGTACTTGGATGGGAGACCAATAAGTAAATCAGGTGCCACAGTGGGGCGCCCAGTTGTTGTGTCCTTAGGCAAGGCACTTCACCCACATTGCCTAGTATGAAAGTGGTGTGAGTGTGAGTGTTGGTGGTGGTCGGAGGGGCCAGTGGCGCAGATTGGCAGCCTCACTTCCATCAGTCTGTCCTAGGGCAGCTGTGGCTACAGTAGTAGTTTAACATCACTGGGTATGGAGTGAATGAAAAATGCTCTGTAAAGTGTCTTTGAGTGTCCTGAAAAGCGGTATACAAGTCCAAACTTTATTGTCAATTCTTCATACAAAGATCATATATACAGTGCATCCGGAAAGTATTCACAGTGCTTCTTTTTTTCCACATTTTGTCATGTTACAGCCTCATTCCAAATTGTATTAAATTAATCTCTTACCTCAAAATTCTACACACAATACCCCATTATGACAATGTGAAAAAAAAAAAAAAAATGACAATTTTTGAATTTATTAAAAATAGAAAACTAAGAAATCACATTTACATAAGTATTCACAGCCTTTGCCATGAAGCTCAAAATTGAGCTCAGGTGCATCCTTTTTCCACTGATCATCCTTGAGATGTTTCTACAGCTTCATTGGAGTCCACCTGCGGTAAATTCAGTTGATTGGACATGATTTGGAAAGGCACACACCTGTCTATATAAGGTCCCACAGTTGACCTTTTTTGGGGGGAGTCAGGGAGGGTCTGAGTCCAAGTGTTCTTTGGGGAGTTCTGTTAATAATATAAAACTTATCCATTCTTCTTCTTATTATTATTATTTAAAAAGTCATATTCAGAGGACAGAAATGAACCTTTCCTGAATGTCTTTAGAATGTTCTGGAGCTGTATCAGAACAAGTATAAGAGCACATAGACGAGTATACACACATGGACCACTATGGAACCTACAGGACCACTGAGGATTACACACATATAAGACCACATGAGAATAGAAAAGAAAGTACTATGATTTAATGATTGCCTGGAATGTTCCACAGTATGTCATTAAACTCATCTATCTCCATGGAGACAAGTTAGCAGCACCAGGAGGACTCGACCAAGTAAAAAAAACAAAAACAAAAACAAAAAAAAAACAGAATAAGAGTGTTTTTTCAAAGCAATTAAAAAAAAAAAAATGAATTGAACAAATGCAAGATAGACAAGTTAAATGCCATATTGCGGAACATTCCAGGCAAAGCAATAAACATCTCCATAAAGACAGAAAGCAACTCACAATTATTCTTTTAGCAGGTGTTATTTTCAAGGTACATTTTCAAAAAGTCAAAAGTGAAATTTGATATTTTCCCAATGCAATTTACATTTTCACTCACTCAAATCCTTTTACTTTTAGCACATGAAATTAGAGGACAAAAGTGAATTCTGGAAAATGTCTCCCACCAAATGAGAGATTCCACGATAATGAAATCTGTAAATTGTCTTTTGAATAGCCATTGTTCTGCCTTCTTATCTCCAAACCCAAACTTCCCCAGACTGTCTCGATGTCTTCATAATTAAAGTATTAAAGTTTGGTATTGGATCATTTGATAAAGATCTGATTGATGCGTTTTATCCCAGCTTCTGTTTCAGCCTTTTATTTCCTTTTGTTGTTAGTGAAAAATCCCAGGTATCAGCTTTAAGGTTTTGAGTGATAACATCCGCAAACTACAAAACAAATTAATGGATTTTTTTTTTTTTTTTTTTTAGAAAAGTTAACTAAAAAAAATAAATAAATAAAAATGCTAGTTTTGGCATAAATTCTATAAATAAGTGGACTAAGGCGTCACCCACAGCGTTCGGCTCCAGTCAAATGAAGCTCACCGAGGCTAGCAGTTATGAGAGCGAATTTGGAGGGAATTAGGAATGGGAATTATTTACAGACAAAATAGTGAAAAAA
The DNA here is from genome assembly GCA_029959045.1 of Taenioides sp. WSHXM2023. Lineage (NCBI taxonomy): Eukaryota > Metazoa > Chordata > Actinopteri > Gobiiformes > Gobiidae > Taenioides > Taenioides sp. WSHXM2023. The sequence goes on from CM057089.1 coordinate 6,295,562, forward strand.
ACTGGTTATTATGAACATTTTATGATCCAAATGACCCAGCAGTTACGGAGAGGTGTGACGTTTTTTCATTACAAAGTGAATTGGAGCCAGAGTTGATAGAGCCAGAAGCGAGCCCGTGCTCACTTCCTATTTGAAACTATATGACCAGATCGTGGCAGTGTTTAAGTGGGATAAAACATGAAAATAAGAGACATCGGGTTGGAAAAATGTATGTTTTTGGTTTTTTTCTCCATTGCTTCTCCACTCCCCATTTAAACCGTATTATTATTATTATTAGGCCCGAGCGCCAAGGCGTAGGGCCTATTGTAACTGTTCAGCAGTGCGAAGCACTGCTGCGCTGCGTGCGCGCAGCGCACGCAAACAGAGCGCGAAGCGCTCTCCCCTTTCCAAACACAGTGGCACTCATGTCAGTGACTGGTGCCCGCTGACATGGCACGGTGGCACCGCCCATGGCCGCGATAGCGGCCTAATTGTAATTGTTCACCCCAAAACGTAGGGCGCACTTGACATGGTGCACGAAGTGCACCATGTCAAGTGCGCCCGCAAAAACAGAGCGCGAAGCGCTCTCCCCTTATCAAACACTCAATGCCACTCAATTGTGACACTCATGGCATCCAATAGTACAGACTGGCATTGCCCATTGCCGCGACAGCGGCATAATTATAATCGTTCACCCCGGTAAACACCGAAAAATATGCATTGGACATGTGAGTAATCGATGAGGTCAATGACGAGCGCAACGCGCTCGTCATTGACAATGGACCCCACGGGTGCGTTACTGGACGCGAGCACTTTCCAATGATATATATATGTGCCCCCAAAGCTGGCGCTATATTGTTATTGTTCTGGTTTTTCTTATTCTTATTATTATTATTTTCCTATACACTTTTTTCAAGGTTCGGTAACTTCCCGCCGACGAAAAGTCACCAAATTTGGAACAAAATTCAAGAACGCCAAAATAGGAATTTACAAATAATCTGTATTACAAAATCTAAAAAAATGGCTCGACAGCGCCCCCTGGAAAATCAAAATACATTGCGCCTATGGCTATACCCGAAAAATGAACTTTGTCGTAGACCAACGAAATTCGGGTGGTGGATAGGTTATGTCGTTCCAAGCCAAAGAATATATTATGCGGTTGCTAGGCAACCAACAGGAAGTCGGCCATATTGGACCGATCGCGTGACGTGGCGACGAAGGCGCATTTTCCTGTCCTCGTACTTTAACGAACTCGTCTTAGGGTTTTTGACCGAGCCTCACCAAAATCGTTCTGTATCATCTAGACGAGTGGGACATTAAAAGTTGTTAAAAGCGCGCTATAATATTGAACGGTGTTTCCGTGACAACGGCAGAAATTTCGGGTTCGTTTTTGCGGCTCACCATCAAACTTCGACCAGTGATAATTCGCACATCCTTTGGTCGATTTCACTCAAACTTTAATCGTTGGTGGACACCCCGGCCATAAACCGAATCATATAAGAAAATCTGAAATGGCCGCAATAGCGCCCCCTATGGAGATTGCATGGAAGTGCAAAATTTTACTTTGTCGTACGCATACCAAATTTGGTACACAGATTTGTGACATGGTCTCGATCAAAAAACTCAATGACACCCCCACGCCATCTCCCATCGTGTTGCCATGGCAACAGGCCTAACATCTGTCCTCACCAATAGGGCGCCCGACAAAAACTTTGGCGTAGACAAACCAAATTTGGTACACAGATGCATCATGGGAATAGGAACAAAAAAGTATATTACGCCGTTGCTAGGCAACCAACAGGGAGCCCGCCATATTGGATAGACCATGTGATCTGATGGCGAAGGCGCCATTCCCTGTCCTCGTACTTTAACGAACTCGTCCTAGGGTTTTTGACCGAGCCTCACCAAAATCGTTCTGTATCATCTAGACGAGTGGGACATTAAAAGTTGTTAAAAGCTCGCTATAATATTGAACAGTGTTTCCGTGACAACAGCACAAATTTCGGGTTTGTTTTTTTGCACCTCGCCATCAAACTTCGACGAGTGATGATTCGCGCATCCTTTGGTCGATTTCACTCAAACTTTAATCGTTAGTGGACACCCCGACCCTGAACAGATTGATATAAGAAAATCTGAAATGGCCGCAATAGCGCCCCCTAGGGAGATTGCATGGAAGTGCAAAATTTTACTTCGTAGTAGACATACCAAATTTGGAACCCACATTCATGACATGGTCTTGATGAAAAAACTCAATGACGCCCCCACGCCATCTCCCATTGTGTTGCCATGGCAACAGGCCAAACATCTGTCCTCGCCCGACAAAAACTTTGGTGTAGCCAAACCAAATTTGGTACACAGATGCATCATGGGAATAGGAACAAAAAAGTATATTACGCCGTTGCTAGGCAACCAACAGGAAGCCAGCCATATTGGATAGACCACGTGACCTGATGGCGAAGGCGCCATTCCCTGTCCTCGTACTTTAATGAACTCGTCCTAGGGTTTTTGACCGAGCCTCACCAAAATCGTTCTGTATCATCTAGACGAGTGGGACATTAAAAGTTGTTAAAAGCTCGCTATAATATTGAACGGTGTTTCCGTGACAACGGCAGAAATTTCGGTTCGTTTTTGCGGCTCGCCATCAAACTTTGACGAGTGATAATTTGCGCATCCTTTGGTCGATTTCACTCAAACTTTAATCGTTGGTGGACACCCTGGCCCTAAACAGATTGATATAAGAAAATCTGAAATGGCCACGATAGCGCCCCCTAGGGTAATAGCATGGAAGAGCAAAATTTTACTTTGTCATAGACATACGAAATTTGGAATACACATTCATGACATGGTTTCAATCAAAAAACTCAATGACGCCCCCACGCCATCTCCCATCGTGTTGCCATGGCAACAGGCCTAACATCCGTCCTCGCTAATAGGGCACCCGACAAAAACTTTGGCGTAGACAAACCAAATTTGGTACACAGATGCATGATGGGAATAGGAACAAAAAAGTATATTACGCCGTTGCTAGGCAACCAACAGGAAGCCCGCCATATTGGATAGACCATGTGACCTGATGGCGAAGGCGCCATTTCCTGTCCTCGTACTTTAACGAACTCGTCCTAGGGTTTTTGACCGAGCCTCACCAAAATCGTTCTGTATCATCTAGACGAGTGGGACATTAAAAGTTGTTAAAAGCTCGCTATAATATTGAACGATGTTTCCATGACAACGGCACAAATTTTGGGTTTGTTTTTGTAGCTCGAAAACTTCAACGAATGATTATTTCCATAACCTTTTGCTGATTTCACTCAAACTCTAAATTTTTGGTGGACACGCCCGCCCTGAACAGAGTCATACAAGAAAATAAAAAATGGGCTCGACAGTGTCCCCTAGGGAGATTATATGGAGCAGTAAAATTATATTTTATCGTAGATATACAAAATTTGGCTAACATATTCTTGACATGGTCTCAGTCAAAAAAGTCAATGAGACCCACATCCCATTTCCTATCGTGTTACCATGGCAACAGCTCAAATATCTACTCTTTCCAGTGGACAAATTCTCTGTAGCCCAACCAATTTGGTACACAGATGCGTCATGGCAATTGCTGAGTTTCAGATGACATCACCACATTCTATAGGCCAATATTATTTACAGACGGGGGGCAGCCAAAAAGAAAATAGTTCAAATAAAACTAAATGTTATATAGCAAGTTCTAGGGTCTAGTTACTAATACAAATGATTAAGTACCATATTTGCTAAATTACTTTATCAAGGTTTATGCAGGGTTCAACAAACCAAATTTAATGCTTAATGCCTTTTTTTCACATCTTTTTTCTATCTTCATGGAGACCAAACCAGGTATTTTAGGTATTTTTGCGCATTAAAACCACCTGTGATTTAACAAATGTAAGTTAGAGCTGTTTATTGTCATACTGTGGAACATTCCAGGCCGAACAGTGATAGTATATCCACAGAAACAAGCAGGTGACGGACCCTCCACCAGAAAACTTGCACAGGCACCTTTAAGCTTTCATCTTGTCAACCGTGACCAATTTGTGACAACTCAGCAGAATGACAAGAACCTATATATAGTTATTATAATGCAAAACATTTATAAATCTTATTTACTGCAATATCATTGGGTGTTTTGAACCTAATTCCACCAAATATCTTTTGTGTTAGGGATCAGTGCATTTATTGAAAATGTTTCCAGCCAAAATGACTGCCCCAGACTCACTATAATGTTGCTGGGACATACACAAGAGACAAATGAAGACACACATTCAGCCAGTGTATAACTGAAGGATACCTTTAAAATACTCCTCATGGAGAAGTGGGTCCCAAACATTTCATAGTCATGTACCCCGAGACTTTTGATGAATCTTATCAAATTAAAACAAGGGCCCAATCTTTGCACCAAACGTGCAAAATGCACATATAGCCATAGACCTGGTGCA